>CM076583.1:791841238-792420048 GCA_034641835.2 Pinus albicaulis
GATATAGTTTGAAGTTTGCCGATTTGTTGACTTTTCCTTTCCATTTCTTCTCTCCACCTGTCTTCAGTCTCTTTTATCTTTGGCAAACTGCCAGGAACACAGTCTGAAATGAGATTAATTGAATATAAGCTGTCATTTATGAATTGCGTGAGATTATTCATTATATTTCCGGCCCTTGATATTGCTCTATCAGATTTCATTAATTGATGTTCCCATTCTGTAAACAAGATTTCTTTGTGTTTTTCCTCTATCCTAGGAAGATTTGCTTCTTTTCCCTTTTCTGTATCCTGCCAGTTGAGAAACTCATAAATCTTTTCATCGGCATCATCTATTTCTTGTCTAAGAGTTATGATAGTTTGGATCAAAGATGAAGTAATCTCACAAAAAGGTTCTGCTTGTGACAGTTTTGAGCAAAATTCAATTAACTGCTGAGTCAATAATTTATTAGCCTCAAGGGCTTCCGATTTGAATTCATATAACTTTGGATAATCTTTAAACTTATCCAAAGTTGCTTGAAATTCCTTTTCTTGAATCATTTTTGCCTTTTCCTCATTTTGTAACAAACTCTGTAACTTAGAAATTTCTTCATTTAGCTGCTTTTGTTTGCCTAAAAGCTTTTCATCAACCTTCTTCTTTTCTTCAGCAAGCTGTTTCTCCAATTCTTTAGACCTGAATGTCTGATCCTGTAGTTGTTGTTGCAATTGGCTGATCAGTTGCTGATTCTCCTTAGCTTTTTCTTCCAGTGAAGCTATGTGAAGATCTTTCCGAGTTATTAGTTGAGAAACTTCTACAACTTTATCCACTGTTGCAGCACTATAAGCTCCTGTATACTGGGACAATTTCGTAAGGTCTTCAAATGGATTCATTTCATTGTTCTTATAAACAATATTCATAAACTCATCTGATGGAGTAGAAAATATACCCTTTTCTGTTTTTCTTTTCTTTCTTTGTCTTTTGACAACAGCCTTATGTTTAGGGCTGTAAAATACATCCAAAGGAGGGATCTCCTCACCTTTTACTTTAGCTTTATCAGAAAACCTAGGAGGAAAGCGATTGAAAATGGTTTGGAAAACAGGGATGAGGAAACCATGACAGATTCTATATACATTAGCTTGGAAATGAATCTTCCAAAGCAATTTATGATAAATATGGATTGGAAGAGGGTCTTTGGGAGTCCATTTCCATCCAAATAAGGGAAATTCGGAATTGAAACAAAGAGCATCAAGAATGTAGGCACAAAAGAAAAAAGGAGTAGAATTTCCATCGGTTTTTTCTTGTCTATATTCAAGTATCCTATTGGCCATTCTATCAGAAAGAATAACAGCCCAATCCATAATGTCGGAATTCACAGCAGCTAGGATTAATGGGACCATTTGTATAGAAAACCTAGCTGAATTATCATTGCCAAATAACCTACACATCATGGCAACTGCATAGCAATATGGAGGCAGAAGGGAATCTACAGAATACATACCGGATGCTTCGTTTCGGTGCTTCTCTGGGTTTTTCCTCCAATCTTTGATAGGGTCAGATTGGACTTTGTTATTATCAGCAAAATCTTTGATAAATTCCTTGTTATACACCTTTTGTGGGTCTGGAAGGTGGTACATTGCTTTCAGGTCTTCTGCTTTAAATGAGCCGAAAGGCACTCCAGATGATGAAACAAACGTTCTATCTTTTATCTTTACAATGTCAATAACCCATCGAACTACATCATAGTAAGGCATGATGCTCGCTCTGGCTGCAATTCGATGCAAAAACGAATTTGCAAGTGTTTTTTCATTGATATCGGAGTCGGAATCCGAGCTATCCTCGTCTGGAACTGATGCTTTCTCCACTGTGACCTTGGGGTTTTCTTTTTCCAATAGGTTGTAGACTGTGTCCCATGTCATTTTCCCAAGACCTTGGCATGATGTATCTGTGACTAGTCTTAGCTTTATAGGCTTTTCTTTTGAGACCATAGGAGTTTCGGAAAACTTCACTGGTAGAGCGGTCTTGTTTCTTCTCCCTCTCTTTGACATTTCTGCGTCTGCTACCGCTTCCCTTTGCCTGTGAATGAAAGAACTTGGTGTTCTTTGGCTCTGCAAGACAATAAACTCTCAGTCGTGATCAACAAGACACTCAAACGGAATGATTTATGAACTTATGGTTTTCATTTATTTGTTTCGTATATTACGTAAATGCTCCTTTTGGGTCACACTTAAGTATTTAAAACCAAATCATAAACCATATTCATTTGATTCGTTATTGAATGCCTTCGTACCAATAAAGATTTGGCGCTTGTGATATATTAATATATTCAAAAATAAATAAATCTTCGTATGCAAATAGATGAATCGCATCGGAAGTTTTCGAATGGAAAATGAGTATCACAATACGTTTATCCCGATTGATCGATTGCGATTGCAGATCTTTCCGATCTCTAATGGTGGGGTCTACCATATATTTTAAACAAATGTTCGATTTTTCTTTTAAAAGCGTTTATTATCAAATGCGCATCGGATCGGGGAATTTCAACTAAGCGTAAAGAGTTTCTTGAAGACTGTCCTGATTAATCGATTGCGATTGACCGCATCGCATCGGAAGTTATAATTAACTGTTTTAAACTCTTAGCGATTGAAATTTTCCGATTGGACTAATCGCATCGAAAGATTTGAAATGGGCATATGAAATTTCTTTTAAAGGTTATCTCCGATTCTCCGATTGCGATTTGAACTTTTAACTTTGATTTGTTTTTATGATAAGGCCTTGTATATTAGATCGGACCATAAATTTTTTGAATGTTGAATCTGTTTAGTAACAATATGAAATTTTCCAAAACAATGAATTTTATTTCTAAGTGTTTTATTTCTAAAAAGAAAGGGACCCTATTTCTAAATTTTATTTTTAAAATTTAGAAAAAGGGAGGGTTGTTGTATAGTACAACAATTGGCGATTCACTTGAAAGAACCAGTTATCTCTGAAAAATAGAATGAATACTATATTTTAAGTAAGTAAAGATTTTTAAAGGTAAATAAAAATTATCCTAGGATAATCAGAAATAAAATCTAACTTATGAAAAAAGAATAAAAATTATTAACAATTTCTTTCTAGTTTCTTGAGAATAAAACATTTTGAGTTATCTTAAGCTTTGATTGGTATTAATAATGAAGTAAGTGGATTTCTTCAAGTTTGGTTTTGATAATATACTCTATTGTCATAGGCATTGCCTCTGCTGCCTGCAAACGTTCATAGTCTCGACAGGGTTACCTTTTAACCATTAACTGTTCATTGTCCCATTCAACTAAGATTATGACTTTTTAAAAGATAAATTCATAAGATATGTTATCTCATGTTTTTTGTCTTTTATTTATTTTTTATTTCTTTTTTTAAGAGCCATTGTTCTGGTTTGGTAACCAGTTGTTAACAATGCCATTCAATAGTTATAATTAAAACTGAACAAGCTGGCTCGTGATGAGACCCCTTGTCTTATATTAATAAGCCATTACCCTGTTTTGATAGGCAGTATTGGTAATGTCAGTTTTATTATTTCTTATGAATATGGTAAGTCGGCTCATCATGAGACCTCTTATATCTTAAAAGAATTTTTTCAATAATTTCTTAGAATTATATTCTAAAAAATCACAACCTGAATGAATGGGGTGAACTAGTCTTATCCTTAAGAATTAATGGATGACAATTTTCTGAGTTTTTTGAGTACCAAGACTTGAATAATCTTTACTTTTATAGATAACTTCTCTCTGCTTAATAAACTTGTAATGATTTACATTTTCCTCAAGTTTTTCCAAAAATATTATGCAAATAATTGGTATAATCTTTCAAAGTTTAACATCTTATTTAAAACTATCAAGAGAATATAATCATTTCTCTAAAAATTCTTATTTACACTAAAATAAATATTTATAATATTTTTCTTAAGAATTTTTCTATCAAGTAAACAATCAATTAGAGACTTATTAACAACCTTTATTTATAAAAACAATAAAAGACTTTTGCAAAAAGGAATATGTACAATTTAAGAAGGGGTTACCTCCTTATGAGAAGAATTTCTTTAAGATAAGCCTGTTTACAGGAAGAGATTCTCTCTTACCTGTTAGATCTTGGAGCATGAATGTATTTGAGCCTATCTTTTCAACGATCTGAAATGGTCCAAGCCACATCTTTTGAAATTTGGTATGTTTACCTTTTTCCTCATGTGCCTTATCCCATTTTAGAACAAAATCACCAATCGATAAAAATTTTGAGCCAGTAGAACTTGCATCAAAAGAAGATTTCACAAGCTGTTGATGTTTTTCATGAACAATTCTAGCTTTATCTCTTTCTTCTTCTAGTTTAAGGATTTGATCATATCTCAATTGAACGGATGAAGAAGGATTTTCTTCAATAAATTGTACTAGGGCTAATGATGGAAGAGTTAAATTTGATGGTATCAAAGCTTCTTTTCCATAAACTAAATTAAAAGGTGAAGTTCCTATTGAAGCTTTCTCAGTAATACGATCAGCCCATAATGCAAAGATTAAAGATTTATGCCAATTCTTTTGATTTTGATCGATAGTCCTTTTAATAATTTTGATGAGATTTTTGTTGGTGGATTCAGCCAAACCATTACCTTGTGGGTAATAATTTGCTGAATATTTGAGTTTAAAACCTCTTTTAACTGAAAATTCAATTAAACTGTTGCCAGAAAAATAATATGCATTATCAAAGACAAGAGCTTGAGGTACACCAAACCTGGTTATGATAAATTGATTTATGAAATCAATAATTGCATCAGAATTGGCTACCTTCAAAGGGATTGCCTCTACCCATTTTGTAAAGTAATCGGTTGCAGTAAGAATGTACTTGTGCTGCTTGGAAGAATGAGGTACTATCTCACCAATAATGTCAAGCCCCCATTGTTCAAATGGTTGCTCAATATTTACTGGTTGCAAAGAAAAAGCTGGTTTCCTTTGTCTTCCACTTGCAGTTTGACAGATTCTGCATTTTCTTACATAGTCATGAGTATCTTTAAAAAGGGTAGGCCAATAATAGCCAGCACGAATTATTTTGTGAGCTGTGGTATCACCTCCAAAATGGCCTCCTACTGGTCCATCATGCAACTCCTGCAAAACCTTTTCAGCCTCAGTCTTTTCAAGACATCTTAACAAAATTGAATCATAATTTTTCCTAAATAACACATTATCAATGATCTCATATTTAACAGCTTTTAATCTTAAAGCACGTTTTTTCTTATAGTTGAGATCAGAAGGAGCATACCCATTTTTCAAGTAATAGATGAGATCAACATACTGAGATTCAGAATCCGTAATACTTATCTGATTTACTTGAATATCTTGATTTGAATGTTCATTCTCTGGTATGTTATGAGCTCCTGCTAATAATCTGCAAAAACCTTGTCCTCTAACAATCTTAGCTGGTTTAATATCAACATCGTATTCTTGTAAAGATGTTACCCAATTAGCTCGTTTTTCTCCTACTTCTCTCTGAATTAATAATTGTCTCACTGCAGAGAATGGGACAATGATTTTTGTATGAGTTTTTAAGAGAAAAGGTCTCAAATGCTTAATTGATTTGAACACAGCAAAGGCTTGTTTTTCAACATCGGAATAATTCAGTTCAGCTCCTTGCAGATTTGAACTAAAGAAATAAATTGGTGCTTCAGTTTTTTGATCATTGAGTTGTGTTAAAACAACTGCATAGGATGTCTCTGTGGCTAAGGTATACAAAATAAAATCTTTAGAAAAATCTGGAGTACTTAATGCTGGTGCATTAATGATTGCCTGTTTGATTGCCTCAAAGGCTTCTTTCTCTTTATGCCCCCATTTGAATACTGAATTCTTCTTGATCATATTTTGCATAGGTAAAACAATTAAAGAAAAATCAGGAATGAATCTTTTACAAAATTGATCTGTCCAAGAAATGATTGCATGGATTTTTTGTTATGAGGTAAAGAAATATCAGAGATCTCTTTAACTCTGTCTGGATCAATGTATATACCATCTTTTGACACAACAAATCCTAAAAGTTTTCCTTCATCCAAAGCAAAGAAATATTTTTTTGGATTTAAAGAAATACCAAACCTTCTACATCTTTCAAATATTTGTTTTAGATCATGTAGATGATTGGTTCTCTTTTTTGAGAATACTGTTATATCATCGAGATAAACAACAACTAATTTATTGATCAGACCTTCAAATGCTATGTCCATGGCTCTTTGGAAAGTTGCTCCTGCATTTATTAATCCGAAAGGCATTTTTTGATAAGCATAAGTTCCCCATTTTGTTCTGAAAGTCGTTTTCAATCTGTCATCTGGATGAACTAAGACTTGATTATAGCCTGAAAATCCATCAAGAAAGGACATAAGTTAAGAACCAGCTACTTTTTGAAGTATCTGTTCCATGGTTGGCAATGGGAAATTGTCTTTCAAACATGCCTTGTTTAAATTTCTGAAATCAATACAGATTCTTATATCACCATTTTTCTTCCTTACAGGTACCGTATTGGAAACCCAATTGGAATGCCTGACAGGAAAAATGATTTTGGCTTTCAAAAGTTTATTAAGTTCTGATTTGATTTGATCTTCAAGATTTGGGTGAACTTTCCTTAGTTTTTGTTGAACAGGTTTAATATCAGGAAGCATTGGAATTGTGTGTTGAATAACTGAAGTATCATATGTTTTTAAATCATCATAATTCCAAGTGAAAACATTTTTGTATTTGCTCAATAATTTAATGAAAGCATCCCTTTCCTCTGATGTTAAATTAAGTCCTAAATTAACATTTTGAGGTTTTGAATCAGAACCAAGATTCACTAATTCAAATTTCAAAGTGGAACTTTGAAGTTTGGTATTAGTGACTTTCTTGAATCTGTCTTTAATATCATATAAGTCCTCCAATCTAACAACAGATTTCGGAATGGGATTTTCATTATCTTTTGAAGCAATTTGTAAATCGTGATCTTCTTCATCAATAATTTGATCATCATATGATTTCTCTGAAGTCATGAAATTTAAGATATCTTGATCATGGTAAAAAACTCTCCAATTTGTGACATTGTCTGGGACAGATGGTCGAAAAAGTAATTCTATTGAAAATCTATCTGGGCTGTAATCTTCGGAGGGTATGAGTTTGGAGGCAACATTGGCTAGCAAGTCTGCTGCTGAATTTTGAGACCTAGGGATAGAAGAAATATTGAATGCAGAAAAGTGTGTGGTGAGTTCTTGTACCAGTGATTGATAATGTTTGAGGTGATTTGAAAGACAGTGAATTTTATTTCTCACCTGCTTGACAATAATTTCAGAATCGCCGAATACTTTCAAATATTGCACTTTAAGGCCAATTGCTTTATACAGACCTTGGATTAAAGCTTCATACTCGGCTGTATTGTTTGTGCATTTAAATTCTAACCTACAGGACAGCATTGTTTTTTCACCTTGCGGGCTAACCAAGATACACCCTGCTCCTGAACCTTCGTTAGATTTAGAGCCGTCAAAATATAAAGACCAAAATAAAGAAGTATTAACAATCTTATTTACAATTTCCCCAGTATCACTAAAACATCTTGACCTATCAGTTTGTGAATAGTTTTCAATCTGTGATGTTAAACTGTTTACTGAGAAAGGGGATGGTTGGGCAGTGAGATTTCCAAAAAATGACTCTGATGAATAATTTCCCAAGATGTTGTTATTAAATGCAATTGGTTGATTTTCCCGTTCAAAATCTGTTACAGTATGGGTCATGTGTTTCTCTCGATTGATTTTTATTTGATTTGGCTTTCCCCCATAAGGTAACCACATGTGAGACCAATCGGTAGAAATATACCCGTGGAGCTTTTCAGACCAATCTCTACTTAAAATCAACCCATAAAATTCAGGTATATCAGCTATTAAGATATCAATTCGTTGAACTACCCGTGGATCAGCTGCTAACCTGATAGTTACGCAGTTAATCTCTCCTAAAACCTGGACCTTGCTTCTGTCTAACTGTACAATGTGTATGGAAGACTTTTGGGGTTCTATGTTCAGTTTAGAACAAACTGAAGCTGGCATTATATTGGGTGATGCCCCTGAGTCAATCAAACAATTGTGTAGGTTTCTGTTGTAGATCTCAAAAGTCAAAAGGAAGGGTGGAGTGTGAGAATTTGATCTATCCCCAATCAGGACTGAGTCAGTAGCTTCTATCATACCAGAAGGTGGTTGACCAGAATCATTTGCAGCTTTAGCACTGGGAAGAGGTGAACAGAGAACAGCATTCAATTCTTTGAGAAGCAATTTCTGCTGATGTTTTAATTTGCTAAGTTCAAACATAGTAATGTTTGCCTTAGTTTTCTTCATATCATCAACAATATTGTAATCCATTGAATCGGATAATACTAATGTTTTGGATGTTGGAGGAGTATTTGAAGTTGAAGGGGGGTTTTGGGGAACTGCTGCGGGTGATTTCTTTGTAGGTACTTTTTCTTTTGTTGTAGCAGCACCTGCACTCCGTTTCTTTGAAGTTGTCTGAACAGGTTCGGAAGTACTTTTACTCCTAGTAGAGACAGGTAAAGCTTCTTCATCATTATCTGTATCGGAGTTGGGAAGTATGAAATCCCACATGCCATGGCATTCAACAATTTCCTCTTCATTATCAGTTAATGAGATTGTTTCCTCTTCTTCCTCTTCTTGATCTGAATCTGCATAAGATATGATATTTGGTGGTTTTGATTCGGTTTTCTTATAATTCTTAAAGGGCCTTTTGGTTGAAGTTTCAGCTACTTGCTTCTTAATTTCAATCATTTCATTTGACATAGTCTTGAGGACCTTTTGAAGGCCTTCCATATCATATGGATCTTTCGAGATTTTCTTCTTTGAGTCTTCTTTGAATGAAACTTTTTTGTTTTTTCTTTCCTCAAGAGCCGCTTTCTTTTCTAGAGCATTAATACGTTTTTCCACAGCAAGTGCTTCTTTCATGTTTTCAGCAAGTGTTGGTTTTGCGGCCCTGTCTACAAAAATAGCTATATTGGCAGGTAGGGCAGTAGTATACCACTCACTTCTGATTTGTTCACTTGGTTTGGAAGTCGTTGGGATTTTATTCAAAAGTTTATTGAAACGAGCATTAAATTCTTTAATGGGTTCCCTATGCTCTATCCTAAGATTGGAGAGATCATTTATTAATGTAGCTAAAGATCTATCGTCTCCATACTTAGTGAGAAACTGTTCTTGGCAAATATCCCAACTGGTAATAGAATCAGAAGGCAGGGAAAAATACCAGGATCCTGCTGATCCTTGCAATGTATAAGGAAAAAGCCTAACAACTACATCTTGCTCAGTCACTCCCTTCAAATTAACTGCTAACATGAAGTTATTGATATGTTCCTCAGCTTGGGTTCCATTTTCTGGATTAAACTTGGGTAGCCATTTTTCAGGAGCATCAGGTAATGCATGTAATGGTGCGGGCATATTGACTGCACCAGGTCTGGTCCATGGATCTGCCATTGTAATACCAGTGGTGGATGATACTGTTGTTGAGATTCCAGATGTTTGGGAAGGAATTGATATTGAGGAATGAGCAGGTTGAGATGTTGAAGTTCCTAATTCCTGGTGAACAACAATATGTAATGAGGGAGTGGATGGTTGACTTCGCACTGGAGAAGATGAGATGGAAGATGTGGATGAAAGTGCTTCACTGTCAGAATCTTCAGTATTTTTCTTTGCCCTTTTCCTTTTAGGTAAAGGAAATTCAGTAGGTTCAATACCGAGCTTCTCACTCTGAAGTCTAGTAAGAGGGTGGGGTAGATTGAATTGCGAAGTCTCACTGCTTTGAGATAGCTCAGATTTCTGTGGTGAAATCGAGAAACTCTGAAGTTTCTGGATGAGAGACTGAACTTCAAGAGATTCAAGACTTAATTGTTCTGAAGTATGGTGGGTTTGAGCAGTGATAGTGGATACCTCTTCTTCTTGCTTGGATGCTGAGGAATCAGCAGGCAATTGGGAAGTACGAGGTGATGTGGAGGGAGAATTACTCTTAGAATGGTTTGCAGATTTGGGTTTGCTTTCCATTCACAGTTGAAGGCCCTCCTTCTAGCGCCAAAAATGTTGAAGCCTAGAAAATCTCTGCTTCAAACATTGGGGGAAAACCACCCGGTCGGGACCTTAAGACAGCTCCTTTTCCGTTTGGGATGGTGGCTCCGACTGGATTTAAAGGACCAATTTCCTTATAACTAAGTGGATTGAATTGGATGGGTGAAAATGGGACTAAATTAACAGAAAATAAAACTATCTAATCTAAACTAAATACTGATAAAGAAATTCTAATTTTAACCCGGGTGATTATATGTGAATACAACTTAGGATTGTTTCAATCTAATAATAACCATGTTAATGTATTATTAGTTAAATTTAAATGTGTAGAAACGAATAAAGATAACTCTGTTTAATAAATTAAACAGAGTTATATTAGCATATTGCATTCATCATTATATACCATTCATATATGCCTATAAATGATAACATTCCAATTATACTCATAAATGATAATATAAAAGGAAATATTATGAAATTCAAATATATAAATGATAGCAAATTCTTCAAATGAATACCATATAACAGAGAAAATCAACAGTGAACAGATAAAAATACCTCATTCATCTTGCAGACTATCAAACGAAATATGATACTCTGATCTAGCAACTCCGATGTAAAATTAAATCCAAAGGCACAAAAATGCAACACTTCAAAGATAATTTTGAGCACAAAAATCACCGTTTACGATACTCAAATGTGCCCCAAGGATAGATAAAGGAAGTTTTATGTTGGTCTTATTTTTTAATCGCAATCTGGTTATAGCCCGTGAATCCATCCGTGAAGGAAAAATATTCGCATCCGGCACAATCGTCGAGAATCTTATGTATGAATGGCGTAGGATAATTGTCTTTGGGACAAGCGGCATTCAGATCATGATAGTCAACACAAACTCGGATGGTGCCTTGTTTTTTATCGACGGGAACCAGATTGGAAACCCATTCCGTTAAAGGAACGAGTGTTTAAAAGTTTTTCTACCTCAATTTTGATGACGGCTGCTTTGCGCGGGTGGACAGGTCTGAGTCACTGCTGAATTGGTTTGGCATTGTCATAAATCTTGATTTCGTGCTCCAATATAGATGGATTTATGCCGGGCATTTCGTCATAAGACCAAGCGAACACATCGCAGAATTCCTTGAAAAGGGATGTGAAGCATGCAATTTCCTCAGGATTGCAATCTGCTCCAATATGAATATTTTCCACGATACCCGTTTTGACCGAGATATCAATGAGAATTGTCTTAGAAATATTACCCATGTTCCCTTCTGAATCGATAGTTTGAACAGTCGTGTAAGCAGAGGGACCCATCTCAGGTGGGTCAAAGGATGGGATTTCAGTATTTATCACGTCCGAGTCGATCATCGAAGCGCGATGGTGAAACTCTCCCCAAGGTCATTCTTCTAGAGACATGATCTCTCGAATAGCTTCATCTGTGGGTAAGACTTCATTGAGGAGATCCTTAGAGAGAACTGTGATGGTTGGAAAGTTTGTACCTTTGGTTGAAACCATAGCAGTGGAGGGTTCAAATGTAATTTAGATGGCTTGGTAGGCCAACTCGGCTGGTGAGAGCGACATCTGATCTCTGTAGGAATCAATGTCTGAAGGTGCTGGGAGGATCCATGGGTCGATAGAGCCATCCAAAGTGGTGGATATCATTGCAACCATATTTGGGATCGTTGGCGGTGGGAGAGGAAAACAACCCAGTAGGGAAGATGCCTTCAAAAGACCGGTACCAATACTGACGTAAGACTGAGGAAAGCCTCCTATTAGGGGTACAATGCTACTTGGTAACATGGTATAATCAGGGGTGCAGAAGGATAACTGATCCAATGTGACTATTTTCCCATCCAATGGAAATAGGATGAGTCAGAAGACCGAAGAAACAATGGCAGTCATGGCATAAGACCAACTGCGACCGAGCAATAGATTATAGTCGAGAGGGCGATCTACGACTTCAATATCCACAGTTATCGTTTTCCCACCCAGAGTGATGGGAAAGCTAGCAAGGTATCCTTTTGGGAGGAAAGTGTGGCCATCGAAATCTTTGAGAGAATTTGACGACAGTGACAAGGTAGGAGAACCTAAAGTGAGCCAGCAAGCTTGTGACATAACGCAGGTCGAAGCCCCTTCGTCTATGACAGTGATATGGATTGGTCTCCCTTTCGACACAACCTGCACCTAGAATGCAAGTTGGTGTGAGAGGCGAGTCTGAGATTTTTCCATATCAAAGATAGCTAGCATGGAATCCTAGGGGTCTATTCCACCAATGGCCAAAAGCAAGGCTTTCCTTTGTGCTGGGAAAGTTTGCAATACTTCGAGACCAGACATAGCAGACGATGCTTGCACCAAATATTCTACGATGTTGTAGTTTTGGGTTGCACATGCAGAGGTGTTATGAGTCGTGTGTCGAAGTGTCCCTTTTGGGGGACCAATCATGGGGTCAGTAGTAGGCCGTTCGATATGCAAATCGTTGGGCGGCGGTGGAGTTGAACTAGTACCAGGTTCTTGAGCGCCTAGGGTAGGAGTTCCATAAAGCTTGGCTCGTGTTTGAAGTTCAACACTTTCAATGCCATAAATTGTGGATGATCCTTCACCGGAAGGATGCGAACCACCATTGCCCCGTTGCTAGGGTTGTGGCGGTTTGTCAACCATGTGTTGCTACTATTGATTAGGGAAAGGATTATGAAGAACGACAGGTGTTCACCCAGAATCCTTGTTTGCGATAAAATCGGTGCATTCCTGCAGCTGAGGACATTTGTATGTCAAGTGTTCCTCCGCACAGATATTGCAAGGAAATTTCATGGGTTTATCCTTCCCTTTTTCGTTTTTGGTAGCATTTTTCTGATTAGGATTATTCTGATTGTCCGACTGCTCTTTCGAAGAAGATGTATTTTTATTGTTCTTCTTATTCTTACCACTAGGTTTTTGTGGAATTTGCACGGAATTTACCTCAACGGCAGGAAGAGTATTCGTTTGGTTAAGAGCGGTGGCAGCCGAAGATGGCTGGGAGGTTTGCCCCCGAGATTGTTTTGTGGCTACGCCAGAGATTGTGCTAACGAGACCGTCGGCTTGGGCTCCGGTTTTCTGAGTAGCGAGAGGATTTGGGTTACCAGGGGCATTGGGGAGAAAATCATATAGCGTGCTAGATTGTGAATAGATTAAATCCAAATTTTTGGGTAGGATGAATGCATTGATCTTCTGTTACCTCACCGGATAGGCCAATGTCTTTAGAGATATGGGGTAAGAGAGACTTACAAAACCAGTTAGATAGCAGACGATCCGGGATTGGCGCTTTGACTAGCCTCCTCCTACGTCTCCATTCATGAATATGATCAGAGATGTGGGTGGTGGTGTCTTGGTGCAGCAAGGTTAACAATTCCGTTATGATTTCAAATCTGATTGGTAATTGGAAGTTATTTAGAAACTCCATCGCTAAAGCACCAAAAGTGTTTATGGTGGCACGTGGAAATTCAATATACCACTTGGCAGCGTTGCCTGTAAGGGTGCGGGGAAACAGTCAAAGCTGGACACTATCATCCACCATGGAATTAGATATAGACCATAAATTAAAGGTAGTGATGTGTGCGGCTGGGTCGTCCCCTTGTTTCCCATCGAACTTTGGGATGTCAGAAGGAATCTTGTGCGGTACTGGAGGCCAGAGTGGGTTGTGATTGATGGGGTCATTAGTCAGTTTATGGATGTCGGGAATGTCTAGAGCTGCCAAAAATGGCAATTGCGAGTTTTCCCCCAAATCTAACCAAGGAAGTATTGGCTGACTATTTGGACCATAGGATCCGCCCATCAATGTGTTACCAGTAGGATAAGTAGGAATTTGATAAAAATTTCCTATAGGTGGGGGGGTAGGGATATATGGTTGCTGTCCATAGGGCATATTGTATTCTGGGGCGAACGGTTGGTTTGCCCTAGTATAAAAGTTCCCTCCCATTCCAGATGGAGGTTGGGATGGGTTAGTCCATATGGATGCAATAGAGTTTCCTGGAGGCATGCTACTACTTGCATAGTTTGGCAATGGCATATAAACTACACCGATATTTAAACCACTTAAGGGAATAGTGTTAAAAATAGGTTGTCCGGTTTGTCCTAACGATTGCAGGGGTAGAGAAATGTTCCCTGTTATCTATGTGCTGGTGACACTGCCCCCTGGTATGGTGGCCAAGGGGTTTGAACTCAGTAAAGGGTTCCAACCAAAAGGGTTTCTAAAAGGAACCGAAGTAGTCCCACTCGTGGGAGGAGGAACCGTAGGTCCCGACGTGGTCATGGTAGGAGTATATCCCAAAGGACTCGGCGAGTTGCTCACAGTTGTGATGACCGTAGGGTTGGGACTAGGTATATGTTGAATACTGGGGTTACCAAGTGATGGCATAGAACTGACAACTGGCGGGGAGGATGGTGGCGAACCTGGGATGGTTTCCATAGGTATCGACCCTATGGATGCTAGTTGTGAAATGAATGTTTGTGTCACCAAAGACATGTCTTAGCATGGTGGAATCTGAACTATCACAGTTGCCGACAGATCAGTGAGTGGAGGATTGTAATGAGGTACGACACGTTCCATGAAAGGGTCCTCCAGAAATTCCGTATGATATGAGGCTATGTGAAAATCAGGGTTTGTCAATGGAGACTACTCTTCCACAGAAGGCACGGGTTCACCAAGGTTCAGTTCTTCCTCAAGAGTTAGAGGGGGTAGACCTTGCCTTCGTCGAGACAGACAGCGTGGGTTAGATTACGCCACGGTGACCTGTTTATTTTTAACAAATTTTAATAAATTGTGATGTATTGTAAAGTCTCAATGACAGTAACCACACACCTAAAAAAAAGAAAAAATAAAAAAGGACTCTCTAAAATCAATCAGCAAGTAGCCAGAATAGGGTGCCCTGTCTGAGTACTACCATTTGATGGTGATGAAATCCAGTATCACAATAGTATACAGAGAGGGTTGGTTGAAAGTACAGTTATGGTCACTCTAGAGCTTCACCCGAATCTCAGACGATAGGTGTAAGCACTCTCATGAAGATGAGTACCCTCCTAAAGACCGAATATAGAGTGGGTCCGTCTGTTTCAGGTACCAGGACAGCCCGTCCCAGTCACCTTGTGTATGTCCCTAAAAATTATGGCCACTAAATATACCTCAAATCGCAGACATCATCAGGGGGGTCCATGGTCTAGGACAACATGCTATATGGGAAGAATACCTAGATCCCCGATCTAGTTTTGACATCCCTGAAGGGAACCCCAATATATAGCATACCCACTGGATGCAGTCGAAGGCAGGCTACCTTCTTGTGCACCCAAGTGTTGTCTCGCGCTGAGCTCCAGTAAAGGAACGGTCTCGATAATATGAGTGCAGTAGGATTTTGCTCGTTAATGACTTTAGTCTCAAGTTTTGAGCTCTTGGGTGATTTTCTCACTTTTCCTAACCCAAGATCCTAGCTTGAACTACTGTTCGTGTGAGCTCAGAAAAAGTAATGTGATTGATTTTATTATCGCTTGATTCTTATTGTACTTGATTATTAGTCTTGCGGAGGGGGAGTGGACGTATGAAATGCAATGTGACTCTAACTCAAAAAACCATGCAAAAATATGCTCTAAATATTCAATTCGATGAAGAGTATTTCTATAAGGAGAGGTTTCTTTTCAACATCCATGCACTAACATTCAAATAGAAAAGTTCAACCTTAAATATTTAGACATCTATTTACCTCATCTTAACAGTCTTTTAACTGGAATTCTCAGAATTAATTCAGCTAGATGCAAAAAATCTAAAAAAATTTCTTCTCTAAAAAGTAAATGTTTTTGACACTAAATTTTTAAACAAGGGGAAATAAACAGAAATGCCAGCTTAGTAAACAAGCACAGGGATTCAGTCAAGGAGGGATACTGATGGCCAAAAAATCTGCAACCAAAAACACAATCATAGGGATGAACAACAAATTTTGGCTGAGTAACGCACTGTCTCTGAGTAAAGACAATGTTAATCCATAGAATAACGCACTGTATTTAAGCAGAGCTCGCATTATAACGCACTGGAACACCAAAAAAGGTAGTGTTAGCCAGGGTAAATTCCTTCAGATGGTCAAACAGAAATAGGATTGAACTCTATGAGTTTTTGAAATGTCTACTAGGCATAAATACTAGTCAGAAGGGTTTATGAACAGAAGAAAGAAGAAAGGGGGAAAGAGATAGTCCAGAAACTATGGGGAAATCCCCAGCGGAGTCGCCAATTCTGCTATAGGGTAAAATTCTTGGGTTGTTGGTTATTGAATATCCCTCTCAGGGCTTTCCGGTGCTTGAGGCAGACAATAAGATTAGTTGTATTGTTCACAAAGAAGGCACACACATGTTCATATCAAATTAAACAACTTGATGCAATAAGATGGAAGATTACCTCTTTAATGATCTTGGAGTCTTTTGGAGAGCGCTAAGTAATGAAGCAAAGATCCTTCTTCGCCAGCTCCAAATCTCAAACCTGCAATAAATCAAAGTACCCGTGTAATATCTACCGCAACATACATTTCCTATCAATTAAGTTAACATATGATAAACATTTAAACTATGCACATCTAAGCCATTCATCTCATGCATATATAAGTAATTGAATAACAATGACAGTATCAACGCATAGAATGGAAAAAACAGATACAGTTCTATTAATTTGTAAAAAGGAGGATTACAACCGTCGGTTGTACCAAGCCCTCCTCAGCCTTCCAATATCTCTATCTCTCAATGTGGTGATGTCTTGATCAACAAGTTCTCAATGAACCTCTTTGACTCTTGACCTTCACACTACAACAATAATTCTCTACTTCACAAGTATTCAAAACTTGGACAATCCTTCGACCTTGAACCAAGAGCCTTCAGCTCCATTTTATAGGAGATGGAGAGAGAAATCATTGCATTTCTCCTTCCACCAGTTCTAAATAGAAAAAACCAAGATGTTTCCTTAAATTCCCATGCTTTTGCCGTCTTTGAGAGTTCAGTTGTTTATGGCAAGGCCCAATAAGAGACTATTGCTTTGCAGTTTCCATTTTTTACTGACTCTCTTGTGAGAAAAAGCTGGAAATTCAAATCATTCTCCGCGGGTTTTTCCTGTTTTAAACTCAAAACATGTGTAACGTTTCCCTCTAGTGTAAACAGAGTGTTGCCCTAGCCACTAACGCGGCCTATTCATTGATCAGGTGCGTTATAACGCTCTTGTGTTTTTATAGGGGTGCGTTACCTTGGCAAAAGTAGGTTTAGTTTAGGTATTTGTATTCCTTCCATATTTATCTTCTCCTCTGAGCTGATGAGGAGGTTTTTTTGACCTGTAACAACAAGCCGCCGCTACACCTGATCTTCCGGCATCACAGGAGAATTTGGTTAAATTCATCGTGATTTCAGTTTGGATCTACACCAAACTGGCTTCCTTATCTAACCAGGTCATGATCAAGAGAGAGACTTTGATCCCAAATGCCTTAGAATGCCTGCATAGGTTAAGGGAAGATACTCCTCTGATCTCCCCAGTTGCTGCAGATTATCAAGCGTGGCAGATTTTTCTTAAAGAGTAGCAAATAGACATTCTCGACCTCTCAATCACGCACATGCTCCCATGATCAGGTTAATTCAAAACCTTCAGGAGGGGTCGCAGGTCGCATCATCCACGAACAGGTTGCAAGTCGCAGTCAAGCACAAGGTCGCAGGTCACTTTTTCCTTCAGGTCGCAAAGCATACCAACAGGTGGGAAGGCAAAAAGTCAAGACACCCAAGGGTAATTTTTGTCATATATATACTCCCTTCAGGGGAACTTGTAGAGGATCTTTTTTTTTGGACTCCAAAGGAGAGAGGAGAATTGTAAAGAATTGAATAGTCCTTTCGAATGAATACAAGCATTTGTCTTAAATCCATTGTTGGATCTAATGAGAATCGATGTGTTAATACTATGAATATTTTTCTTATATGTATGATATATTATGATTAATTGATCTACATTTTCTGCTTATACTCATCATGCATTTAAGCTCACTGAATGTGTTAATGATGGTATGTTCTTTACCTTAAGAAATGTTTGTAACTTCATTATTGACATCTACCTTATTCACGAAAAACGCCCAAGTAAGTATAGGTTGTTCTTGCCAGGCATAACTGTTTCTTCTATGGTTTGAACAGCTTTTACAAACACAACCCTAATGATATGCTGCTAACAACATCTCCTTTGGCTGCGTGTTTCTTTTGTCTTGCTATTTGTAGTGTTTTATGCTCATTGGCCATCATCAATATTTCATCTTGTATCATCCAATAACTATATGTCTATGAATCTGCATGGATCATTTTTGTCCAAGAGAAGGAGTATTCAGCGGTAGATGGACCCACACTATGGATGGGATCCCTATTACAAACGGTTCAAAGTCTAATCGGGACTTTTATCGAGGAGATCCCTTACTGTTGGCCGGACAATTTTTCCTGTCAACATAATCTCTAATTTCCAACCTTTAATCTGACTGAAAACAAGCTACATATAGACCAAAACCACATTCCCCTCTCTCAGGGGTCGAATCCCTCATTATAGGAACTGATTTACACTAATTTATCTAACCAAACCTAAGACTAGGGAGGATAGAACAAACTCTCCATTTGGCCTTTGACTGACATACTAACATTAATGACCAACCTAATTACATCAAATTCACATTCACAAACTCAATTACACTTAGTAACTCCATGTAGAAACCGAAATTGAATGATTACACCATGAAAAGTCAAATTTGACTAATAAAAACCAAAAAATGCCATTGTTGAAAGAAGTGCAGTGAGTTTCCTCAGAAGCGCAGCGTGTCTTACAGAAGCACATCTTGTCTGACAGAAGCGTAGTGTGGAATTTGTAGGAAAATTTGAGGGGTTTTTCTTCGTCCATTTGTTGATCTGGAAGCTGGTGATGATATCTTAGTGTGTCTAATTTCCTCCCAAAGTGTTAAACCTGCAAAAATTCCTTTTCTAGGCCTCCAAAAATCACTTTTCCCAAGACTTCTTCTGAAGTGCAGTGTGAGGTTTGAAACACTGACATAAACCTATTTTTGAGCATGTTTTTTTGAGTTTTCCTTCCAACCTATGCACTGAAATGGCAACCCAAGTATATATTTGATATGTACAAGTCATATTATATCCAACCATATATGTTTTTACCCATTTAGTGCCCTTAGGAAGAATCACAGTATGAGCTCACTGCGCTTCTGTACATCAAAAAATTGCCAAAATACTTCAAATTTCAAAATTTGACAAAATTTCTTCAAAATTGCTTGAAATTGTTTCTTTGAATCCTTAGGTGATGGGTTAGACAATCAAGGATGCATCAGCAAGAAATTCCAAGCTATCTCTCTTCCTTAGCTTTATTAGGGTTTTCCTTAGCCTCCTTTTCATGTTTTTACCCTAATTCTATATATTTGATTCCTGGTGAAGTAGTGTATGGCCATGTATCTTAGGAGGTTGGTGTTCCTGTTGGCCCTCTTAAGAAGCTTTCCCGAGTGATCATTTAATTTTCCAAGAAAAAATCCTTGTATTGTTCAATCTCAGATGTAATTAGCTCATCAAAGTCTTGTTGACCTAGTGATGGATATGGTTCACTTTCTTGGCCTTTCTGCCTCTTGAGACCTCTTGTTCTTGGCCTCCTTGGTTTTATTTGCACCTCCTTATCCTTAAGCTGATCAACATCAATCACTGCCTTACCTTTATCATACTTTTCCACTAAATTAGCCTTAGTTTTTCTTGAAAAAAGTTGGTTTACCTTAATCTGCATGTTCTCTTGCTGTAGAAATGCTATCATGAATTTGGCCTTTGACATTTTTTCCTTTAGTTCTTTGATTTCAGCTTCCTTCTCCTTTATTACCTCCTCAAGTGACTTGTGTGCTTCATGCTTTACCATGTCTTCCATGTCATCCTAAAGTGTGCCTGCACATCATCATGAAAGGGTGCATAATGCTGATGTTCTGAAGGAGAAAACATAAATATTTTCCCTCTAACCTCTACCCTAGGTGTCTTTTCCACTTGTTTACTGGAAGATCCAACCTCTTGTGGCTTTAGTGATGGTGTACTTTGGCTGCTAGGTTGACTAGTAGCAGGAAAAAGTGATGTTGATTAGATGAATGCCTCCTAAGGCATGTTGATCTTTGAAATCTGATGGAGAACAATGGATTTGACCAAGACATGGTGAAAAAGTTAGATTGATGATCCTTCCCTTTACTTTGTACCTTCTGTGTCATGTTGACAAGGCTTCTATACAAATAATGAGGCAAGTTTGGAGGTTTGACTGTTATGAAGTGCATGGGGAGCATTATGTGGTACTGATAAAGTCTTGAGAACATTCCTTCACAGGTAAAGTACCTCATTACCATCTTCATTAAAGGAGCATACCTGTCAACAAAAATTCTAAAGGGAAAAATGTGTTTTGGAGCATATTTATAATGTGGCTTTAGGAAATCTTTGTAGTTCTCAATGTATAAATCCATATCTTTAAACCATGTTTGTCCACGATTTAGAATACTTGTAGATATGGAAATGTCATCTGCTGTAATGTTGAAGTCAACTCATGTAATGCTAGCCTTATTCTTCCTAAAATTTGTGGCAAACAAGCTTGTCAATTGAGCATGGAAAACTCCTTGTTGAATCTTTTCAAAAACCTAGATAACCCACATCCTCAAAGGCTTTCCTGATGAAAGGTGAGGCCATGATTTATTTGACCTGTGATGGTCCATACCTGTGGAAGTTTTAATACAAATTATGTATTTCCTGGATTCTCCTGATCTAACAATTATATGCCACTGTTAAATATAGAATTGCTTCTACAAAAAATTTTGTGGAATTTAAAACACGATCGCCAATTGCAATATCAAGAAGAAAGATCAATCACACATAACACAGATGTTTTTACCAGGAAAGCATAAAGCTAAAAACCCCACTATCATATATTATGCATATATCATGGATCATGAAACAAACTCATACAAAAATCTAATCCAAGAGCTCTCAGTACAATATACAATCATCTCACACTGTCATACAAAAATTGCCAAATTCATGTGCCAATTTACTACCTCCAGACAACCTGCCTCCACTGTGCAATACTAGCTGATAGAAATCCCTAAATGAATGGAATATTGCTTTCCTTGACTGCGCAATCCTCATGGGCACATCCAATGTGTGTGTGGTTTCATGAGTGCACTCACTAATGTCACAACTGATAGTTAAAATGTCCCTTTCACCTACATCTCAACTGGGTCTCCACTGTATCTGACATGCATGTAGTTAGCAGTAGTAAATATTCAGTTGCATGTGAGACCACTGATTTTGAATTAATTAATAATTAATTCACTGATCTCTCACTAGTGTATCTTCAGTTACAACTAGCACAACTGAGTTTAACTCACTTAACTGAGTTAAACTACTTTACAACTCACATAGCTACACATCCAACTCTGTTACAACTTTGAATCACTCAGTTACAACTAAGTCCACTTGCATGTCCCACCAACCAACCTTTGAACTCAAATTTCCTATAGCTAACTTATTTTCCACTTCAGTTAACTATTTCCAAGTGCTCATTGAGAATAGATTAATGTTTATTGTCCAACTATTATCAAGGGATAATAATAGTCAACATGCATCTATAAATAGAACTCGCACATACATATATAAATAGAGCATCATCTATAAATAGAATTTGCTCATCATCTATAAATAGACATAATATATAAATAGAATTTGATCATGCATCTAAAAATAGACTTCCACCTAACAATAGCCTGAGGCTCCATCCTAGTGTAGGTGCATAATTTTCACTAGGATCTTCTTGTTTAATCTCAACACTCCCTCTCAACAAGAAAGGGATTATCCTTCGCCCCGATCATGTCTCTATGGTATTCGAATCTACTCTTGGTGAGCACCTTCATCAGAATGTCTGTATCCTGATCTTCTGTAGGAATTTACTGAAGCAACATGATCTTATGCTGCACACTATCTCTAATATGATGATATCGGATATCTATATGCTTAGATCTATCATGAAACACATGATTAATTGAGAGTTTAAAGCAACTCTAATTATCACAATGAATCATTGTCGGAACTAAATGAAAACAAAAAAAACCAACCAAGATCTTTCTCATCCAGGTAACCTCACATGTAGCTTGACTTTCTGCCATGTATTCTTCTTTCGCTAAACTGAGTGCCACAGATCTCTGCTTCCTGCTGTACCAAGAAACAATTGTAGATCTAATACTAAGGATCCCCACTGATGTTATATTTTTGTCCGTTGGGATGCTAGCCCAATCTGCATTCGTGAAGCCATGCAACTTCACCTCATGTGTCTATTTGTACCATAATCCATACTCAGATGTGCCCCTCAGGTATCTCAGGACATGCTTGCTCGCCTTCCAAAAGAGCTTGGTAGGCTTAACCATTTCTTGACTTAGCTGGTTAACTGCATAGCATATGTCTAGTCTCGTGTTCACTAAATACATTAGCGAACCCACTAATTTTTGATAGACAGTAGAATCCACTACATCTCCAAATGTAGCATCCTCTTTCCTCTAGTTTCCTGGAAGAGGAGTATCCATGGGTTTGCAGCCCTCCATGTGAAACTTACCCAGTATCTCCCTTGCATACTTGCCATGAGACACAAAAAGTTCACCATCTCACTGCCATATTTCCAATCCAAGGAAATAATGAAGGAGGCCCATATCCTTCATATCGAACTACTTTGCAAGGTCCTCCTTGCATGAGTGTATCAGCTGCTCATCACCAATTAGTATTAAATCATCAACATAAAGAAAAATGATTAAAATCTTACCCTCCACCACAATTTGGTATAGGTTTGCACCCGCTTCACTTTTGGTGAAGCCCAATCTAGTGAAATAGTTGTCTATCCGAGTGTACCAAGCACGGGGTGCTTGCTTCAACCCATACATCGCTCTTTTAAGTCAGCACACATGTGACTTGCTGCTGAAGATATCAAATCCTTCAGGTTGCTCTATGTACACCTATTCCTCAATGATCTCATTGAGAAATGCAGTCTTCACATCCATCTGATGAATGTGCCAACCCATCTGTGCTGAGAGTGCAAGGATGGTCCTTATGGAAGAATACCTTGTGACAGGTGAAAAATTTTCTTCATAATCAATCCCCTCAAACTGTGAGAAGCCCCGTGCCACAAATCTGGCCTTTTATTTCTCAAAACTCTCATCAGAAGATTGCTTTACCTTGTAGATCCATCTTGAACCCACCATTTATTTATCAACCGGCCTTGGAACAATTTCCCAAGCACTTTTTCTAACAATGGAGTCATACTCCTCCACCATTGCATCTACCAATGTGGGCTCTTTCACTGCTACTCGAAAGGAATATGGCTCAATAATAATGCATTTTCGCATGAGAGCCATGTATCCAGAAAATCAGTCAAGAGATTGTATTTGTCTACACTATGAAGTAGGGGCTCCTACATTCTATGCAGCATCAAGTCTCAGCCTATCAGCTTTTGTGGTATGCCTTCTGCCAGTTCTGATGTTTGGCTCTGCGTGAGTGGGCTCCTCCACTCCATGAACCTCCTCTTGTGGCTGATCCACATCTAGAGACTCATCTTTGGGAACCAACAATTCCTCCTCCGCATGCAAGTCCAGCTCCCTCTCAAGTGACAACCGCATGGCTTTCCCCTCATCGAATTTTATATCCCGTCACATAACAATCATCTTAATGTTAGGAAAATACACACGATAATTATGGGGTGTTTCTGTGTACCCCCCAATTAATTATGCAACAGCGCTTGTGCTACACCCACGATTGTTATGTTCATGCAACATAACTTTGATCATGCAACATCGCTTGTGCTACACCCACGATTGTTATGTTCTTCCTCTTCGCGACCCCATTTTGCTGTGGGCTATGAGGCGCTATGAGTTCTATTCAAATTCCTTCTTTGCTGCAGAAGTATTTGAATTCATTAGAGATTTATTCTCCACCATTATCACTCCTCAGAGCCTTCACTTGCTTCCCTGACTCTTTCTCCACCAATGCCTTAAACTCACAAAACTTTGAGAATGTTTGATCCTTCTTATGCATGAAGAAGATCCAACATTTACGAGAAAATTCATCAACAAAATAACATAATACTTATGTTTTGTTGTTGAAGCAACCGAGAATGGTCCACACACATCTGTGTGAACTATCTCCAGGATCACCGAAGCATGGTTCTCCTTTTCATGAAAGGTGGAATTTACATACTTCCCCATGGTGCAACCCTTGCACTTATCTAACTGAGAAAGTGTTCCGATTGGAAGTCTAATAGATATTTTCTGCATGAATTTCAAGGCTCCATGATGAATATGGCCCAATTGCCTATGCCATAATTCACCCTCATCCCGACTCACCACTTTTTTTGCCTTGCCCATCATGGCAGCGCAGCCATCTACCTCTGTTAGGTCCCTAAGGTCCCTATATTACTAGTGTAGTCCCTTATTATGTTAGTGTAGCCCCCCTTACTATTATTGTTGTACCCATGTAACCCCCATATTGTTATTATTGTGCCCTTAAATTATTATTGTTAGGTCGGCTAGGATTATATTGTGATGCCATGGACTCCTATATATAGAAAGGAGGTTTTGTCATTTGTATCATCCAAGAATTTCTCATTTATGCAATGTAAAGGAGGTTGCCCCGCTCGAAGTGCCTTATTTGTGTTTATCTCTATTTTCTTCTATTTTTGGAGCTGGTTTCATAACATTTGGTATCAGAGCAGTCACAAAAACAAGAAATAAACAATTACAAAATCGATCAATTTCAGAGTATCTTAGCAAGTGGAAGAACATTCCCATTGATAATTTCACATGGGAGGATTAGAATTTTATACATAAGCATCAAGAAATAATCAAGCATTGAGGACAACACATGTTTGAAGGAGAGGGGCATGTTAGGTCCCTATATTACTAGTGTAGTCCATTATTATGTCAGTGTATCCCCCTTTATTGTTATTGGTGTACCCCTGTAACCCCGATATTGTTATTATTTTGCCCTTACATTATTATTGTTAGGTCAGCTAGGATTATATTGTGACCCCATGGACTCCTATATATAGAAAGGAGGGTTTTTCATTTGTACCATCCAAGAATTGTTCATTTATGTAATGTAAAGGAGGTTTCCCCCTCGAAGTGGCTTATTTATAAGGCATTGATATCTCTTTTATTCTATTTTTGGAGCTGGTTTCATAACAACCTCTAGCTTATAGAGATTCTTAGCTTGAATTCCTATCCTATTGGCTTTCCTCATTGTTTTATGTTGCAAGAAAGCTTTTCCATCACTGAAAACAATGTCATAGCCTTTGTCCTCCAACATTGCAATTGAGACCAAGTTTTTCTTCAAACCTGGAACATGCATAACATCTTTCAATTGAAATGGTTTACCTGACTCCCTCTCAAAGGTAATGGTACCAATTCTAGTCGCATTGTATCATCCATCATCACCCATCTCTATATGCATTTGGAGATCTTTTTCCTCCAAGTCACTGAAAAGATCCTTATCTCTCGTCATGTGGAAGGAAGCGCCACTATAAAAATACCACACCCATCCCAATGCACTTAAAACCATGCATACGATCAAGGAGAAATCAATTTCAAATTGTGAGGCAAGGGCCTCACCAACTACAGCTCCAGCAGCCTTCTTGTTCTTCTTCTTCTGCGGATAGTTAGAAGTGAGATGCCCATGTTCATGACAACGAAAACACTTCACCTTGGAAAAACCCATCTTCTTTCCTTTAGACTCATATTTTGAATGGAATTTATTCCCCTTCCCTTTCTTTGCCTTGGCAGCCAAAGAACAATCCTCTTCATCATCATGATTTGATGAAGAGCCATCTATGGTGTTCCGCCTAAACTCCTCATGCACTAGATTCAACCACAATCGTTCCCAATCCGACAGTTTTTCTCGTCCATTGACAAAGCATTGATAATTGTGCCAACTTTTAGGAAGTACCAAGAGAGCCAAGCTCACCCAATCATGATCAGCAATAGTGATTCCCACACTCCCTAGTTCATCCCAAGATTGGACAAACTTTGTGAGATACTTTGGAATGTTGTCACCCTTTTCAATCTTGATCTTCCTGAGTTGCGCCAATTTCCTATTGTTGAGATTTCAACAAGATGATGAGCTTAGTGGAAAGGAGTCGCCTTCACTAAGTGGGCCCGCAGGCTATTTTTGGTGCAAAGTCTATTTTTAGACTATGTCTACTTTTAGACAAATGGATCATGTTCTATGAGTTGCAGGATGCTATTTGTGGATGGTTGGTCATGTCGGAAAAAATAGATGGACTTATATTTTTAGACATATTGGGCGGAATCTATTTTTATATTTCCAGCCTAAAAATAGATATGTCGAATATTATTAGCTCTTAATAATATTTGGACTATAAACATTATCTTATTCTCTTGGAGCACTTCAGTTAAGTGCACAGATGTGGCACAGGAGCTGACAGAAGGAATTATGCTATTCCTGAGGGTTAAGTGGAGCTATTGCATGAATACTTCAGTTAGAACTCATGTGATAGAGTTTGGTGGAGTTGATTGAGGAAGTTGATGGAGTTGTGTTCAGTTTAACTAATCTAAACATAGTTGAGCTAGTTGTATCTAGTCTAACTGATTGATACACTAGTGTGAGTGGTGTGAATTAATTATTAATTAATTCACTAATTAATAACTCATTAATCAACTAAAGAATACATCAGTTAACTTCAGTGCATGGACAGTTTCAGTGGAGACCAGTGGAGAGATAGCTGAAAGAGCAGTGTGACTATCAGTTGTGACTATAATGTTGCATATTTTCAACAACCAATGATTATAGATGCCAATGAGGATTGTGCAGTACAATCCAAGTGGTTCTAAGTTATTTATGAGCCATTCTTCAGCCTTGATTGTGCAGTAGAGGTAAGCTAACATGTGGCAGAGATTAGAGCATGTTTTTTGCTAGATCTAGCTTGTGTAGTGTGTAGCAATTGGAGATTGTGTTGAGAGCTTGTGAGGAGCTTTGTGAAATGATTGCTACATGATCTCTATGACATATAATACACAGATAGTTGGGGGTTTTTAGCTTTAAGCTTTCCCATGAAATACTGTGTTCATATGTGTGATTGTTTATGGTTTTAATGTGCGCATGCGATTGTTTTTATTTCCGCAGTTAATGATCAATGGTAGAAGAGATTCTATATTGTGCATGAAGTTAAAATAGTGTGTGATCAGGAGAATCTCGGTGAATAATATATCAATTATTCAAATTTCTACACCTATGGTCATTGTTGCTTTGGAAAGGATCCATCAAAGCCTTCCACATAGCATATGGTGTGGCTTTCCCATGAAGGCTTGAGATAATGTGGTTCCTTACACCTTCCAATAGAATCCTTCTCACCTTTTCCACTTTCTTTTGCCATGCATCAAGTAATGTAGCATCCGTCGAAGTGGGCTTAGGAACATCATTGTCAATGAAATCCTTCAAGCCATTATCTTCGAACACCACCTCCATCCTATCCTTCCAAGAAATGTAGTTCGAGTTGCCCTCAAGTGCATACTCTAGCTGCAAGCCATTGAAAGCCATTTCGATGTTTACTCAACTATAGCACCAAGAAAATATTTCTGCAAATTCGAATTGTTTCCACCAACAAACTCAACTCCTGCTTCAAAATTGCAATATTCTATGCTCCGATACCATGTAGAAATTTTAATAAAAATTATGTATTGCCTAGATTCTCCTGATTTAACAATTATATGCCACTATTTAATACATAATTTCTTCTACCGAAATCTTTTCAGAATTTAAAACACGAATTCCAATTGCAATATCAAGAATAAATATCAATCACACATAACACATATGTTTTTACCGAGAAAGCATAAATATAAAAACCCCACAATCATATATTATGTATATATCATGGATAATGAAACAATATCATACAAAACTATAATCCAAGAGCTCTCAGTACAATATACAATCATCTCACACTGTCATACAAAAATTGGAAAATTCATATGCCAATTTACTGCCTCCAGACAGCCTGCCTCCAATGCTCAATCCCAGCTGATAGCAAACCCTAAATGAATGTAATATTTCTTGCCTTCACTGCGCAATCCTTATGGGCACATCCAATGTGTGTGTGGTTGCATGAGTGCACCCACTAATTTTAGAAATGATAGCCAAACTGTCCCTTTCACCTACATCTCAACTGGGTCCACTGGATATGATATGCATGTAGTTAACAGTAGTAAATATTTAGTTGCATGTGAGACCAATGATTGTGAATTAATTAAAAATTAATTCACTGATCTCTCACTAGAGCATCTTCAGTTACAACTAGCACAACTGAGTTTAACTCACTTAACTGAGTTAAACTACTTTACAACTCACATAACTACACATCCAACTCTGTTTCAACTTTGAATCACTCAGTTATAACTAAGTCCACTTGCATGTCCCACCAACCAACCTTTGAACTTGAATTTCCTATAGCTAACTGATTTTCCACTTCAGTTAACTATTTGCAAGTGCTAAGTGAGAATAGATTAATGTTTATTGTCCAACTATTATTAAGGGATAATAATAGTCAACATGCATCTACAAATAGACATGCGATCTCCAAATAGAACTCACACATACATCTATAAATAGAAATCATATATAAATAGAATTTTCTCATCATCTATAAATATAATTTTCTCATGCATCTAAAAATAGACTTTTGCCTAAAAATAGCCTGAGGCTCCATCCTAGTGTAGGTGCATAATTTTCACTAGGATCTTCTTGTTGAATCTCAACAATATCTATACACTTTCCCACCCTTATTATACTTTTTCTTCTTAGTGTCATTGTTTCCAGTTTCCATGATTTAAAACCCTAGCTGAGTGTGAAGGAAAGGGATAGGGTATGACTGTGAAAACATGGGATAAGGGACTATGGTGTTGAAGGAAATGAATGAAGGGATTAGGGAGTGTGTAAATTTATGGGAAAATTATAGGGGATAAGGATAGATGTTAGGGAGTGTAGGGAAGTGATAATTCTTAAAAACAATGAGGGGAAGGTGTGAAAATGATAAAAACATAGTCCTAGCCTAGGAAACTGTTAATGGGGTAGCACAAGCTAGGGTTTGTTATGAAATGCATTAGATGAAGGGGAATAGGTGAGGGAAGTATTATAGGGAAGTATGAATGGTGTAGATGAGTGTACGGGAGAAAGAAATTTATGGTTTTACCACTGATTTGAAACAAATTATTATGGAAATGAAAAACATAGTAAAAACCCTAAGAGAGGGGAATTCATTGAAATTTTGAGAAGATAGATGCAAGAGAAGAGTTCCAACCGATACTTACTTGTCCAAAATGTATAGGGATCCCTGACTGGTTGAGATGAAACCTTGTAGATGGTTTCTTTGCCTCCAATTCGAAAATGCGGCAATGGATGTTGCTAGTGTCAGTCTAGTCATACTGCCATCAGTGATCAAAATTACTCTTTTTCATTTGCATATTAGGAGTTCCATACCGAATAAATTTCACCATTCCGCTAGGTCATGGATTCATTGATGGTAGTGTTTTTTTTTTCATTAGTTTTCCCTCATTTGAAACTTTTTGATTCTACTCTCTATGGTCTTTAGTCATTTTCACTTTGTGAATCATGTCAATAGGTCATAGGATGGGTCTCATTAGTTTCTAGGGTCTCACCATGGTCAAATTAATGATTCAAATGTTAATAAATATCAGCAAGGTCATGAGGAAGTCAATAAACTCAAAGTCACAGCACCTGGAAGATCAAAGAAATATTTTATTCAGCTTGATGTTCACCTCAAAACCATGTTTTGAGGTGAAAACATGATACTTTGCCTTTATTATCATTCATTATTTAATTTTATGTCATCATATGTAATAAGTCACATTTCAGAGGCTGCCATCTCCACAAAGTCATCTCCCTGCCTTTAGAGAAGTTTTTCACAGCATGTTTAGTGCTAAATCATCTCCCAAGCAGATCCATCAAAAAGAGCCCGGAAAGAGCTTTCTAACAGTATATTACACTCTCAAAACAGACTTTTGTATTGAAATTTATGCCTAAGTCAAGTAAAAAGTCCCCTATACCCTAACCTTCCCCTTTTCCCCATTGTTTCCCTTAAACTTTATATTATTAAAGTTTAATATTTTCTTTAAAAATCCCTTCCCCCCCCCCCCCTTCGATTACAAAATCACATTATAAAATAATTTAAAACACATATGCGATTAACCACTTCCCCTTCATTGTCCCTTTAAAAACTTTATAATAATGTTTTAAATGTTTGTTATTATAAAATCCCGATATATACAATCACTTCCCCTCCATGCCATAGAACTTTATAATAAAAAGTTTTATATTATATAATCCCCACCGTCTAAACCACTTCTCCTCCATCCCGTTGAAACCTTATAATAAAACTCAAAAGGTTTTATATTATAAAACCCAGGTCCCTTCCCCTTTTCGTCACATTGAAACATTTGAAACGAGTGCCCCGATTGGCCCTTTACCAAAACTCCAATGTGATTGCTTCCGATGGAACCCCCCAATTTATATATTGACCGTTGATCTTGTCATTTGATTTGACAGCTCCCAGCCAATTGGAGCATCCTCATCGGCACTTTCCAAAAGCCCCTCCCTGATTGCAAATCCCACGATTGACACCCTCTGATTATCCCTGAGTCGTTGACTACCCAATCTCATCTGATGGCCTAAAGGCCATCACACTCGTCGGCATCGGAAATTTCATGTGTATTACTCTATTCCGCTCCCCTACTATCCCCGATGCCGATTGGCCCTCTGGCCCACCACGTTATATTCCGCCCCGTTCATAAAATAAAACCCTTTCCCTTTGTATAAACCAAAGTTTTGTTTTATTTGTTTTATGCAAAATATTTCCCTCATCGATGATCTCCATCGCATCGGAAGTTTTGTTTCTTCATTTCAAATAACATCCTCCCCATTCCCCGATCGCCGATTGGCGATGGCACTATCGCACAAAGCATATTATCATGTTTTATTATATATCGCCTACCATCCGATCCTGATTGTGATTATAACATGGACCCCACCTCCTTCCCTTCTCTTTTTCCCATTCAAAAATTAATTTTTCTTTTCACAAAGGCATAAATTCATTTTGAATTATTTCAAAACATTTTATAAAAGTCGGTTTCCTTCAAACGGAATATGGAAAGCAACAATCAAAGGCCGAGAAATATTATTTAAAATAGAGATTGTTACAGTAGCAGCAAAGTAGGAAATTTGTTTCTAGATTGCCTATTTTTCCTCCATTCAGTTTAACAGTGAATTTTCAAAGGGTCAAAATGTATTTTTGTTCCTTGTTTTCAGAGGCAAAACGTTGGTTCTCTTTGCCATATTCAGATTTTAGTTCTGAGTTGTTAAACAACTCCCTCTTTTCATGGATCTATGTTCCCACATTTCAGCTTATTTATTGTAATTGTAAATCATTTGTAATGCAGCCTGAAACTCAGCAGTAGGGGAATAGTGTGGAAGAAAGCTCTACGCTCCATTGTACAGTTTGATAGGGAATTAATAAAGTGATGCAGCTCTGATTTGTGGGATCCATGTGGTATGAGATTTAGCATTTGTTTCTCTCCTTTGTTACACATGTAAATTGTTATGTTTCACCTCTCATCCATAAACATTTCCTTTTGAATGTTTTCAAGATAGAAAGGTAGAATCCATTTATATGCTCTTCCTTGGGAAATCATTCATACTCTATGTTTTTCTTCTGTTTGAAAAGGATCCATTTTTGTGAACTTTTCAGTTCCTCGCCAGTATTTCCATCCCATCCCTATTAAAATTTAATTGCTAAAATTTCTTGCCTACCTTGCCCCATGAAATACCCTGTGTCCTGATTTAATTCCCCAGTTTCATACTGTCCCTTTCTATCCCACACATCCCTGAAATTCATTCATTTTATTTAAAAACCTTTTTTCCATCATTATACCTAGCCTAATATCAGTCCATTTATTGTATTTCATTGAATATCCTTTCACGGAGAGAGCCCTCTCCTATCCTTGTAGGGATAGCTACAAGGTTGAGCGTGGTTTAGTTGTTACCCTGTTTTGCCCTTTTCAGCCTGGGGTCTAGAACAAGTGCTAACATCTCTGGCGACCATACTAGGGAGTTTTGATCTGACTGTCTGCGAGCACATATTTTCAGCATTTGAATTGAATGTGTTTATTATGTTTTGAAGAAATATCAAAACATAGGCATTGTAGAAGAGCGAGTCATATTCAGGCCGTGTGTTATAAAGACTATTGAGAAACTCTGTCTAAGGTTAAAAACCTTGGTTACATTGAACGCGACGCTTTTAAAGAAACCTCTGTTATTAAAGTAAAAAAGCTTTATTCATTTCCAGTGGAGTAAATATAAGTGGGACCCAGCTATCAGTTAACGCGAGGAGTTAAAGCACCTAACCACAAGTGAAAACCACAGTCAAAGCACAGTTTAATTACCACCGGCGGGTTTTGGAAACCAAAACCACCTTCATTGCGCTACTTTTTCCCTGGAGCAAAACTACTTCAAAAAAATGCGATCTAGTAAGATTAGGGCACATCATCACCCTAATACCACCCATTTCACGCAGCTTTCAGATGTTAAACTTCAGCCTTTGAAAAAACGCGAAATCAACGAGGATCGTCCGATTTGGAGAGTGCTAGATCTGACGATGATTGCGCAGTAAAGTGCACAAGTGATAACTCAAGGTATTATCTAGAAATTTGATTTTATTTAATGTTGATTTTATTCATAAAAGGTGAAATACAGATGCATGGGCCCCTGTTGAATCAAATATATGTCGCGCTGGTAGCATAAGTGTGTGCTATGATATAAGTTCGAAAGGTTTAAAGGGATCGCGCCATTGATATATTTTGTTATTACAACTGGAGTAAGGTTCGTTTAAGTGTTTAACGTGTTCCCCTACGTCGTGTTAATATTTAAAATTTGTTTGAGAAGGTGGACATTGTTAAAGCACTGTTAGAAAGAAATATAACTACAACCACTTCTTCCACAGTCATATATTTTTGCTATCAGAGTATAAAGTCAGATCACCCCAGTAATTTTTTTTTTTTGTAAATTCCTTGGTTCTGGAAAATGATTTTCAGAGTCTGTTAGGCTGAAATAAATTTTTACAGTAGAAATTACACACACTGGCTTCAAGAAGATACACAAGGGCTAATCTAGATCCAAATCCTCCCCCCTGTGTTTGAAAATCCAAATCTTATCCCAAGAATTGTCAGAAGACAAAAGGGATCACTAAGTCCCAGACCTATCTTTAGATCCCATACTTGGCCCAGTGAGTGGTTTTTTGTAGAAGATCTTTCTTTTGATGAGAGTTTTGAACTTTCTTTGTTTAGAAATAAGTCTGAAACTGACATTGATGATACAGTTTTAGATCCTAAGTTCCTTGTAGATATTGAAGTCCAAAGAGAAAATTCCTCCATTGACGATTACATTTTGAATTCTCCTCAGTCCATCACTGTAACTAATATTCCTGAGCCTTCAGAATTATCAGGAGAAGCATTTCCTCCTCCCAATTCATCAACATTCCCATCAGTCAACTCTCAGTTGTCATCTCCCCCATCAACACCTCCCTTAAATCCCAGTAATATAAACACTGTTGTAAATCCACCTAGAGCCATGGCTGCCCGGTATGCACCCCTTGTTTTACCCCAGGTCCTAAATGATATGCCTGCTAATTATCAGAGTAAAATTCCCATCTTCGATGCCACTCAAAGCATCACAACCTAGCAGCATGTTGATAAGATGAATGACTTTTTTGATCTACATGAGGTAGAAGCAGAGAATGTAACTACCAGGTTGTTTGTTCAAAGCTTAGGAGGTGAAGTTAGAAAGTGGTTCAGGGCCTTACCAGTAGGCTCAATTCGCACTTTGCACGAGTTTCACACACAATTTCTAGACCGGTGGGAGGTAAAAAAGAACCCACTCCAAATTTTTTCTGAGTATGAGAATATTAAGAGGAATGTGGGTGAAACTGTGCAAGACTATTGTTTAAGATACAATGCTATATATAATGCTATTCTAGCTAACCTGAAACCTCCTGTGGGATTAGCATTGCTTAAATTTCCAGACGGTTTTGAAGTTGATATGGCATATCAACTGAGTGAAAGAGATCTGTCTTCACTTGAGGACATGCAGAAGATAGCAGTAAGTGTTGAAGCTAATCTACTGGCTAAAAGAGCACGAGCCAGAGCTGAGAAAAGATTCACAGTGAAAGAGGAGGCCTCTCCTTCAGACAAAAAAGTGGACACACTGATCCAAACAGTTGAAAATATGGTTGATCGATTGACCATTACAGATAGACCTGAACCTCAAATGAGAAATCCGAATTTCAGAGGGTAGCAGCCACAATTTAGAATTAAACAGAGAGAGCAAAAAGCGCAGGACCAAGTAATGCCACCACAACAGCAGATTAAAACACCATTGTAGCAGAAATACGTGCAAGGAACAGAGACAGATGAGGATGATGATCCTCTGTTTGAAGCCAATCATTTCTTCACAGCTGATGGTGAGCCAATTTTCCTCACAGAAGACGAAGGATACACAGTGGCGACTCCAGACATTCAAAAAGACGAAGATTTCATTTTGGCTAATGATGCAGTGTTGGAAGAAGAGTCTGATGACTACCAGAGAGGGTACATGAATGCCTTATGAGAAAAAAAAGGTAGTATTCTCTAAGGAACAGATATGTTACAATCAGTCCCATTTAGAAAAGAAAAGAGCTCCAAATGTAGAACGATGCACAGAAGAAAGGAAAAGAGTCGGCCAATCCTTCCTCCAGCAAAGCAGCTATGGCTAATAACACTGCAATTGAGAAGAATCAGCAGAGCGCAGTGAAGGAGAAAATAGAGAAGAAATACCCTCCCATTAAAGAGGTAGAAAAATCTCCCTCCTTTAATTTAGAAAATGAAATTTCTAAACTGAAAGTGTCTATGCCCCTGACTGAGTTGGTGAAGAATAGTGCATATAAAAGTCAAGTGTCTAAATTCTTGCAAATAGACTCTATTTCTGATATGGTTAATGTAGAAGATGACTACCCTGAACTTATTTTTGGTCCAGCCACAGAAGAATCTGAAGAAAATGAAGTCCCTCCCTTTTACCTGAGTCTTAGAGTACATGAGTTTATCTTGCATAATGCTATGTTGGACTCTGGAGCCTCACATAATTTGATGCCCAAAGCCATCATGGAGAAGCTAGGCCTTGATATTACTCAAAAATACCATGATTTTTATTCCTTTGACTCAAGTAGGGTCCATTGTATTGGTCTTATCAGAGACTTGGTGGTGTCTTTGGATCAAATCCCAGCCAAAACTGTCTTGATGGATGTAGTTTTTGCTGATGTCCCACCACGGTTTGGAATGCTTCTATCTAGGTCTTAGGGTGAAAAACTTAAGGGAACCATGTAGCTTGACTTCTCTTATGCCACTATCCTTGTGTTTGGCCAGTTGAGAAAGCTATATAGGGAGAAGAAAATGAAATATATGATCACAAGCAAAGACAAGCCAGTAAATCATCCCATCAATGCAGTCCATACAGATTTAGAGTCTTTTATCTTATATTCAGATGGTGGTTTAATTGATGACAATGTTCAGTTGGTGCAAGTAGATGAAATACCTGAGATTTCAGAAAATTTTAGGGAAGTCCTCAAACAGGAAAAAGATAAAGCAGCAAGCACTTCTGAGCCTCCTGCCTACCAGCAGCAAAAGGACAGTGAACAACACAAAGATGCAGAAATCAGCCAAGGTAAAGAGGAGAAAGAAACAAAATTCCAGCACCTACAAGAAGAATAAGAAGGCTTGTGGAGCATGGATTTTGATGGGGCTGTTGGTAAGGATGGAGCTGGTATTGGAATATGGATTAGGAGCCTTGTTTTACAGCCTGAAAAGGTTCCCATCAATGTTAGAGTATGTGCTTATAAGTTGGCTTTTGACTGCTCTAACAATGAAGCAGAGTATGAATCTTTGTTTGCAGGTCTCAAAATTTGGAAGAAGATGAATGCAAAGAGGATTTCTGTGTATGGAGATTCAGAGCTCATAATAAAACAGGTCAAAGGAGAGTACCAAGCTAAGCATCCGAGATTGAGGGCATACAAAAATGCAGTCCTGGATATCTTGAAGACATTCCCAAAGTACACTTTGACAACAGTACCCAGGATGCAAAACATTATTGCTGATTCTCTTTCCACTACAGCAAGCAACTTGAAGATTCCAATGAACTATAGCAACAAGTTTGAGATCTATGTCAAACATAGGCTTGTTGTTCCGGAAAATTTAAGGTATTGGAAAGTGTTTTGGGATGATAATGAGATTAATTCCTTTTTGCAGAACGATGGAAAATTCAAAGACACTCTAATAGAAGGTGAGTATGAGATTGATGATCAAGAATTGGAAGCAAACCAGATGGACATATTGCAGCTGAAGGATAATGTAATCCCTAGAGGTCTCATACCTCTAGAGGAGCTTTTTGATCAGGATGACGTTGCAAATAAACCAAGCTTGGTGCCCACTAAGAAAGGAGTTGAAGATGTGAATCTTGGAACACCCGACAAGCCCAAGTTTGTGAATTTGTCAAAGGCATTGTACCCTGAGGTAAAGGAAAAGTATGTTAAATTGATTTTTGAATTTTCTGATGTATTTGCATGGGATTATTCAGATTTGAAGGTGTATGATAAGAACATAATCCAGCATACTATTCCTATCAAGCTGGATCAAAATCCATTTAGACAGAAGCTGAGAAGAGTCAATCTGAAGCTGTTGCCATCCATTGAAAAAGAGGTAAACATGTTGTACAAAGCAGGTATCATAGTCCCCATTAGATTTTCTGACTGGATTTCAAATTTTGTCCCAGTACGTAAGAAGACAGGAGAGATAAGATTGTGTATAGATTTTCGGAACTTGAATAAGGCATCCTTAAAGGATAATTATCCACTTCCGAAAATGGACCATATTCTGCAGAGAGTAGTTGGAGCATCTAGGATGTCACTACTTGATGGCTACTCAGGCTATGACCAGATCTTGGTGCATGAGAAAGACCAAGACAAAACTGCCTTCACAACACCCTGGGGAACCTTCCAGTATGCTAAAATTCCATTTGGACTGAAGAATGCTGGAGCTACTTTCTAGCGTGCAATGGACATTGCTTTTGCAAATGAAAAAGATGTTTTTCTTGTTATTTATTTGGATGATTTGACAGTGTTTTCAGGATCAGATGATGAGCATTTGCACCATTTGAGAGTTGTTTTTCAGCGATACAGAAAGTTTGGGATTTCTCTCAATCCCAAGAAGAGTCTCTTTGCTATGGATGAAGGCAAGTTTTTGGGGCATATCATCTCTAAAGATGGTATCCGCATTGACCCATCTAGAGTGGAGGCAATTCAGCACATAGACCTTCCACAGAACAAAAAGGAGATCCAGGCCTTTAATGGTAAGATGAACTTCTTGCACCGATTTATACCCAATCTGGCTGAACATCTGAGAGAAATGACCAATATGTTGAAGAAGGACATCACTGTTAAATGGAGTGAGGAGGCTATCAAGTCATTCAATTTGGTAAAGTTTGTTTTTTCCAAAGCCCCAGTTTTGATTAGTCCCGACTATACTCAAGATTTTATCATATTTTCGTTTGCATCTGAGTATACTATGGCTATTGTTTTAATGCTAAAGAGAGATGAGGTCGAAAAGCCAATTGCCTTTTTCAGTAGAACTATCAGAGATGCCGCTTTAAGGTATAATATTATTGAAAAACAAGCATTGGCTCTTATAAAGGCATTGAAGGATTTTAGGGTCTATATTCTGCATTCACATACTATAGCATATGTCCCTAACGTAGCAGTGAAGGATGTCTTGATGCAAACTGATCCAGAAGGTTGAAGAGGTAAATGGATCACAACTATGTTGGAGTATGACTTGGAGATTAAACCCATGAAGTTAATCAAAGGCCAAGGCTTGGCAAAATTGATGGCCTAATCAAATCTGCGTGCCCTGGATATAAACCTCATCACAACAATGTCAGAGGAGGAAGATGAAGGTTTGCTTGTCCCTATTTCAGACATTTTTCTACAATCCCCTTGGTATTCAGATATTTTTTATGTCCTTCAGCATATTTCACCTCCTCTAGGCATGTCTAAGAGTAAAGATAGATCTTTGAAACTTAAATCAGCTAAATATTGCATTTTAAATAGTGCTATGTATTGGAAAGATCCAGGAGGTGTTCTGCTCAATTGTTTGGTTGAAGAAGAAGCTCAGAAGGTAATGCATGATTTCCACAAAGGTGATTGTGGTGGTCACTTGTTTTGGAAGACTACAGCTAATAAGGTATTGAGGGTGTTGGGGTTCCTATGTTTTGGTAGATTTGGCAATACCAAAAGATAAGACAACATCAAACCACTTTGGGATCCTAAGATCTAGCCCTCCTGGACCCGGAGAGGGATCTCTCCATAAAATAAAGAATGAAATATCTTTAGAGCTCAAATGAGTTATTAGGCTAGTTATGAAGTGCAAAGGGGGTTTAAAATGATTTGGTTGGTTGGTTGCTGTGTTGGTCATGAGATCATAGACTGATAAAGTAATGGGAGAGAAGGAACAAAGTAGTAGGATGTTTCAGCAAAGGGGATAAGTTAAGAATGTACCATCCATTGGGATATGGAGTCATGAAAGGAGAATTACTTGAAACAACTAGCCAAGGCTTTCAGAGGGAAAGTCATCTACACTAAAGGATATTTTTAGATAGATGATGGGATGGAACATTAAGGAAAGAAAGTGAGAGAAGGAAAGAAACCCAATTTCTGTCTATAGATTAGGTCAGAGGTCATTTAACTCCAGACCTGCTTGGATATACTCAAAGGCAGCTCTCAAAGGAGGGAAAAAGGGGCAGCTTATAGATCGGACCAGAGGTCATTTAACTCCAGGTCAGCTTTAGCATGCTCCAAGGGAAAACAGAGATAAGTTTGACAGAGCCAAGGCCTATAGATCAGAGAAGGACTTTGAACCTTCAATGCTTTGACACCAGCAGGAATATCCAAGTAGAAAACCCCTAATTCATACATCAGCCAGCAGCATACGGAACCGCTACACTGGTTAAATTAGCTAAACTTACTCTTAGATTCACTATCAGCATAAAACATTAAGGGCAAGGAGAGCAGAAACATAGGGTACCTAACAAGGGTAAATCCTATCCCAATATTTTGATGCGAGCCCAGAAGACCAATGAACAGCATGAAAATGTAAATAAAAGATACAAAGAGAGAAACATCACCCGTAGTAATAGACCAGGATCCTATGAAATGTGCTTGATTAATTGATGCAAAACCAGTCACAAACTCTGAGTTCAATGGATGAATACAATCCAAACTTCTCCTCCCAGCCTACTATATTACATACTACTCTGCTACTCCCTACCAAGACTGTTCTAACAGTCAAAATGAATCCCTCTAACAGCAATCAGAAACAACCGAACAAAAACCTCTACAATACACTCTCGGGAATTCTTATAGGAGAAGAGAATAACAATGGTAGGTGATATTCATTAAATGGATCCCATTAAGACAGAGTGGCGGAAAAGTTTGAGCCCACTCTGCTTAATGGCAATCTGCATCACTGTAAGTACTTTTGGTATGGTCTGGGAGACTCTATCAGGCCAAGATTGACCTCTGATGTTTCTTTGGAGTCCTTTCTGGTGTTTGGTATTCTGCGTTGCCTTCTAGAATTAGTGATCTGGATGAAAAGGTCTACAGGTCTCTCCACACTTCATAACTGTGATCCTGTCAGTAACAGAAACTTCTGTCATTGTACATAGCTTCTTAAGGGCTCGAGGAGGCATGGAGAACGCTGAAAGGCAGTATTTCTCGAGAAAGGTACTATGTCGACATTAAACATGGATATAGCTTTATTTCGTGTGCCCTGGTCTTCGAATTTCACTTCTTCCTTTGAATGCAGGATTAAGCGTTAAACATGCAATTAACTGGCCCGGTCCTCTCTAATCCATCTCTGCTGCTTCTCTTGGTCGCTATATTGGCCTCTCTGTGTTCCGACTCACCATGGCTGTGATTATGAGAACGGAGTGAATTACCGCTCTGTAAAACCCTGCAACAGTAAAATAGACCAATTATATCAACAGAGGGTGGCGGAAGGCAATGTTTTGGAGGCCTGGAGGAACAGTGCTGGCAACTGTGGAAACGGCAGATGCAACGGATAGTGATGGAGGAACGCAGTGAACGGGGGGAAAATGTATGTGGAAGTCGAGCGAAATGAAGACTTTAATGTAAAACAAAGTTTTGGACCTTTGAAATGAAAACCAAAGGAAATGCGCGTAAAACATGTGAAATGAGTGAAAGGTGGGCCCCGGCCATGGGTTGAGGGCTATTAACTTGGGACCGTCGATCTCAAGAGGAGATAAACGGACGGCGGAGATCAAATGATGAACTGTTTGGGAAGGTCCGATGGAAGAAACACGAAGGAAGACACGATGCAATATGGGCCATCGATCTTGTTTGAACGAACGGTCACGATTGAATCGGGGGATCACAATCGGAAGGGGCGGAGGGTGGCACCGTTTAAATTTTGCGATTGCAATTGGGGCGATTGAGCGCTGGCCGTTGGATCCTGGGACCAGATCAACGGTTCACATTCAATCAGAGGGAGATGGAGAGAGGCGACGGATCGATGGTGCGATTAGCGCTAGACCATCGGATCTGAGTGACAGATCAACGGTGGAGATTAAATCGGTGGATCGCAATCACAAATGACAAAGGGTGACGCGTTTTAAACTTGCGATTGCGATTTTGGAGATTGAGCACTGGCCGTTGGATCCAACAGTGAATCGACGGTGGAGAGGGCCATCGGATGGTTCACAATCGGGGAGCACGGAGGAGGAAATGCGATGCGATGGTGCGATGCAATCAGCGCCAAGCCGTCGGATCTGTATGGATCGACGGTGGAGATCGCGGCGTGGGGCTTTTAGACCAAACTTCAATCGCATCGGGAAATTTGGTTTAACAAAGAAACATGCTCGCCCAAAAATTTGCGATTGCAATTAGCGCTCGAGGCTTAAGCGCTTGGTCCTGGTTGCGGGCATATGGGGAAGTGGTTTGAAGGGGGCTAGCCGAAAGGGGCTAAGCCCTAATATACAGTGAAAAGTGGGTATTTTGCCCATTTTAATGCAATTTTGACGTCAGAAAGGGGAACGATAGCAGGAAAAAAGGTTTATTAAACCAAACAAAGAGTATTTGAAGGGTTTAAAAGGGGACTTAAGGTGATTTAGAGGGTTAATGGGGGAAATAGAGAGGAGTAAAAGGGGATGAAGCAGAGGTTTAGAAGGGATGATAAAAGGGGAAAAAAGGAGGCCTTTTGGGAATTTATTCACAATCAGAGAGGCTTTATAACTAGAAACAGCAGAGGGGATTTTATCAAAGGAAAAAAGGCACAAGGAGGCTTCAAGGATGATGTGTTTTCAGAGGGAAATGAATTCCTTGAAGGCTCAAAAAAAATCTAGCCCCCTGCTTGCTTGTCAAAAAATTTATAGGGGGCTAACAGTGGCTCCACATGGGGAGGGCTTCTTCTTGAAGGAGTCAAGAATTCAGAAAATGATCTTTGGTGTAGGCCAGATGCCTGGTACTTGAATCATCCATTTTCTTTCTTGGATCAGCTGCCACAAATCACGAAGACATCATATCAGTGGCAAAAGTCTTCCAAACAACTACCTACCCAGACTATAGTCCTAACATTTTTTTCTTCTGGGTGCACTTGGACTTGCAGACCCTTTACATCATCAATTTTTACAAGCAGAAAAATAAACCTATACTACTTCTACCCTTATCCCTCCATGAGACCAGATTAGACTGTTGGTCTCATAGTTTCTCTACCTAAACTATATCTGCTAGGATTAAACTGTCTAGCAGACTTCTTCTCTATATTTTAAGACAGAAATTGAAAAATAGTCAAGCTAGGATTAGACAGTCTAGTTTGCTAGACTTTGCAGAAATTAAAACAACTAACTACATGCTCATAGACTGAGCTTTATTGAGCTTTTCGTACCTACCCTACTCTAACTTGGAAATCTCTGATGTTCTAGGTGATACAATAATGCCAATGCAGCTAGTCAAGCAATAGAAAAAAAGGATAGGAGCACTGACTGCCTGTCAGAGATAACCACAAGGTGCTTTGCATGTGGTTCTTCAAAACTGTGGTCACCATCAGTGGTGACCAACCCTGATGAATCTGGCCCATGCTAAAGATCAATGCTAGAGAATTTGGACTGATCAGGGCCTCCATGTATTGTGCCACAGGATCAATGAACAAATGATGTACATTTTCTTCTTTCTGGCCTACCATGGCTGGTAGGCTGTCTGTATCCTAGGCAGCTTTGATTACTACTTCTTCCACTGCATCCTCAAAGTGGCTCCTGAAAGCCTGATCACCTTCTTCTTGCACATCAAAAAGCAGTGGAATCTCCTCTCTCTTAGGGGGAGGGAGACTTTCAAAAAATGCTCTGGGGTCTCTGAAATGGTATGATTTCTCTTGTGAGTTCAGAAATTCAATCTCAGCTTCATACCTTTTCACTAGCACTTCTAGAAAAACTTTCTTCAGCTCAGGTTGATCATTGAATCTTGAGCTGGAATGAAAAACCTCTGGAAGGTCTTTACTTATAAGTTGGGCTAGTATACTTGATATTCCATAACGAAACTCTTCAAGGGGACTTAACTCAGAGTCTTCCATTGGTGGGAATGATGTTGTAATGTGACTAGTCTCCTAGTGGAGTCATGTGAAAACAAAGGTAATCAGTGGCCTACTGATCACCAGTGGAGTCTTTTAATCATTTAGGAACTGTGGAGTCGCCAGGTGGATGATTCAAAATTTTACTGTCCACCACAGTGATTTACCAAATCAGGTTGATTGGTCTCATTCCCCAGTGGAGTCGCCATTATGTTGGGGTTCCTATGTTTTGGCAGATTTGGCAATACCAAAATATAAGACAACATCAAACCACTTTGGGATCCTAGGATCTAGCCCTCCTAGACCCGGAGAGGGATCTCTCCATAAAACAAAGAATGAAATATCTTTTGAGCTCAAATGAGATGTTAGGCTAGTTATGAAGTGCAAAGGGGGTTTAAAATGATTTGGTTGGTTGGTTGTTGTGTTGGTCATGAGATCATAGACTGAGAAAGTAATGGGAGAGAAGGAACAAAGAAGTAGGATGTTTCAGCAAAGGGGATAGGTCAAGAAAGTACCATCCATTGGGCTATGGAGTCATGAAAGGAGAATTACTTGAAACAACTAGCCAAGGCTTTCAGAGGGCAAGTCATCTACACTAAAGGATCTTTTTATATAGATGATGGGATGGAACATTAAGGAAAGAAAGTGAGAGAAGGAAAGCAACCCAATTTCTGTCTATAGATCAGGTCAGAGGTCATTTAACTCCAGACCTACTTGGACATACTCAAAGGCAGCTCTCAAAGGAGGGACAAAGGGGCAACTTATAGATCGGACCAGAGGTAATTTAACTCCAGGTCAGCTTTATCATGCTCCAAGGGAAAAAAGAGATAAGTTTGACAGAGCCAGGGCCTATAGATCAAAGAAGGACATTGAACCTTCAATGCTTTGACACCAGCAGGAATATCCAAGCAGAAAACCCCTAATTCATACATCAACTAGCAGCATACGGAACCACTACACTGGTTAAATTAGTTAAACTTACTCTTAGATTCACTATCAGCATAAAACATTAAGGGCAAGGAGAGAAGAAACATAGGGTACCTAACAAGGGTAAATCCTATCCCAATATTCTGATGCGAGCCCAGAAGACCAATGTACAGCATGAAAATGTAAATAAAAGATACAAAGAGAGAAACATCACCCGCAGTAATAGACCAGGATCCTATGAAATGTGCTTGATTAATTGATGCAAAACCAGTCACAAGCTCTGAGCTCAATGGATGAATACAATCCAAACTTCTCCTCCCAGCCTACTACATTACATACTACTCTGCTACTCCCTACCAAGACTGTTCTAACAGTCAAACTGAATCCCTCTAACAACAATCAGAAACAACCAAACAACAACCTCTACAATACACTCTCGGGAATTCTTATAGGAGAAGAGAATAACAATGGTAGGTGATATTCATTAAATGGATCCCATTAAGATAGAGTGGCGGAAAATTTTGAGCCCACTCTACTTAATGGAAATCTGCATCACTGTAAGTACTTTTGGTATGGTCTGGGAGACTCTATCAGGCCAAGATTGACCTCTAATGTTTCTTTGGAGTCCTTTCTGGTGTTTGGTATTCTGCGCTGCCTTCTAGAATTAGTGATCTGGATGAAAAGGTCTGCAGGTCTCTCCACACTTCATAACTGTGATCCTGTCAGTAAAAAAAACTTCTGTCAGTGTACATAGCTTCTTAAGGGCTCGAGGAGGCATGGAGAACGTTGAAAGGCATTCTTTCTTGAGAAAGGTACTCTGCTGACATTAAACACGGATATAGCTTTGTTTCGTGTGCCCTGGTCTTCGAATTGCACTTCTTCCTTTGAATGCAGGATTAAGCGTTAAACATGCAATTAACTGGCCCGGTCCTCTCTAATCCGTCTCTGCTGCTTCGCTTGGCCGCTATATTGGCCTCTCTGTGTTCCGACTCACCATGGCTGTGATTATGAGAACAGAGTGAATTACCGCTCTATAAAACCTTGCAACAGTAAAATAGACCAATTATATCAACAGAGGGTGGCGGAAGGCAATGCTGTGGAGGCCTGGAGGAACGGTGGTGGCAACTGTGGAAACGGCAGATGCAGCGGACAGTGGTGGAGGAACGCAGTGAACGGGGGGAAAATGTATGTGGAAGTCAAGAGAAATGAAGACTTTAATGTAAAACACAGTTTCGTACCTTTGAAATGAAAACCAAAGGAAATGCGCGTAAAACATGTGAAATGAGTGAAAGGTGGGCCCCGGCCATGGGTTGAGGGCGATTAACTTGGGACCGTCGATCTTAGGAGGAGATCAACGAACGACGGAGATCAAATGATGAAATATTTGGGAAGGTCCGATGGAAGAAACACGGAGGAAGACACGATGCAATATGGGCCATCGATCTTGTTTGAATAGACGGTCACGATCGAATCAGGGGATTGCAATCGAAAGGGGTGGATGGTGGCACCATTTAAATTTTGCGATTGTGATTGGGGTGATTGAGCACTGGCCCTTGGATCCTGGGACCAGATCCATGGTTCACATTCAATCGGAGGGAGATGGAGAGAAGCGACAGAGCGATGGTGCGATTAGCACTGGACCATCGGATCTGAGTGACAGATCAACGGCGGAGATTAAATCGATAGATCACAATCACAAAGGACAGAGGGTGGTGTGTTTTAAACTTGCGATTGCGATTGGGGCGATTGAGCACTGGCCATTGGATCCAACAGCGAATCGACGATGGAGAGGGCCATCAGAGGGTTCACAATCGGGGAGCACAGAGGAGGAAACGCGATGCGATGGTGCGATGTGATCAGTGCCAAGCCGTTGGATCTGTATGGATCGACAGTGGATATCGCGGCGCGAGACTTTCAGACCAAAATTCAATCGCATCGGGAAATTTGGTTTAACAAAGAAACGTGCTCGCGCGAAACTTTGCGATTGCGATTAGCGCCCGGGGCTTAAGTGCTTGGTCCTGGGTGCGGGCATATGGGGAAGTGGTTTGAAGGGGGCTGGCCGAAAGGTGCTAAGCCCTAATATAAAGTGAAAAGTGGGTTTTTTTCCCATTTTAATGCAATTTTGAGGTCAGAAAGGGGAACGATAGAAGGAAAAAAGGTTTATTAAACCAAACAAAGAGTATTTGAAGGGTTTAAAAGGGGACTTAAGGTGATTTAGAGGATTAATGGGGGAAATAGAGAGGAGTAAAAGGGGATGAAGCAGAGGTTTAGAAGGGATGATAAAAGGGGAAAAAAGGAGGCCTTTTGGGAATTTCTTCACAATCAGAGAGGCTTTATAACTGGAAACAACAGAGGGGATTTTATCAAAGGAAAAAAGGCGCAAGGAGGCTTCAAGGATGATGTTTTTTCAGAGGGAAATGCATTCCTTGAAGGCTTAAAAACAATCTAGCCCCCTGCTTGCTTGTCAAAAAATTTATAGGGGGCTAATAGAGGGCAGGATATTATTGGCCCACGTTATTTTCTGATTTATATAAAATAGTGATGAATTTTCATGAATGTCAAATTTTCTAAGGGAAGAAGAAATTGCTTGTTCTTCCTTTAAAACCAGTTTCAGTGAATGTGCCCTTTCAGTAGTGGGGGATCAATTTCATAGGAGAAATTCATCCCGTGTCCTCAGCACAACACCGATGGATATTGACAGGGACAGATTACTTTACGAAATAGATCGAGGCCATCCCAGCGAGGCAAGAAACTGACACGGTAATTATTCAATTCCTTGAATCGAATATTTTATCTCGTTTTGGCTGCCCATACAAAATTGTAATAGATAACACAGCAGCGTTCCGATCCAAGAAGATGGTCGATTTTTGTGACAAATACAATATCGCACTGGGCCATTCAACAGCATATTATCCACAAGGAAACGGCCTGGCAGACTCATCGAAAAAATCTCTGATAAATATAATTAAGAAAATGCTAGAGGCAAACAAAAGAAACTGGCATCGCAAGCTCATCAACGCCCTATGGGCAGACAGAGTTAGCAGTAAGAAATCAATAGGTATGTCACCTTTTGAACTGGTTTATGGTACTGATGTTGTTTTTACTACATCTCTTATAGTCCCAGTTATGAGATTATTGCAAGAAGTTGGCAGCGAGGACGATGACAATCAACGAAGGATCAATCAGATGATCCACCTTCAGCAAACAAGAGAGGAAGTGTCACAAAGCGCCATTCATTTATAGGAGAAGATTAAAAATATCTATGACCGGAAGACCAAAGCAGAAAAGTTTCAGCTGGGTGATGTAGTGTTGAAGTGGGATGTCAGAAATGAGGACAAAGGGAAGCACGGTAAGTTTGACAACCTTTGAAAGGACCATACAGGATTTCAGCATACAGGGGACAGAATGCCTTCTTACTTTCAGAAATGGATGGCCAGGATTTCCCTGGAGGAGCAGTGAATGGTAGGATTTTGAAGCAAGACCATTGTTGAAGAAAATGGATCAGAAATCTATGTTATCATCATTGTATATACCATGTTATTTTTTATCAGAGTTCAATGTACACTGTCATTCAAGTTTTGGGCCCGAGGTGAAGGCTATAAAACTTCGATGATATGTGTATAGTGTTGTTTTATTTCAGTTTTCAGTCTTAGTCTTGAGTTAGAGTCAATCTGCATTGGGTCAGTCTTTAGTGTTTTTGAATCCATGCCCAGAGGATAAGGCTACTTGGTCTACGGTGTTCTTGGCACCTCCAAGGAGCTACCATCCCCATTGGAGCTAATGTTAGTGTTAGTCTAGTCATACTACCATCAGTGATCAAAATTACTCTTTTGCATTTGCATATTATGAGTCCCATACTGAATAAATTTCACCATTCCACTAGGTCATGGATTCATTGATGGTAGTGTTTTTTTTCATCAGTTTTCCCTCATGTGAAACTTGCTGATTCTCCTCTCTATGGTATTTAGTCATTTTCACTTTGTGAATCATGTCAGTAGGTCATAGGATGGGTCTCATTAGTTTCTAGGGTCTCACCATGGTCAAATTAATGAGTCAAATGTTAATAAATATCAACAAGGTCATGAGGAAGTCAATAAACTCAAATTCACAGAACCTAGAAGATCGAAGAAATATTTTATTTAGCTTGATGTAATTTTCACCTCAAAACCATGTTTTGAGTTGAAAACATGATACTTTTCCTTTATTATCATTCATTATGTAATTTTATGTCATCATATGTAATAAGTCACATTTTAGAAGCTGCCATCTCCACAAATTCATCTCCCTGCCTTCAGAGAAGTTTTCCATAGTATGTTTAGCGCCAAATCATCTTCCACGTAGATCCATCAGAAAGAGCCAGGAAAGAGCTTTTCAATGGTATATTACGCTCTCAAAACTGACTTCTGGATTGAAATTTATGCCTAAGTGAAGTAAAAATTCCCCTATACCCTAACCTTCCCCTTTTCCCCATTTTTTTCCTTAAACTTTATATTATTAAAGTTTAATATTTTCTGAAAAAATCCCTTTTCCCCCGCCTCCGATTACAAAATTTCATTATAAAATCATTTAAAACACATATGCGATTAACCACTTCCCCTTCATTGTCCCTTTAAAAACTTTATAATAACGTTTTAAATGTTTGTTATTATAAAATCCCGATATATACAACCACTTCCCCTCCATGCCATAGAACTTTATAATAAAAATTTTTATATTATATAATCCCTGCCATTTAAACCACTTCCCCTCCATCGCATTTAAACCTTATAATAAAACTCAATTTTTTTTATATTATAAAACCCAAGTCCCTTCCCCTTTCCGTCACATCGCAACATTTGAAACGAGCACCCCGATTGGCCCTTTCCCAAAACTCCGATGCGATTGTTTCTGATGGAACCCCCTGATGTACATATTGACTGTCGATGTTGTCATCTGATCCGATGGCTCCCAGCCAATCGAAGCATCCTCATCGGCGCTTTCCAAAATCCCCTCCCTGATTGAAAATCCCCTGATTGACACCCTCCGATTATCCCTCAACCGTTGATCGCCCAATCTCATCCAACGGCCTAAAGGCCATCACACTCATCGGCATCAAAAATTTCATGTGTATTACTCTATCCCGCTCCCCTCCGATCCCCGATGCCGATTGGCCCTCTGGCCCACCACATTATATTCCACCCCATTCATAATAAAAAACCCTTTCCCTTTGTATAAACCAAAGTTTTGTTTTATTTGTTTTATGAAAAGTATTTTCCTCATCGTTGATCTCCATCGCATCGGAAGTTTTGTTTCTTCGTTTCAAATAACATCCTCCCCATTCCCCGATCGCCGATTGGCGATGGCACTATCACACAAATCATATTATCATGTTTTATTATATATCGCCTACCATCCGATCCCGATTGCGATTATAACGTGGACCCCGCCTCCTTCCCTTCCCTTTTTCCCATTCAAAAATTAATTTTTCCCTTCACAAAGGCATAAATTCATTTTGAATTATTTCAAAACATTTTATAAAAGTCGGTTTCCTTCAAACGGAATATGGAAAGCAACAGTCAAAGGTCGAGAAAGCTTATTTAAAATAGAGATTGTTACAGCAGCAGAAAAGTAGGAAATCTATTTCTAGATTGCCTATTTTTCCTCCATTCAGTTAACAACAAATTTTCAAAGGGTCAAAATGTATTGTTGTTCCTTGTTTTCAGAGGAAAAACGTTGGTTCTCTTTGCCATATTCAGATTTTAGCTCTGAGTTGTTAAACAACTCCCTCTTTTCGTGGATCTATGTTCCCACATTTCAACTTATTTATTGTAATTGTAAATCATTTGTAATACAGTCTGAAACTCAGCAGTAGGGGAATAGTGTGGAAGAAAGCTCTGCGCTCCATTGTACAGTTTGACAGGGAATTAATAAAGTGATGCAACTCTGATTTGTGGGATCCATGTGGTATGAGATTTAGCATTTTTTCTCTCCTTTTTTCCACATGTAAATTGTTATGTTTCACCTCTCATCCATAAACATTTCCTTTTGAATGTTTTAAAGATAGAAAGGTAGAATCCATTTATATGCTCTGCCTTGGGAAATCATTCATACTTTGTGTTTTTCTTCTGTTTGAAAAGGATCCATTTTTATGCCCTTTTCAGCTCCTCACTAGTCTTTCCATCCCATCCTTATTAAAATTTAATTGCTAAAATTTCCTGCCTACCTTGCCCCATGAAATACCCTGTGTCCTAATTTAATTCCCTAGTTTCATATTGTCCCTTTCTATCCCACACATACCTGAAATTCATTCATTTTATTTAAAAACCATTTTTCCATCATTATACCTAGCCTAATATCAGTCCATTTATTGTATTTCATTGAATATCCTTTCACGGAGAGAGCCCTCTCCTATCCTTGTAGGGCTAGCTACAAGGCTGAGCATCGTTTAGTTGTTACCCTGTTTTTCCCTTTCCAGCCTGGGGTCCAGAACAGGTGCTAACAGATGCCAAAAGCGTAACTTAGGAGGAAAATTTAGGTTTTCAAGGAGGAATTGGGTTGCTCTCAGGGCTGGAATGGAATTCGATGATGGAGAGGAACTCTTATGAAGATAAAATAAACAATTATAATGCTTTGAATGGTTTTTATAGGTTAGAAAATCGATTTTTATTAAGTCATAGAGGTGACATCATTTTCCTTTTTTGAAAAAATGATGCGATGTGACTGCAACATGATCTTTTGTGAAATGAAATATTACCTTTAATTTATTTCTTTGTTCCTAGGATGCTAATTCCCTTTGATGATGACTCATGTTAATGGACATGACTCTTTTTTCTTTAAATGAAGGACACTATGATTACATTTCATATGAAAACCTAGACCATGACCTAAATGAGACATGACCATGATGAGAGATGAACACTAATGAGCAGGTTGAGGGAGTAGCAGTGGCCTAGACACACCAACCAATGATCAAATTTTATTTGAAATTCACTTGAAATATAAAATTTGACCTAGTACCCTATCAATTGACACTGAAAGAGTACATTGATCACTAGTGACCAACTGACACTAACATTGGCTCCGACTGGGGATGGAATCTTATTTTAGGAGGTGTCAAGAACACCGTAGACTAGGTAGCCTCATCCATTGGGAAATTGAGTCAAAAATAAAATAAAAAGACTCGAAACTGAAATAACTGACAAAATAAACTGACTTAACTCTTTAAAATAATAGTTTATCAAAGAAAAGTTATGGTCTTCTCCTCAGGTTTCAAGCTCCCATGACAACTCCTTCACACTTTTGGAAAAAAATTAAACTGGTATATACAATGAAAATGAGAAATTTCTGAAAAAATCAAGTGAGATAATCCTTGAGGAGTCTTCCATTGATTGGTCCTCCTGAAAAATATTTTCCATCAAGTTCTTCCAACAAAAAGGAATTCTTCCCTCTAAAATCCAAAATTCTGTATGGTCCTTTCCACAACTTTTCAAACTTTCCAGCTTTCCTTTCTCCTCATTTCGGGCATCCCATTGGAGAACTACATCTCCTGCACTAAAATCATATGCTTTTGTTTTTATTTCATATATCTTCTTGATCTTTTCTTGAAGCTTTGAAGTATTATGAAATACTTCCCCTCGGGATTGCTGCAAATGAATCATCTGATTGATTCTTCGCTTAATATCATTGGGTTCACTGTCAACTTCCTACAATATTTTCATGACCGGGACAACAAGAGAAGTTGGAAAAATAGTATCCACTCCATATACCAACTAAAAATTTGAAATAAATATGGATTTCTTAATGCTCACTCTATCCTCCCATAGAGCATTGATTAACTTCTTGTGCCAATTCTTCTTGTTTTCTTCCAGCAACTTCTTGATGATGTTTACCAATGATTTGTTGGATGATTCTGCCAGCCCATTACCTTGCGGGTAATATGTTGTTGACTTCCCAAGCCTTATGTGGTAATTGTCATAGAAATAAATCATCTTCTTGGACTTAAAGGCAGTTGCATTATCTATGATTATTTTCTATGGACAACCAAATTGTGACAAAAGGTTAGACTCAATAAACTGAATTATTACCACATTCGTAGCCTACCTGGTGGGGATAGCCTCTATTGATTTCATGAAATAATTGGTTCTTGTCAAGATCCACTCGTGTTGAGATGAAGATGAAGGGTGAATCTCACCGATAAAATCAAGACCCCACTACTGAAAGGGTTCTTGAACTGAAATGGGTTGCAAGAGCAACGATAACAACTTCCTCTTTCCCTGAAAATTCTTACACTCATGGAAACTCATGACAGTTTTGTAAACATTAGAAAATAAACTCGGCCAATAAAATCCAGCCCCTAATATCTTGTTTTTTGTGGTCTTCCAAAAGATATGACCGCCACAATCTCTCATGTGAAAATCATTCATTACCTCTTTTGCCTCACTTTCAACTAAAAAGTTTAGTAGAACTCCTCCTGGATCTTTCCAAAACAGTGCATTATCAAGAATACAATATTCAAAGCTTTCAACTTCAATGATCTACTCTTTCTCTTTGACACATTAGGAAGAGGATTCAATTGCTAAAGCACATAAACAATGTCTGAATACGAAGGAGATGAGGTAAAAATATGTGATCCATGAGGTGATGAATCAACTACTTCTTCCTCGGAAAGTGCAACAATGAGATTGATGTTCAAAACATACAAATTGGACTCTGCCATAAGCTTCGCCAAACTCTATCCCTTTATCAACTTCATTGGTTTAATTTCGAGGTCATACTTAAGCATTTCATCTATCCATTTTCCTCGCCTACCTTCAAGATCAATCTGCATCAAAACATATTTGACTACAACATTTGGGACATAGGAAACAATATGCAAGTGAAGAATGCACACTCAGAAATCCTTCAAATCTTTCACAAGTTCCAGGGCCTATTTCTCAATGATATTATACCTCAATGTTGCATCTCTTATGGTTCTACTGAAGAAGAAAAAAATATTTTTCTGTTCTATTTTTTGGTCTTTCTTCTGCATTAGGACAACAACCAATGTGTGCTCAAAAGAAAATGAAAAAATGATAAAATCCATAGTGTAATCAGGTCTAATTAAGACAAGAGCATGACAAAAAGAAAACTTGAATTGATTGAAATATCTTCTTGCATCCTTGGACCATTTCACCCCGTTGTCCTTATTAAACATGTTAGTCATCTCCCATAAATGTTCAATGAGGTTAGGAATGAACCTTCTCAAAAATTTGATCTTACCATTAAAAGAATGAATTTATTTCTTGTTTCTCGGAAAATCCAACAACTATATTGCTTCAATTCTTGAGGGGTCTATGCAGATTTCATCCTTTAATATGATATTCCCAAGTAACTTAACTTCTTCCATGGCAAACAAAATTTTCTTTCAGATTCAACGAAATGTCGAATTTCTTGCATATCTGGAAAACAATCCTCAAATGATGTAAGTGATCTTCATATGTTTGAGAGATAATTGTTATATCATCAAGGTAAATAACCAAAAATACATATTTCTCATTAGCAAAAGTGATATCCATCACTCACTGAAATGTTTCCCCCACATTTTTCAGCCCAAAAGGCATCTTGCCGTACATGAAAGTACCTCAAGGTGTTGTAAAAGCTTTCTTCTCATGGTCATCTAGATGCATTAAGATTTAATTGTACCCTGAGTACCCATCAAGCAATGACATTCTAGAAGAACCAACTACTCTCTGCAATATGTGATCCATCTTTGGGTGAGGATAGTTGTCCTTCAATGACACTTTTTTCAAATTACGGAAATCAATGCACAAACGAATTTCACCTATTTTATTTCTATATGGGATAAGATTCTACATCCAATTATAAAATCAAAGATAAAAAATGATACCATCCTTATAAAATTTTCTTACCTCTTTCTCAATAGATGGCAGCAACTTAAGGTTGATCCTTCTGAGATTTTGGTGAAAGGGTTTCTAATTGGACTTGATTGGAATTGTATGTTGAATTATACTTTTCTCATAAACCTTAAAATATTAATAATCACACACAAACACATCAAAAACTCAGCCGTAAGTGTTGTGTATTTACCTTTCATTTTCAGAGTTAAGTACTTTGATAACTTCACCATATTTTTCTTCTCAACTGTGCCAATATTTATGTCTTCAACTCCAGCTTCGGTGGGTACCATTTTCGGTTTATTTGTGACATCATCTTGATCAAAGAGATATTCCAAAGGTACAAGACCTCTTGGAATGGAATTTTATTTTAGATTTAAAACCTCTAATTTGGTTACATTAACTCCCTGATCATCTCCATAAAATACATCATCGATATGGGAAGTGGTAAACTCTTCCTCCATTTGCAGAAATTTGTTGATTTTCTTGTCATCCTGAAACACTTGCCAATGCTGAAGGTTATCCAGAATAGCGGGGCAATGCTTAAAATTAATTTCATATTTCTTGTTGGGATGTATCAGAATTATAAACATGCTTGTTGCAGTAGCAAGAGAATCAGCTATGCAATTCTGGTTTCTAGGAATCACGTATAAAGTATATTCAGAAAAAGTTTTGAAAATATCTAACACAACATTGCAATATGCTTTCAATATTAAATTTTTGGCATGGTATTCCCCTTTTACCTGTTTAATTATCAACTCAGAGTCACCATAAATTTAAATCCTTTTAGTCCCTATCTTCTTAAGAATCTTACGCCCGACAATCAGAGCTTTGTATTCCACTTCATTATTTGAACAATTAAAAGCAAGTTTATATGAGAAACACCTGACATTAGGAGGAATATTTCATGATTAATTTATTGGGATATGAATCCAAATTCCTATTCCAGCCCCTTCCTTTCCCACTGCTCCATCAAAATCCATAGTCCAAAGACTCGTTTTTTCATCCGGAAGCTCAAATTTGGATGGTTGATCTTTATTTTTTGATTGTTGATCCAATGTCTCAACGTGCTCTATTTATTTCACTGATTCTATTGTCTTCTTAGCTAATTTACTTGGCTGCAATTCATTTAGTTTTTTTCCTTGTTTTCTTCATTGAAAACTTCTCCAACACTACCTAAAACTTCTGAAAATTTTCAAATTATCTACTAGTTGACTATCTATATCAACTGGACTATCATCATTAATCAAAATAAAAGACTCTAAGTTGGTATGTATAGAGTGTATAGGGTGATTATTTGGCTTCTCATTGTTGCTAATCATATATTTCATCTTGGTTTCCCAGTACAATTTTCTGAGTTGACCGAACACCAGTATAGTAGCATAAGAGAAATCAAGCTACAAAGTGCCTTTTAGATTTTCTCCCCATGATCGTGAGAGAAACATCCCATACCTTGGAGGAATATCAACTACAACCACATCCATAAAAACATTATTTTTTCAATCTAATCAAAAGATACTATCGAGACACTTAATGCTTCTTGAGTGAAAGGAGTAAAGGTTGTGATATTGGTGAGTAATATCCAATCCTAACTTGTCCATTATGGCTTTGGGCATGAGATTGTGAGATGCTCTAGAGTCTAACATGGCATTGTGAAGGATGAAGTCATTGAATCTAAGACTAAGGTAGAAAGTTGGGACTTAACTATCTGGTAATTTCCCATCTACGGTTGGGCCAAACTACAACTCAGGGTGGCCATCACTAGCATTCACCAAATCAGAAGTTTGGTCGAATTTGAGAATTTTAGCTACATGAAACTTATATTGATCAATATTTACTAGTTCAATCAAAGGAATAGAAACTTTAAATTTGGAAATCTCATCCTCTAGACTAAATATATTAGGATATTTTTCTACCTCTTTCAAAGTGACATCCTTCCTTTCAGGCTATGCCTTGGCGGGAATCTCGTTTCTCTGACCTGTAGTTTGTGTTTCCTTATATTTATTTCAATTTTTAGTGGATGCCTCAATGTTCTTTCTATGATTAATGGAAACAATATCCTTTTCTTTTTGTTGATTTGTAGAGGTTGGTTTTTGGGGCTGGCTATCCTTTGGAGAAGTTGGCCTCTTCTGATTTAAAGTGATAGGCATGTTTTTGTTCCTCAAACTATATTTCCTTTGCATTGAGTTAAGGGAATTTTGGAAACCTTTTTGATAATATTCCATCTCTGCTGCTATCATATCATCATTTGAAGGAACAAATTGATGCTCATCAAATTGATCGGCCTCAGGTTCCTGATTATATTCTTCATATTCAGTTAAGAAAATAGTGATCTGAATATGGGAAAACTAGTTTTGTTGTGCTAGCTCCCTCATCAGTATTAAAATGTGTGTTTAGGATCATCTCAAGTTAACCAATTTTGAAGGGGTTTATGTGTCAAGTTTTATGTGTCTTTGATGATCAAATTATGAGTTAATTAGATTTAAAAACTCATGTAAAACAAATTAAGTACATAGAAATAGCACACATCATACAAATAATACACATAATACAATGGTTGACAATGAAGTTCACCCCTCCTAGGCTACATCTCCATGGACCTGCTTCAACTAGCTAGGCCATCTTGGGATTAAGAGTCAAATGTATGATTACATGAACCTTTAGTGCTCCAATGGATTTAAACCCACTCCATTGGCTTCAAAAGACCCAAAAACCCTAAAAATGACTATTCAATCTCTGAAATTGGTTTCTAGTTGATCTAGGCTTGACCTCCCATCCTGGTGGCCCTAGGCTTGTTTAATATCCAAAGTGAAAAAAAAACTTTCATAAGTGCTCCAACACCTCAAAAAACTATTCCATTGTGTTCAGAGCATCAAATACATCTAAAAATGACTCTTCTTGAGCCAAAATTGGTCTTCAGCTAATCTGGGCATGACCTTCCCTCCTAGTGGCCCTAAGCTTCCTTTTTCTTTAGAGTGACAAAAACACTTGTAGACTTTCTCTTCTGTCTCTGAAACCTATACCAATGGATTCTTATCATGCTAATCTACTAGGAATGACACCTCCTGAACCAAACTTGGTCCAAAATTTCTCAAGATATGGCATATTCAAAATTTCCCTATATTCTTCCCCCAAATCTAGAGAAGACTCCAGATAAGTCCGCCAACTATGGAGGCCACTCCTAATTTAGAAGAACGATCGAAAATTCCACCATCTTAAACTGAGGCTTAATTAATGCTAAACCCAGATTAATGTGGATAACCGCAATTTTAATTACACACTAAGAATTTTTTTACAAAACCAGATTAATTAGCACTAACCCATCGGATTAGTGGATAATCCGTGATTAGAGTTAAACTCCCGCCATTAAAAATTCCCGTGCCATACTCCTCCTTTTTTTTTAAACTGATGTGATGTGACTGCAACATGATATTTTGTGAAATGAAATATTACCTTGAATTTATTTCTTTGTTCCTAGGCTGCTAACTCCCTTTGATGATGACTCATGTTAATGGACATGACTCTTTTTTCTTTAAATGAAGGACATTATGATTACATATGATATGAAAACCTATACCATGACATAAATGATACATGACCATGATGATAGATGAATACTAATGAGTAGGTTGAGGGAGTAGTAGTGGCCTAGACACGCCAACTAATGATCAAATTTTATGTAATATCCCAAAAAGGGACTACTAGCAAGGCATGCCTGAAAAACACATTTCTTAGGAATGTATGCTACAGGATTGCAAACCAACCCTTTGATCTCTTAGATATAAAAATATAAGACCTGAATCCAAGAGGAGATCAGAAACAAATCTTCCTAGGTGAGGTAAACAGATCTCCCACACCTAGTACAGCTGAAAAATGCCCAAGAATGGAACTGCAACAAGTTCTGACAATAACTCAGAAAATAACGTAGTTCAACAAAGTAGCAAAAGGAGGCCAATATGGAGGCTCAATATGATCACTTATAATATAAAAAAAAAAATTATATTGAATCTATTTCATTATAGAATAGAAAGAAGAGGACATTACATGAAGAAATGCTCAAAATAAGAGGCTGCAACCATATGATATGACTGTACAAGCTTGAAAATGTTATTTTATTAGCTGAAAAGAGTTTTAGATTACACTTCAGATCTAGAGCAGATCTGTGTACAAAAATATATGTCTATATCAGATCTGTACACTATAGAGTCTCCTCTTCAAATGCCCCTTGGGGTTTTTCAGTAAAAAGTGAAGTACATGGAGTAGATCTGAGATCTAATGCAGCGGATCTGCAGAATGATCCAGAGTTTCTAAAGCAAATAAATTAGTATTCAGATCATATCTGAATGAAACATGGATTATATCTGTAATCCATGGATCACCATAGTGGAGGGCAGATTCCCCACACTAGAGATCTCTCCTCCTTAAAGTGCCAAAAGACCCTGCAACTTTCTCCTTGCAAATAACACAATTATGGAAGATGGACTATGCTATAGGCTCTAGAACATGATGTGGCCTCAAGCCAAGATTTGAAAATGAGCTCTCCTCATCCAATACTCTCTTTCCAGGGGGATAGAAGGCTTTCCCACTGAAAGGAGGCACTAGAGTGGCTTAGATCTAAATAGATCTAGCCTCCACTTGCGGCAGTTTACAAAGAAAACCAAACCCTCAACAGGATTTGCGTTGTAGTTGGAAGAAGAGCTTGGCCAAATGCCTGATAGTGGACAAGAAATTCAAGACTCCCTCTAGAGCTACTCAAATAAGGAGGTGGGATTCCTGATCAAGAACACCCAGTGCTAAACAACACTATTCTATGCTAAACAACCAATAGAATGAAAAATTTCTAAATATACATGTTCTTCCAAAACAATATGTTCAACAACCCCTCTTCTGTTGTTCTCCTCTTCCTTTTATAGGATAAAAGTCTTGCAAAACCCTAAACCATCTCAATGATTTAGCTCCTTTCACATGTGTAGCCTCCATCTAAAACTGTGTTGTGCATCTAGGAGGTTCACTGTATCTAGAAAAATTTGTTGATTTGGTCATGGTTTACCCAGTCAAAGAGCTCAATCCCTTCCACACATGAGGGTGTTTTATTAGAATAGCCCAAATTTAACCTTGTTCACATTGGGCATTGATTTATTCACTATTTTTAGGAGTTTCTATTGTCCTCCTTTACGCATTTATTCTTGAAATAAGAAAATGAAACAAAATTATATATTCCCATTAGCTTGGGCTATTTGGGAATATTACAGTCCTCACCTCCAAAATGTTGCTTGTCCTCAAGCAACTGATAAGGTGAGTGCTGCAATTCTTTTCCTCTTCCATTGGTGACACCATCAAGTGATAAGCTTCCTCCATGAGCTAAGTGTTCACCAAACCAACCTTCCATGAATTCTTTCTCCAATGTTCTTATGAGAGGTAAATGACCCATCCCATAAGGTGTTAATAACTCAAATGAAACAAACATGGCTGAACCGAAACTCTCTCTAAAACATGTAGCATATGGTGCAAAGAGAGTCTCTATCCCATGTGGTACATACATGCTCCCAATCCTCACTCCATAAAATCTCATAAATAGTACAAGTATATCATCAATGTATGGAAGTAAAACAATGTACATACAAACAGAAAATTGAGCATGAGGAGGTGGGTCATAATCCCACATATGATACCTATGCAGTGCATCTCCTGCCTGTCTCAAATCAAGACATGGTAAGTGGTTTTCCTACCACTTACGTGCTGCCCAAGACATCTCACTATTGCTAAAGGTGAGAGATATGTTTGGTGCCTTGAGGAAGCACCCATCATGATGAAAAATATCCTTTTTCTCATAAAGGGAGTGGCCAAATTCATAGATTTTAGTGGCCCAATAGTTTCCATGAGATTTACATGATACATTTCTCCTTTTAGGAGTCATGGCCTACATAAAAATGGTAAAAGAACATGTACAATCAGAAAATAAAACTTGCTTTACATGAACAGATCATTTACCAACAATGTCTTTCATACACATGGAGTTGTGCATGGATCTTTCTCCTCTTTCCAAAGGAGGAAGGGATGGATGAAATGAATCTTGCATAGAGTCTCATGGCTTCCCCAACTCCACATAGCTCATGCATTCTTGAAAATGCTGATATAGTTCCTCTTTCAAGCCTTCCCAATCAAAGCTCCTCATGATGATGTTGTAGATCCTCATGGAATACAGGTGGCTGAAACAGAACTCTTTGTATGCTCCTTGTAGTATCTTATGCTTGAGCTTAGAGTCTCTAGACAAAAATATTCTACCATGATGATAGATGACTCCTCCTTGGACTAAGTAGCCCTCTTCATGCAACTAGTCATCAAGTATCATACATGTGTGAAGATCTTTGGAATAATCCACTAGCAGTTGGGATTTCCAATACATATCTACACTGCTAAAAAATGACAGCGCTGATGATGCATCAACCAAAGTGTCTGTCATGTTGTTGATCCTTCCCTTGACATCTCCTATGCCAAAGGTGTTTGTTGGAAGGTTGTTCCTTCCATTCTTCTCCTCCTGCAGTGCAGGGTTAGAAAAGAGAGTGGGTGATGATGATAAGGGAAGAAGATTTCCCTCCTCCATGAGCTTACCCAAGTCTCCCATCATTGTAGCTTTGTCTTCAAGTGCTCCAATCCCTCCTGGATATGAGTTTGGAGCAGCAAGTTGTGAGGTTTTCCCCACAGAATCTGAATCAGGTGGCCTCCTAGGTGGTTTTCCCACTGGATATGGGATCCTCGTGTTCCTGCTTCCACAACGAAATTTCAACTTTGATTAATGTGTGGAAGTCTCATGAAATTTGGAGACCCCTCTTAGTGGTGCAAGAGTGCCTCTGATTGGAGCATTTGATCCATTCTCTTCTCCTAACATTAGTGGATCATCTTCTACTATGTTAGCTTTGTGATCCCTCCTTTGTTCTGTCTCATTGTCTCTTAGCATAGACACATGTTTCTCATGTCCTCCATATGGAAGATCCTTAGGAACTCCTTGCAAAGATGCAAGAGCCTCTCTAGTGGAAGCCATTGCTTCATCTCCATCTCCTAATGAAAATAGACCTCCTCCTACTATCATAGCACTGGGGGATATTCTCTGCTCTTTCTTCCCCTTCTCCTCATCATTAAGAGACCCTTTTCCTTGATCTCTTATTGAATAAGGAACCCTCATGTTTTCCCCTTGGGAAAAGAGACCTTGCTGTAGTGGGGTTTTTGCCTTTGGGAAATTATGCAGTAGATCCTCAAACCCCTCAACAATGTTTAGAACTGGAGTTGGATTTATGGAATTTTTCAACTTATGTAAAGATTCATATTTCTTGGGCCTAATTTTCTTTCCCCAAGAAGTCTTAGAATGTCTTACATCAAATCTTTTCACTAGTCTTCTAGTGAACTTTGCATAAGAAGAGATATTTACCCTTTTCAAGGAAGAAGACTCAAATAGCCACCAGGCATAAGCCTTTCCTTGAAGATGCAGCGCTTCTACTTTCAAGGCTTCTTCTTCTGAAACTTGGTGCAACTGGAAGTATGTGTCAAGCTTCCTTACCCAAGACTTGGCTGAGTCCTTAGGTGACCCATCAAAAGTAGGTAGAGAGAACCTACCCAAAGTGTGTTGCATGCACCCTCTTCTTCTATTGTAGCTGCTAGTTCTTTCTTATTTGAGTTGACATAACTCTGGGAAACTAAGATGCACTTTGAACCTCTCTGATTGAGACTCATACTCTTGGAGATAATCACCAAGAGATTCCTCCTTTGGTGTTCCTCATTTTCCTTCTTTCTTTGACAAGAAAGTAGGCATGCTCCAACGTTGTAGATCAGGCTGTGTGGCTGAATGCTCACAAACATAGTAAGAAGTACTAGGGCTTTCTTGATGCAAAAATATTCCTGAGGGATCTGTATGTCTTTCCCTCTTCATTCCCCAGATTTCTTCTTTCAGTTCATACATAGCTTGAGAAAGAGTTTTAGAGAACTCTTCTCCTTGCAAGCTTCCAGATAAAGGGATCTTAACCTTTTATTTTGTGTCTTTAGTGTAATCATACTTCTTCATCAGTCTTTTATTTCCATGAAAAGACATATTGGCTTCTCAAGAAAAGCAGATCACAAGTTGTGCCAAGATGATTGCTCTGATACCACTGTAATATCCCAGAAAGGGACTGCTAGCAAGGCATGCCTGAAAAACACATTTTTCAGGAATGTATGCTACAAGATTGCAAACGAATGCTTGGATCCCTTAAATCTGACAATCTAAGACTTGAATCCAAGAGGAGATCAGAAACAAATCTTCCTAGGTGAGGTAAATAGATCTCCCACACCTAGTACAGTTGAAAAATTCCCAAGAATGGAACTGCAACAAGTTCTAACAATAATGCTCAGAAAATAAAGCAGTTCAGCAAAGTAGCAGTAGGAAGCTAATATGGAGGCTCAATATGAACATTTATAACAAAAAAATAGAGTTATATTGAAGCCCTTACATTATATAATAGAAAGAAGAGGACATTACATGAATAAATGCTCAAAATAAGAGCCTGCAACCATATGATATGACTGTACAAGCTTGACAATGTTATTTTATTAGCTAAAAAGAGTTGTAGATTACACTTCAGATCTAGAGTAGATATGTGTACAAAAATATAGATCCATATCAGATTTGTACACTATAGAGTCTCCTCTTCAAATTCCCCTTGGGGTTTTCAGTAAAAAGTGAAGTACATGGAGTAGATCTGAGATGTAATGCAACAGATCTACAGAATGATTCAGAGTTTCTGAAGAAAATACATCAGTGTTCAGATCAGATCTGAATGGAACATGGATTAGATCTATAATCCATGGATCACCATAGTGAAGGGCAGATTCCCCACAGTAGAGATCTCTCCTCCTTGAAGTGCCAAAAGACCCTACAACTTTCTCCTTGCAAATAACGCAATTATGGAAGATAGACTGTGCAATAGGCTCTAGAACATGATGTGTCCTCAAGCCAAGATCTGAAAATGAGCTCTCATCCAATACTCTCTTTCCAGGGGGATAGAAGGCTTTCGCATTGAAAAGAAGCACTAGAGTGGCTTAGATCTGAATAGATCTAGCCTCCACTTACTGTAGCTTACAACAAGATCTACATTGTAGTTGGAAGAAGAGCTTGGAAAAATGCCTGATAGTGGACAAGAAATGCAAGACTCCCTAAAGAGCTACTCAAAGAAGGAGGTGGGATTCCCGATCAGGGACACCCAGTGCTAAACAACACTATTCTCTGCTAAACATCCAAGAGAATGAGAAATGTCTAAACAGACATGTTCTTCCAAAAAAATATGTTCAACAACCCCTCTTCTGTTGTTCTCCTCTTCCTTTTATAGGATAAAAGTCTTGCAAAACCCTAAACCATCTCAATGATTTAGCTCCTTTCACATGTGTAGCCTCCATCTAAAATTGTGTTGTGCATCTAGGAGGTTCATTGTATCTAGAAAACGCTATTGATTTGGCCATGGTTGACCCAATCAAACAGCTCAATCCCTTCCACACATGAGGGTGTTTTATTAGAATAGCTGAGATTTAACCTTGTTCACATTAGTCATTGATTTATTCATTATTTTCAGGAGTTTTTATTGTCCTCCTTTACACATTTATTCTTGAAATAAGAAAATGAAACAAAATTGTATATTCCCATTAGCTTGGGCTAATTGGGAATATTACATTTTATTTGAAATTCACTTGAACTATAAAATTTGACCTAGTACCTTATTGACTGACACTGAAAGAGTACATTTGATCACTGGTGACTAAGTGACACTAACATTGGCTCCGACTGGGGATGGAATCTAATTTTAGGAGGTGTCAAGAACACCGTAGACCGAGTAGCCTCATCCATTGGGAAATGGAGTCAAAAATTAAAAACAAGACTTGAAACTGAAATAACTTGACAAAATGAATTGACTTAACTATTTAAAACAATAGTTTATCAAAGAAAACTTATGGTCTTCTCCTCAAGTTTCAAGCTCCCATGACAACTCCTTCACACTCTTGGAAAAAAATTAAACTGATATATACAATGAAAATGAGAAATTTCTGAAAAACTAAAGTGAGATAATCCTTGAGGAGTCTACCATTGACTAGTCCTCCTAAAAAATATTTTCCATCAAGTTCTTCCAAAAAAAAGGAATTCTTCCCTCTAAAAGCCAAAATTATGTATGGTCTTTTCCACAAGTTTTCAAACTTTCCATGCTTTCCTTTCTCCTCATTTCGGGCATCCCATTGGAGAACTACATCTCCTACACTGAAATCATATGCTTTTGTTTTTACTTCATATATCTTCTTGATATTTTCTTGAAGATTTGAAGTATTTTGAAATACTTTCCCTCAAGATTGCTGCAAATAAATCATCTGATTGAATCTCCGCTCAATATCATTGGGCTCACTATCAACTTCCTACAAAATTTTCATGACTGGGACAACAAGAGAAGTTGGAAAAATAGTATCCACTTCATATACCAACTGAAAATTCGAAATAACTATGGATTTCTTAATGCTCAATCTATCCTTCCATAGATCATTGATTAACTTCTAGTGCCAATTATTCTTGTTTTCTTCCAGCGACTTCTTGATGATGTTTACCAATGATTTGTTGGATGATTCTGTCGGCCCATTACCTTGCGAGTAATATTTTGTTGAATTCCTGAGCCTTATGTGGTAATTTTCATAGAAATCAATCATCTTCTTGGATTTAAAGGCAGCTCCATTATCTGTGATTATTTTCTGTGGACAACCAAATTGTGACAAAAGGTTAGACTCAATAAACTGAATTATTACCACATTCGTAGCTTGCCTGGTGGGGATAGCCTCGATCCATTTCATGAAATAATTGGTTGTTGTCAAGATCCACTTGTGTTGAGATGAAGATGAAGGGTGAATCTCACCGATAAAATCAAGACCCCACTGCTGAAAGGGTTCTTGAATTGAAATGGATTGCAAGGGCAACAGTAACAACTTTCTCTTTCCCTGAAAAATCTTACACTCATGGAAACTCATGACTGTTTTGTAAACATTAGAAAATAAACTCGGCCAATAAAATATAGCCCCTAATATCTTGTTTGTTGTGGTCTTCCAAAAGAGATGACCGCCACAATATCCCCTGTGAAAATCATTCATTAACTCTTTTGCCTCACTTTCAACTAAAATTTTTATTAGAACTCCTCCTAGATCTTTCCAAAACAATGCATTATCAACAATACAATATTCAAAGCTTTCAACTTCAATGATATACTCTTGCTCTTCGACACACTGGGCAGAGGATTCAAATGCTAAATCACATAAACAATGTCTGAATACGAAGGAGATGAGGTAAAAATATGTGATCCCTGAGGTGATGAATCAAATACTTCTTCCTCGAAAAGTGCAGCAATGAGATTGATGTCCAAAACATGAAAATTGGACTTTGCCATAAGCTTCGCCAAAATTTATCCCTTTATCAACTTCGTTGGTTTATTTTTGAGGTCATACTTAAGTGTTGTGTATTTACCTTTCATTTTCAGAGTTAAGTAATTTGATAACTTCGCCATATTTTTCTTCTCAGCTGTGCCAATATTTATGTCTTCAACTCTCGCTTCAGTGGGTACCATTTTCGGTTTATTTGTGACATCATCTTGATCAAAGAGATATTCAAAAGGTACAAGACCTCTTGGAATGGAATTTTATTTTATCTTTAAAACCTCTAATTCGGTTGCATTAACTCCCTGATCATCTCCATAAAATACATCACTGATATGAGAAGTGGCAAACTCTTCCTCCATTTGCAGAAATTTGTTGATTTGCTTATCATCCTGAAACACTTGCCAATGCCGAAGGTTATCTAGAACAATGGGGCGATGCTTAACATTAATTTCATATTTCCTGTTGGGATGAATCGAAATTCTAAACATGCTTGCTACAGTAGCAAGAGAATCAACTACGCAATTCTGGTTTCCAGGAATCACATATAAAGTATATTCAGAAAAAGTTTTGAAAATATCTAACACAACATTGCAATATGCTTTCAATCTTAAATTTTTGTCCTGGTATTCCCCTTTTACCTGTTTTATTATCAACTCAGAGTCACCATAAATTGAAATCCTTTTAGTCCCTATCTTCTTAAGAATCTTAAGCCCGACAATCAAAGCTTTGTATTCCACTTCATTATTTGAACAATTAAAAGCAAGTTTATATGAACAACACCTGACATTAGGAGGAATATTTCATGATTGATTCATTGGGATATGAATCCAAATTCCTATTCCATCCCCTTCCTTTCTCGCTGCTCCATTAAAATCCATAGTCCAAAGACTCATTTTTTCATCCGAAAGCTCAAATTTGGATGATTGATCTTTATTTTTTGATTTTTGATCCAATGTCTCAACGTGATCTATTTATTTCAATGATTCTATTATCTTCTCAGCTAATTTACTTGGCTGAAAAATCATTTAGTTTTCGTTCCTTCTTTTCTTCATTGAAAACTTCTCCAACACTACCTGAAACTTTTGAAAATTTTTGAATTATCTACTAGCTGACTATCTATATCAAGTGGACTATCATCATTAATCAAAATAAAAGACTCTAAGTTGGTATGTACAGAGTGTATAGGGTGATTATTCGGCTTCTCCTTCTTGCTAATCATATATTTCATCTTGGTTTCCCATTACAATTTTCTGAGTTGACCGAACACCGGTATAGTAGCATAAGAGAAATCAAGCTACAAAGTGCCTTTTAGATTTTATCCCCATGATCGTGAGAGAAACATCCCATACCTTGGAGGAATATCAGCTACAACCACATACATAAAAACATTCTTTTTGGAATCTAAACGAAAGATACTACCAAATCTTTAATGAGACCGAGACACTTAACGCTTCTTGTGTGAAAGGAGTAAAGGTTGTGATATTGGCGGGTAATATCCAATCCTAACTTGTCCATTATGGTTTTGAGCATGAGATTGTGAGATGCTCTGGAGTATAACATGGCATTGTGAAGGATGAAGTTATGGACTCTAAGACTAAGGTAGAAAGGTGGGACTTGACTATCTGGTAAGTTCCCATCTACGGTTGGGCCAAACAAAAACTCAGGGTGGCCATCACTAGAAATCACCATATCAGAAGTTTGGTCAAATTTGAGAATTTTAGCTACATGAAACTTGTACTGATCAATATTTACCAGTTCAATCAAAGGAATGGAAACTTTAAATTTGAAATCTCATTATCTAGACTAAACATATTGGGATGTTTTTCTACCTCTTTGGAAGTGACGTCCTTCCTTTCGGGTTGTTCCTTGGTGGGAATCTCCTTTCTCTGACCTGTAGTTTGTGTTTCCTTATCTTTCTTTGAATTTTTAGTGGATGCCTCAATGTTATTTCTATGATTAATGGAAACAATCTCCTTTTCTTTTTGCTGATTTGTAGAGGTTGGTTTTTGGGGCTGACTATCCTTTGGAGAAGTTGGCCTCTTCTGATTTAAAGTGAAAGGCATGTTTTTTTTCCTCAAACTATATTTCCTTTGCATTGAGTTAAGGGCATTTTGGAAACCTCTTTGATAATATTCCATCTCTGTTGCTATCATATCATCATTTGAAGGAAAAAATTGATGCTCATCAGATTGATCAGCCTCAGGTTCTTGATTATATTCTTCATCTTCGGTTAAGAAAATAGTGATCTGAATATGGGAAAACTAGTTTTGTTGTGCTAGCTCCCTCATCAGTATTAAAATGTGTGTTTAGGATCGTCTCAAGTAAACCAATTGTGAAGGGGTTTATGTGTCAAGTTTTATGTGTCTTTGATGATCAAATTATGAGTTAATTAGCTTTTAAAAACTCATGTACAACAAATGAAATGCATAGAAATAGCACACATCATACACATAATACAATGGTTGACAACGAAGTTCACCCCTCCTGGGCTACATCTCCATGGACCTACTAAAACTAGCTAGGCCATCTTGGGATTAAGAGTCAAATGTATGATTGCATGAACCTATAGTGCTCCAATGGATTTAAAACCACTCCATTGGCTTCAAAAGACCCAAAAACCCTAAAAATGACTATTTAATCTCTGAAATTGGTTTCTAGTTGATCTAGGCTTGACCTCCCATCCTGGTGGCCCTAGGCTTGTTTAACCTCCAAAGTGACAACAAAATTTTTAGAAGTGCTCCAATGCATCTAAAAACTCTTCCATTGTGTTCAGAGCATCAAATACATCTAAAAATGACTCTTCTTGAGCCAAAATTGGTCTTCAGCTAATCTGGGCATGACCTTCCCTCGTGGTGACCTTAGGCTTCCTTTTTCTTCAAAGTGACAAAAACACTTGTAGAATTTCTCCTCTGCCTCTACAACCTGTACCAAAGGATTCGTAGCATGCCAATCTACTAGGAATGACTCCTCCTGAGCCAAAAATGGTCCAAAATTTCTCAAGATATGGCATATTCAAAATTTCCCTAGATTCCTCCCCTAAATCTGGAGAAGACTCTAGATAAGTCTGCCAACTATCGAGGCTGCTCTGAATTTAGCAGAATGACCAAAAATTCCACCATCTTAAACTGAGGCTTAATTAATTCTAAACCCATATTAATGTGGATAGCCACAGTTTTAATTACACACTAAGCACTTTTTTACAAAACCAGATTAATTAGCACTAACCCATTGGATTAGTGGATAATCCGTGATTAGAGTTAAACTATCGCCATTAAAAATTCCCTTGTCGTTGGTTTCCACAACATAGTAATATGGGGAGGAGGGTTGGCTTGCGGGTTGGTCCCCTCCCTTCTGTCATCGAGGATCTAGATGAGGTTCAAAAGAAGGTTGGAGGTGAAGACTTAACAAGCCCCACCTCGTGGTCCATTGGTAAATAGTGGTAATGTTTGGGGGGAGGTCATAGGTTCAACCCTGACCTCCACCCCCATATATATATTTTTTCCATTTAAAATACACACCACCGAACCTTTAAAATTTGGCCATATTGAAAATGCGCGCTCCCACCGTAATACCTTAGGTGCAAACTTTGGTAAACTTTGGTTTAATGAAAATGCAGACCATTAATCGGACTTTGGCTTGTACCATGGTATATTTTTAAATGTGCTCCAATGCAATATTTAACCCAGGGTTTTATCCACATACGTTCAAACAATGGTATAATGCCACCATGTTATAATAACCATAGTTTAATAATATATGTTGCCATATATATAAAATTTGAACCTTGGTATATAATATAACCCACCTTTGAACTTTAGGATTAATAAAATTCCACCATACCTTAGGATTAATAAAACTGAAATTCGAACTTAGAAACTTAGGAGTAGATTCTTCATAATAATAAAAAATGAATTCAACCTTAGGAGGACATTGGGAAAATTTCACCTTCTCAAACCCAAACTGGTGAATCCTGCAGTGATACTTGTCACAATCCCATTCGGCAAAAACTGAAGAATATTCCTTGCATGCTGACTTGGCTGCCATGTCATCAACCTATACCTCTTCTACAGTTTTTATTTTTTTTAATTTTCCTATTTTTAATAGAGTTCAACAGGCTATAACTTCTTCATCCAAAATCGGTTTTCAATGAAATGAGTTGCATTGGATTCCTGGCAATGGGCCAGTTGAGGTCATTCTGGTTTGGTGCAATTAGCACTTTGAATTTTGAGCAAATTTTTGCCCCTAATCCAGATTCTGATCACTCCTTCCCACTGACATGCTTTTGGACCCAAAAAAGTTGGTTATCTCATGAGAGTTGAATACTCTTTTGTTTCCCAAGTTCTATCATCTTGATTATACTTGGAAAAATCGCCATGACAACCACTTGGGTTCACTGACATTCCTTGTCTTGCAAATGGCTTGGCTCTTCAAACAATGTTCTCCTTTTGCTGCTGACCCAATCCAACACTTGTTGGTTGCTTGTTGACTAATATAACACTTTTTTGTACCAAATCGATTTGTCGGTGCTTGGAAAACTAATTGATTTCCTTCCCACTAAGATTCATGTTCCTCCTTTTCACAAACATGCATTCGTTGCAAGCTTCTCCTTGGAAACCACTTTTTCAAATTAAGCCCATCTGAGTGAACTACGACAACGAGTTCCAACATTAGTAATAAAAAGAAAAGAAATGACCATTCTTTTACCTCCACGGTTACATCTGGAAGAATGAATTTGCCATCTCCTTCTCTTCTTGGTGTCAACACATAAAATGGTCTACAATGGCTACAAAAAAAATTTGACATCTTGTCACAAACACAACCATGAATTTGAAAACACATAATGCAAGAAACATAACTTGAAGACATATCCTCTTGGTCCTTCAAAGCAACAAATTTTAGATCATGTGAACATTGCCATTTACTCTTACATCTTGGTGTCAAAACTCATCAACCATACACAAGTCGACAAAACATGCCTCTTCAAACGAATGACTCTCAAGTCAAGAATAAGCATGTGTAATAATTTGACGATTATTTTCCCAAAAAAAAATTAATTTCACATTTCATGAAAAACTTCATCAACATCTCCTTTTCATCTTTGGAGACAAAATCAATTCTTCCAAGTCTATATGACATGCATGTAACACACAATCGACCAACACAAGTCGACACTCATGCATGTGAAAATGATTAGCACTCTCAAGTTGACAACATACATGTTAAACAAATAAATCGACCAACACAAGTAAATTACTCATGCATGTTCAAGCACAATTAAACCATCAAAATTCCATTGTTCATACGCACAAAATCTCATGCATGTATACAATTCTTCAACTCTCTCACATGTACAATCATAAGTACAAGAACCCCATTCATATGTACATGTACTTAAAGAGTTGAAATGAAATTTTTTTTTAGCAATAAAGTGAGTTGACATACTCCACTTAAAAAAACCTTCTTGGCGTAAAAATGCAACATGCATTGTAGAGACAAAAGAACAAACCATTTCAGCGGTGCTTCTTTCAGATGCACTTCATCATGTGAATCATCCTGACCCACATCAATTATGGAATCTTCTTTTCCATTCTTGCCATTATCTTTCTCCACCTTCTTCAAATGTCGTGGATTACTTGTTGGATACAAAGTCCAACACTTGTCTACAATATGATTTTTCTTATGGAAATGAGTGCAAAACAATTGCATCTTCTTTTCAACATGGTTTGCTTTGTCCTATGGACCTTTGGCTTCATGCCTCCTTTGCTTTGAAAGTTCCCTGTGTATGGCTATATTCTTCCAACATCTTGAAACATTATGGTTATCCAAACCACAAAAGGAACATGCAAACTTTCTCCAAATATTATGTGAATATTTACCATGTTTATCATAATCAAAAGAAACTTGATTAAAAGCATATTTATACCTTGAACTTTCACCTTGGTCGCCTTCTTGAGGAGGTGAATTTGATGAGGTAGTGGCTCTATTCGGAATACCAACAATGAATTCAACAACTTTAGAGCTTTCAACATCCTCTTGTTTGCCATTCTCATTAGTTGTATGCTTATGAGAACCTTCTTGCAAAGTGGGTGTAAAAATTTTGCATTCCTCATGAACACAATTTTCACAAGCTTGGGGTAATGAACATGAAATGAAAGTCCTTCTTGGAACACATTCATGTGCCTCCTTGGATTTAGATATTTCTCCATCATGTTGTCCATAACCATGACCCAAATACTTAGGTCTTTCCTCAACAACAATTGGCTCAACTATGCCTTATGCATGTTTTCCCAATCCTTTACCTTCATAGCCCATCTTCATCAATAATTTGGACCCTATTCCTCTAGTGTGTCTTTAAAAAGCACCTACTCATTCATCTTGAGAATATATTGAATATAAACCTTATTTGCATACCTCTTGTTCATGCACATACTTGGCTAAAGTTTCTTTGGCATCATGGAGCTGAGTCTCCATCTCATGCATCCTTGCTAAATTTTCATTTGCAACATGGAGCTAAGTCTCCATCTCATGCATTTTTTCAAGAAGCTCTTGCTTCTCCTCCTTCATGGCAATAAACTACTCTTGAAGTATAATTCTCTCCCTCTTATCTTCATACATCTCTTGCACCATATCAGTGATGATGTAGAGCTTTTGTAACATCTCTTTATAAAAGAAATTTTCTAGGGAGGATGGATTAGAAAAATTACTTAATGAAGTTGCCATCACACCTCCAATGCATACAAATATCCTTTGATGTTATTTGAGAACTGAGATCTCAATCTTGACCTTCTCCTTCACACATGAACATGCACACGGTTAGATTATCCTTGCACAAATTCAAAAACCAATAGCTAATTCTTCTAGCTAACCTTAGCTAAAATGAGCTAAAATTTTCTTTGATACCAACTTGATCTGAATATGGTCAATCTAGCTTTGTTGTGCTAGCTCCCTCATCAATGTTAAAATGTGTGTTTAGGATCATCTCAAGTTAACCAATTGTGAAGGGATTTATGTGTTTTAGATGATAAAATTATGAGTTAATTAGCTTTTAAAAAATCATGTACAATAAATGAAATGAATAGAAATAACACACAGCATACACATAATAAAATGGTTGATAACGAAGTTCACCCCTCCTGGGCTACATCTCCATGGACCTACTTCAACTAGCTAGTCCCTCTTGGGATTAATAGTCAAATTTCTGACTATATGCACCTTTAGTGATCCAATGGATTTTCAACCTACTCCATTGGCTTCAGAAGACCCAAAAACCTTAAAAATGACTATTCAATCTTTGAAATTGGTTTCCAGCTGATCTAGGCTTGACCTCCCATCCTGGTGGCCCTAGGCTTGTTTAATCTCCAAAGTGACAAAAACAATTTCAGAAGTGCTCCAACGCCTCTGTAACCCTCTCCATTATGTTTAGAGCATCAAATATATCTAAAAATGACTCTTCTTGAGCCAAAATTGGTCTTCAACTGATCTCGGCATGTCCTTCCCTCCTAGTGGACCTCATCTTCCTTTTTCTGCGAAGGGAAAAAAAACACTTGTATAATTTCTCCTCTGCCTCTGCAACCTATACCAATGGATTCAGAGCATGCCAATCTACTAGGAATGACTCCTCCTGAGCCAAAATTGGTCGAAAATTGCTCAAGATATGGCATATTCATTTTTTCCCTAGATTCCTCCAAATCTAGAGAAGACTCCAGATAAGTCTGCCAACTATGGAGGCCGCTCTGAATTTAGTGGAACTGCAAAAAATTCTGCCATATTAAACTAAGGCTTAATTAATGTGGATAAGCATATTTTTAACTACACACAAAGCACATTTTTACCACATCGTATTAATTAGCACTAACCCATCGGATTAGTGGATAATTTGTGATTAGAGTTAAACTCGTGCCATTAAAATTTATGCGTCATTGGTTTCCACAACATAGTCAAATGGGAAGGAGGGTTGGCTCACGTGTTGGCCCCCTCCCTTCTGCCATCGAGGATCGAGATGAGATTCAAATGAAGGTTGGGCACAGAGGCTTAACAAGCCTCGCCCCGTGGTCCGTTGGTAAATAGTGGGTTTGGGGGGAGGTCACAGGTTCGACCCTAACCTCTTCTCCCATATATATATTTTTTCCATTTAAAATGCGCACCACCGAACCTTTAAAATTTGGCCATATTAAAAATATGTGCTCCCATCGTAATACCTTAGTCGCAAACTTTGGTAAATTTTGGTTTAATGAAAATGCGGACCATTGATCGGACTTTGGCTTGGACCATGGTATAGTTTGAAATGTGCTCCAATTTAATATTTAACTCAAGGTTTCATCTGCATACATTCAGAATATGGTATAATTCCACCATGTTATATATAACCATAGTTTAATAATATATGTCACCATATATATATATATAATTTGAACCTTGGCATATAATATAACCCACCTTTGAACCTTAGGATTAATAACATTGAAATTCAAAATTAGAAAATTAGGAGCATATTCTTCATAATAATAAAAAAATTGAATTCAACCTTAGGAGGACATTAGGCAAATTTCACATTCTCAAACCCAAACTAGTGAATCCTGCATTGACTCTTGTCACAGTCCCATTGGGAAAAAACTGAAGAAGATTCCCCGCATGTTAACTGGGATTCCATGTCATCAACCTATACCTCTTCTGCAATTTTTTTTTTTAAATTTGTCTGTTCTAAACGACAGTCAGCAGGCTATAACTTTTTCATCCGAACTCGGTTTTTGGCGAAAACAATTGCATTGGATTCTTTGCGATGGGTCGGTCGTGGTCATTCTATTTTGGTGAAATTATAAGCACTTTGAATTTTGAGAAAAAATTTCCCCTAATCCAAATTCCAATCAAATAGGTTGCTGATATTTTTTGAAAATATGATTCTCTTCCAAAATCTAATCTTCTTCAACCTGTGCATAATTCTGCTGGAGTGGAGTATGGATCTGTTGTTGTGCCTGTTGGTTCTGGCCTCTTTGCTCTCTTTCCTTGATTTTTCATTGAGATTGTTGTTGTTGTCTTATGAAATTCTGATTTCTGATCTGATTTTTTGTTTGCCTATTTGATACTATCATCCTATCCATCATATTTTCCATGGTTCTAATTAAAGTGTTCAGCTTACCATCAGATGAAGTAGATGGATCTTCTTTGATTGTAACTTTTTTTTTTGTTTTTTCCTTTGATTTCTTAATTAGCAAGTTTTCTTCAATGCTCACAACAATTCTTTGTGTTTCTTCAATATTTGCAAGACTCCTCTCCTTCAGATAATAGGCCATGTTGGGATCAAAGGCATCAAGATACTGAAGCAATGCCAAGCCAGGAGGAGGTTTGATGTCATTCAAAATAGAGTTATACACCTTATTGAATATGATGGTGAAATCTTGTACAGATTCATTTGGATTCATTTTCAAAGCATTATATTCCACTATAATTTGAAGAGGATTCTTCTTTTCTTCCCACTTGGCTAAGAAAATATTGAACAACTGCTATGAGTTAGCTACTGAATGTGTTTTTAGATTACGAAACCACTTCTTGACATCTGAAAAAACTTTGGGCAATCACTCACATCTTGGCATCATCATTGTCAATCTCTTCAAGATCAATGAAATATGTTATTTTGACTACATGTTGTTGAGCTGAGACTTCCATCGTACCATAAAACGGAGGGATTCTTTAACCATATCCTTGAGGAAAATCAGTGAGTGCAGGAGGCAACACTAAAGGGGAAAATCTAGCCATGAATGATGCAGAAGATAGTGCGGGGATAAAAATAAGTGGTTTTAATGTAAGAGATGAATTTTGAGGAAGTAATGGATGATGTCGTAGCAGCTGAATGAGATGATGAAGGTATGGATATAGCAGTAGACCAGATTTTTTGTTAATACTGAATAGAAGCTTTCTCAGCGGTATATTGTAAGCTATTAGCCAATTTTTGAAGTTTTTGAAAATGGGACCAAACCTTCCTATCAATTTCAGGTGAAGACTTTAATGATGGTGGAATCAATTCATTTTTTACCGGATCAAAGACTATTTCCTAAAGACACGATTCAAATTTAGTCCTAAACAATGAAATTTCAAATTTGATGTCGAAAGGTAAATCTTCTAGTGTAGTCAAATAATCAAGAAATGATATAGATCTTACCAATGATGATGATCTTGTGTCAACTTGCTGAAGTTGTGATCTTTATTTCTTCAAAATCCTCTTAGGGTCTTCAACTGGTGATGGTGGATTAGGATCGGGATTTGACCTTATCAACTTCTTAGGAGCCAGTTCTGAGATTTTCACTTTTTCTTTGAAAATGTAAGTCAACCTTCTTGAAATCTAGGCCCTGTCACCCACAGGCCTATATCTCAACGAATTTTTCATAAAATCTCAGGGAAGATGTGATATTTCAGTCCCTGGCAACGGTGCCAAAAATGTTATCCTCCATAGTGTCCTAAGGCTGAGAAAGGAGAGCGAAGGAGGTAACCTCAAACCACTTAGGATTTGGTAGCTAGCCCTACCAAATCAGATAGGGTTCTCTCTATGATATCATAGCCAACAAGGTGACCATAGAGGGTAAAAAGATATTAGGCTAGGTATTGAGCTCTAAGGTTTTGAAATCTAGGGTTTAGCTAGATCAAGTGGAGAGGTCAAGGAAACTAGGCCAGGTCTCAAGAGATTTCAATTGCAGGGATACAAAGGGGAAAGACATGTATGTTCAGTGACACTTTGAGGTTTTCAATGTAGTGTAGAGTGGAAAATCAAAGGTTCAAAATGAGCATGACAAGCATGAGATCATTTATCAGAAGACGGATAACATAAACATGAAATTCCTTTCAAAACAGAGCATAAGCTTAAGAATTATGATTAAAAAATCATAGGAATATCATTGAAAGAATATATGGAAAGAAGGATAAACAAACATTCATTAAAGTTACTAAAAGAAGAAAAACACTATCACAAAATCATACCACAAGAAGCCCTATATAATAGACGCAACTTCCTTGTTAATTTCCTGCAAAAAGATGATGTATACAAGCTCCAAGCCTTCTAATCTCTGATGTCCAACCTTGAATCTAACTGAAAACAAGATACATATAGACCAAAACCACATTCCCCTCTCTCAGGGGTTGAATCCCTCATGATAGGAATTGATTTATACTAATTTCTCTAACTAAAGCTAAGACTAGCGATGTCATAACAAACTCTCCATTTAGCCTTTGACTGACTTTACTAACATTAATGACCATCCTAATTAAAACAAATTCATAGTCACAAACGCAATTACACTTAGTTACATCATGTAGGAACCCAAATTGACTATTTACATCATGAAAAGTCAATTTTTACTGATAAAAATAAAAAAATGACTTTGATGACAGAAGCGCAACGAATTTCCTCAGAAGCGCAACAAGTTTGATAGAAGTGCAGTGTGGAATTTGTAGGAAAATTTGAGGGGTTTTTCTTGGTCCATTTTCTAATATGGAAGATGGTGATGATATATTAGTGTGTCTACTTGCCTCCCGCGGTGTTAAACCTACAAAAATCCCTTTTATAGACCTCCAAAAATCACTTTTCCCAATACTACTCTAGAAGCACAGCGTGGGGTGTTAAACAATGGGAGAAACCTGTTTTTGAGCATGTTTTTTTTTACTTTTCCTTCCAACCTATGCAATGAAATGGAAAACCAAGTATATATTTGATATGTACAGGTCACCAGCTATCCAACCATATATTATTTTCCTCTTTTAGTTCCCTTAGGAAGAAGCGCAACGTGAGCTAGTTATGCTTCTGTACATCAAAAAATTGCCAAAATACCCAAAATTTCTTCAAAATTGCTTGAAATTTGTTTTTTTAACTCCTTGGGTGATGGGTCAGACAATCAAGGATGCATCAATAAGAAATTACAACTTTTCTCTCTCTTACCTTTATTAGGGTTTTCCTTAGCCTCTTTTTCATGTTTTTTACTCTAATTTTGTATATTTGATTCCTTGTGAAGTAGTGCATGGTCATGTGTCTTTGGAGGTTGGTGTTCTTGTTAGCCCTCTTGAGAAGATTTTCCAAGTGATCATTTACTTTTCCAATCCAAAATTCCTTTTCTTGTTCAATCTCACCTATAATTAGCTCATCAAAGTCCCGTTGACCTAGTAGTGATGGAAATGGTTCGCTTTCTTGCCCTTTCTGCCTATTGCGACCTATTTTTCTTGGCCTCCTTGGTTTTATTTGCACCTCCTTATCCTTAAGTTGTTCAACATCAATCATTGTCTTACCTTTATCATCTTCTACTACCAAATTAGCCTTAAGTTTGCTTGAAAAAATTTTGTTTACCTTAAGCTGCATGTTATCTTGTTGTATAAATTTTATCATGAAGTTGGCCTTTGAAATTTTGTCCTTTATCTCTTTGATTTCAGCTTCCTTCTCCTTTATTACCTCCTCAGGTGACTTGTGTGTCTCATGCTTTTCCATGTCTGCCATGTCATCCTCAAAGTGTGCCTGCACATCATCATGCAAGAGTGCACCATGCTGATGTTCTGAAGGAGAAAATACAAGTATTTTCCCTCTACTATATGTTTTGGGCACCTTTTCCCTAGTTTTCTTTTCCACTTGTTTACTGGAAGAGCCAACTGTTGGCAATATGATGCATAGTGTTGTCCTTGATGGCAACCTACTTGATAACGTTGATGGCACCCTATTTGATGATGATGTAAATCTGATGTGGAGATTGTTGGCATGTGATGTCTTTGATGGAAATCTACTTGATGAAATGAGAATTGGCTATATGATGAGATGAAGTTGTCTTTGGATGGCAACCTATTTTGATAAATTTGTTCTTGATAGAAACTGACTTGATGATAAGCAACCTATGTGTCAAAAATGTACAGATGATGTATCTACAGATCAGCCAAAGAGTACAGAAGAAAGGAAATTCAGAAAAGATAATGAATAAGACATGTCACTATGCATACGCGGGTTTGTTAAGGCTAAGTAGCGTATGCACGCGGAAAAGTACGTGCCAAGTCGCGTATGCCCTTTTGCGCTCCAAATTTAGAATACCAAGGGGTGTTACCATGGTATTGACCCATTGTATTGAGCGCTTGATTATCTATTTGGTCCCGTCCAAGAATACCATCGAAAGTGGTGTGGTTTTGACTCATGGTATTGATAAAGGCTAAACCTATATAAGGAGAAGAAGATCATTGTGAAAAGATGTGCAAGTGTCTGGGCATTGAATGAATACTTCACTCTGAAGTATATCTGTATGAAATGGGTTACAGTTAGATCTGAACATATAATGCACCAATGAATATAATGATGGATGAAGAAAATGATGAAGAGGGATCTTCAGATCTGAAATGATTATGTATTATCTAGATCTGTTTATGGAATGTTTAGATCTGTTATCTGGCGAATATCTGCTGAAGTAAAGAATGAGTTCTGAGCTGTTCATCTGATCTGAAGAACTGCACAAAGTCCTGAAAAGGTTATTTATATATATACGCATGTTCATTTCATCGAAGGCACGTGTATACGCGGGGTGTCTTCAGCAAAAGCGCGTATGGAATATGAAATTAGATCTGAAGTCTGCAGATGTATACGCAAGTTCATTTTTGTGAAAGCGCGTATGTACGCATGTTCAGTGAAGTAAAAACGCATATGAAAACTAGGGTTTTGCTGAAGTATGTGGTATGAAATATCTTATCTGTTTTGTTGATTTATTGCTATCTGTCAATGATGTATTCACACAGATTTGGATTGTTTGACTGATGTTTATGTTAATTGAAGATTAAGATGTTGGTTTATTGGTTGATGATTCAAGGAATGAATTGATGGAGTTATGAGATTCATTTTGATGTATGATTGAGCTTAAATGTATGGAGTGGGTCCAGTTTGAAAATATGATGAAAGGAGGCCTACAAATAGTATTGTGTGGAAGTGATTGGATCCAGTATGAAAATTGATGAAACGTGGTCCATGGTGGAGCTGAGGGTCTAAGCCTTCGGTGAGGGGGTTGTAGCTCCCTTCCAGTGGTAGCTGGTAAACGAGTGCAAGGGGTAGTGGCTCCCTTCCAGGAGAGGCTGGTAAACGAGAGCAGGGGGTAGTGGCTCCCTTCCAGGAGAGGCTGGTAAACGAGAGCAGGGGTTGGTAGCTCCCTTCCAGGAGAGGCTGGTAAACGAGAGAAGGTTGTAGCCTTCTGCAGGTGGGTGCCTGCGTGCTGGTATGAGTCTGTGCCAGTACATTGTTGTAAGATGTTTTATTTATAATAAAATATTGAAGACAGAGACGACGGCAACGGTGGTTTTCTGCCGACTTGGGTTTCCACCGTAAATCCTGGTGTTCATGTGTGTTGCTTATGTGTGATGGTTTATTCTGTTATTACTGCACATGCTTACTGCTAACTAAACATCTGATGAATAAATGATGCATAGATCTAAGTAAATAATTAAATGCAGAATAAGATCTCTGTATATACGCAAGTTTTATCAAGGATATCCTCGTGTATACGCTAGTTCGTTTCAGGAAAGTAGTGTATGGGTTTTAAAGGAAGAAAAAGTATAAAGTTTTAAGTATGCTCAAAATATTGATTCACCCCCCCCCCCTCTCAGTATTTTTCCCAACAATTGGTATCAGAGAAGGTCCTTCTGCAGAAGCTTGATCGCTTGAAGGAGATCCGTCACAATGGGAAAGAAGCAAAAGAAGAAGGCTACTCAAGGAAAGGATATATCTTAGAAAACATGTGCAGCAGAAAATGAAGAAGATGAAACATCTAGTGATTGTTGTTCTTGTGATATTCTTCTTTGTGCAATAAATGGTGAAGATAATGAAAGTAATTCTATGGACCTAGAAGAAGTTATCAAAGATCAACAAAGAATATTTAATGAGAAGGAATCTGCCTACAAAGATTTGATCTCTAGACTAAAAAGGATGTACGATAATGTATCCAATCGAAGTAAAGGACTTGAAGCAGAAATTAGTTCTCTAAAAGCAGATCTGAAAAAATCAAATAAGAAGAATGAAGAAATTGAAGCAGAAATCATCTCTCTCAAAGAAGATCCGGAAAAATCAAATAAGAAGAATGAAGAACTCATCTCCCTGAAAGCAGATCTCGAAGCATCAAATAAGAAGAATGAAGAACTTAAAGAAGAAATCATCTCTCTGAAAGCAACATCATATAAAGAGAGTGAAGAAATTTTACAAACTTTTGAAGCACAAGAAAATGGGTTGAAGGAAGAGATTTTAAAATTGAATGATCAAGTAGAAGAAGGAAGAAGGAAAGAAGAAAGCATGAAGAAGCAATGCCAAAGTTTGGAGGTTGAGGTAAATATTTTGAAAGGTAAATTAGAAGAAAAAGATAAACTCTTGAGGTTTCAAGATAGTACTAAGATTCTGGACAATATTATTAGTAGTCAAAGGTCTCCCTCTGTTAAATTTGGTCTTGGTTTTCATGAAATTGTTAAAGAAGAATCTAGTTCACAAGGAAGTGCTAAAGATTCAAGGGATATCAATGCAAAACCTGAAGCGTTGGAAGAAACAAAAGGTCAACCAACAATCATGTACTCTCAAAAGAAATCATTCCCTCCTAACTATAAAAGCATCAATAATGTTGAATGCTTTAAATGTCATTATGGGCATGTTGCAGCAAATTGCAGAAGCAGATTGTTTCAGCCAAAAACAAACAGTTTCTACTCAGAAAGGTACTTTGGTTTCTTTAAGGGATATTGTTTTTCATGCAGCAAGTATGGTCATAAAGCAGCTGATTGCAATAGAAGAAAGAATAGAAAAACATAATATGATTCTTATGCTTACTTTTCTGCTCACATAAGATGTTATGCTTGTAATAAGTATGGACATGTAGAAAAAGAATGCAGGATGAACAAATCTGAGAAATTGGATAATTTTCAGCACACAATAAGAAATTTCAAGCAAAGCTGGAAAAATAAGGAGGACCGGTCAGAAACGTAGGGAATATTGACCCTACTGCAGTCATCCGCTTCTAAATATTATTTCTCATAATGACTGCATGAATGAAGTGAGATACATTCTGGTGATTAGTAATGTATCATCACAGGGGGAGAAATGTATGGTGATTCTCATGATTGATTTGGTTATTCTGGTTATGTTTATTTCTGACAATGCATCTGATATGACAAGAGAAGACAGGTACAGGTGATACAAATTTAGGGGGAGATGAAGGAGTAAAATTTTTAGTGTTTCACTTTCCATACGCGGGTTTCGTGAACAAAATTCGTGTATACATGCGAGTTCCTTTGGAGACAGAAGCGTATGCTTTTCTATGATAATAAATTCAGTGATCCAGCTCAAGAATAGAAGCACAGGTTCAGGGGGAGCATCAGTCTAACATCTAATGATTGCATTGTTGGCATTGTATCTGCGTATTCCTTAGTTCTCATACTCAAATGATGATGACGTGATGCATGGTTTCTTATGATAAGATTATGGATGAGCCCTGTTTGCTTTTTGCTGAAGAATGTATTTTGTTGTCACACATGGATGAGATGAAAGTTTTATGATGTAGAGATAAGGATAGATCATGCAGATTTTTTTTCTGATGACTATTGACACAATTCCTACACAAATTTGATTGTGAAATAAATCATAAAGATCTTGGTGATATCAGATCACATGGATGATTGCTTGACACATATTTTCTATTGAAGAAGTTGTTATGGTATGATAATTCCTATTGGGAAGAATTTGTTGATGCTGCAAAAAGTCTGAAGGCCTGGTTACTGATGCACTTATGCTACAAATGTTGGATGACACCTAAAAAACGTAGCTACATTGTCCTATCGTTATTCTCTCATATATCCCAGGGAAGCATTCTAATATCTCAGACAGAAGATGGAAGTTATCTCTGCCTTTCAGGAGATTAGATCTATTCAAATTCAGAAGATTATCATGGATACACGGGTTTCCTGAACGAAAGTCGCGTATATACACGAATTTATGCAAAGAAAACCACGTATGGTTAGTTGCTGACAAATTTTACTTGGGGTCAGCATTCTTCAACACAGCTACAATACTATTTGATATCTCTGATGCTATTTGGTATCTCTGGTGGTGTTCCAGTTTTCATAATTCTGTTTCATTCTCTGATGTCTCTTGATAAAGATGTCGTGATGATTTGCTGTTGAAAGTGTTCAGGATGCACACGCTAAGGCAGAGCACTGGTCATGTGGAAAGGATGCATTGGATGCACAATTTCAGGGGGAGCATTAGCATTGCTGAGAGTAATGCATTGTTGGCATTATGATGATTCTGAATTATGATCTCTCTCTTGAGGTATTTTGGTCTTGATTGCAAAAATTCATATTTGTATTTTGATGAAAAGGTCAGGTTGAGACCTATAATGTAAAATTGTAATATTCAGTCATATAAGGACTTGTTCAAATCTATAAACCCACTTGGTTGGGTAGCTGAGTCAAAATGTGTAAACCCACTTGGTTGGGTACTTGATTCACATATGTAAATCCACTTGGTTGGATCTTTGATGTAATTATGAGTCCTTGGTGATAGTAAAGGTCATAAAGTCATGTACTTCATTGAATATTATGTTGAAGATTCAGCATGAACTCAGGGGGAGCATGGTAACTTCAAAGCACATCAGATCTCCAGAGCTCTTCTTTCTACATGAGGAGAAAAAACATTGTCTTGGCTTTGACCCGCACTTTGCCCTTGATGTCAAAGGGGGAGAGTAACATGGTGTTTTAATAGGGGGAGAGCATCATGGTGTTTTCATAATGGTCATATTCAATGTATCTATCTGTTGTGGTGATCAAACACCATCATGGTTGCCACCAAGTCCAGAGGGGGAGATTGTTGGCAATATGATGCAGAGTGTTGTCCTTGATGGCAACCTACTTGATAACGTTGATGGCACCCTATTTGATGATGATGTAAATCTGATGTGGAGATTGTTGGCATGTGTTGTCTTTGATGGTAATCTACTTGATGAAATGAGAATTGGCTATATGATGAGATGAAGTTGTCTTTGGATGGCAACCTGTTTTGATAAAGTTGTTCTTGATAGAAACTGACTTGATGATAAGCAACCTATGTGTCAAAAATGTACAGATGATGTATCTACAGATCAGCCAAAGAGTACAGAAGAAAGGAAATTTAGAAAAGATAATGAATAAGACATGTAACTATGCATACGCGGGTTTGTTAAGGCTAAGTAGCGTATGCACGCGGAAAAGTACGTGCCAAGTCGTGTATGCCCTTTTGCACTCCAAATTTAGAATACCAAGGGGTGTTACCATGGTATTGACCCATTGTATTGAGCGCTTGATTATCTATTTGGTCCTGTCCAGGAATACCATCGGAAGTGGTGTGGTTTTGACTCATGGTATTGATAAAGGCTAAACCTATATAAGGAGAAGAAGATCATTGTGAAAAGGTGTGCAAGTGTCTGGGCATTGAATGAATACTTCACTCTGAAGTATATCTGTATGAAATGGGTTACAGTTATATTTGAACATATAATGCACCAATGAATATAATGATGGATGAAGAAAATGATGAAGAGGGATCTTTAGATCTGAAATGATTATGTATTATCTAGATCTGTTTATGGAATGTTTAGATCTGTTATCTGGTGAATATCTGCTAAAGTAAAGAATGAGTTCTGAGTTGTTCATCTGATCTGAAGAACTGCAAAAAGTCCTGAAAAGGTTATTGATATATATACGCATGTTCGTTTCATCGAAGGCGCGTGTATACGCGGGGTGTCTTCAGCAAAAGCACGTATGGAATGTGAAATTAGATCTGAAGTGTGCAGATGTATACGTAGGTTTGTTTTTGTGAAAGCGCGTATGTACGCATGTTCAGTGAAGTAAAAACGCGTATGCAAAATAGGGTTTTGCTGAATTATGTGGTATGAAATATCTGATCTGTTCTGTTGATTTATTGCTATCTGTCAATGATGTATTCACACAGATCTGGATTTTTTGACTGATGTTTATGTTAATTGAAGATTAAGATGTTGGTTGATTGGCTGATGATTTAATGAATGAATTGATGGAGTTATGAGATTCAGTTTGATGTATGATTGAGCTTAAATGTATGGAGTGGGTCCAGTATGAAAATATGATGAAAGGAGGCCTACAAATAGTATTGTGTGGAAGTGATTGGATCCAGTATGAAAATTGAGTGGTCCATGGTGGAGCTAAGGGTCGAAGCCTTCAGTGAGGGGGTTGTAGCTCCCTTCCAGTGGTAGCTGGTAAACGAGTGCAAGGGGTAGTGGCTCCCTTCCAGGAGAGGCTGGTAAATGAGAGCAAGGGGTAGTGGCTCCCTTCCAGGAGAGGCTGGTAAACGAGAGCAGGGGGTTGTAGCTCCCTTCCAGGAGAGGCTGGTAAATGGGAGAAGGTTGTAGCCTTCTGCAGGTGGGTTCCTGCATGCTGGTATGAGTCTACACCAGTAGATTGTTGTAAGATGTTTTCTTTATAATAAAATATTGAAGACAGAGATGACGGCAGCGGTGGTTTTCTACTGACTTGGGTTTCCACCTTAAATCCTGGTGTTCATGTGTGTTGCTTATGTGTGATGGTTTATTCTGTTATTACTTCACATGCTTACTCCTAACTAAACATCTGATGAATAAATGATGCATAGATCTAAGTAAAGAATTAAATGCAGAATAAGATCTCTATATATACGCGAGTTTTATGAAGGATATCCGCATGTATACGCGATTTCGTTTTAGGAAAGTAGCGTATGGGTTTTAAAGGAAGAAAAAGTATAAAGTTTTAAGTATGCTCTAAATACTGATTCACACCCCCCCCCCCTCTTATTATTTTTCCCAACACCAACCTCTTGTGGCTTTGGTGATGTTGTACTTTGGCTACTAGGTTGACTAGTAGTAGGAAAAAGTGATGTTGATTGGATGAATGCATCTCAAGGCAAGTTGATCTATGAAAGCTGATGGAGGAAAATGGATTTGAACAAGCCAAGGTGAAGCACATTAGATTGATGATCCTTCCCTTTACTCTGTACCTTCTCTGTCATATTGACAAGGATTCATAAAAATAATGAGACAAGTTTAGAGGTTTGACTGTTGTGAAGTGCATGATAAGCCTTATGTGGTACTTATAAATTCTTAAGAACCTTCCTTCACAATTAAAGCACCTTATTATCATCTTCATTAATGGAGCATACCTATCAAGCAATTTTCTAAAGGGAAAGTTATGTATTTTGGAGCATCTTTATAATGTGGCTTTTGGAAAGCTTTGTAGTTCTCAATGTATAAACCCATCCATTTAAACCAGTTTCTCCATGATTTGGAATACCTGTAGCTATGGAAATGGAATCTGTTGTAATGTTGAAGTTAACCCCTCTAATTATGGCCTTATCCTTCCTAAACTTGGTGGAAAACAAGCTTGTCAATTCAGGATGGCAACCTGCATGTTGAATCTTTTCACAAAAACCTAGACAACCCACATCATCAAAGGCTTTCCTGATGAAAGGTGAGGGAATGATTTCTTTGACCTGTGATGGATCATACCTGGACACTTGCCCACCCTTATTAAACCTTTTATTCTCAGTGTCACTATTTCCATTTTCCATGATTTAAAATCCTAGCTGAGTGGGAAGGAAAGGGGGAGGGTATGACTGTGAAAACAGGGGATAAAGGACTGTGGTGTTGAAGGAAAGGAATGAAGGGATTAGGGAGTTTGCAAATTTATGGGAAAATTTTATGGGATAAGGATAGATGTTAGAGAGCATACGGAAGTGAGAAGTCTTAAAAGCAATGGAGGGAAGGTGTGAAAATGACAAAAACATAGTCCTAGCCTAGGAAATTGTTTATGGGGCAACCTAGGCTAGGGTTTGTAAGGAAATGAAGGGGAATAGGGGAGTGAAGTGTTTTAAGGAAGTATGAATGGTGTATATGAGTGTAGGGGAGCAGGAAACTTATATTTTTACCACTTATTTGAAACAATTTCTCATGGAAATGAAAAACGCAGTAAAAAACCTAGAATAGGAAAATTCACTGAAATTTTTGAGAAGATAGATGCAAGAGAAGAGTGCCAACTGATACTTACTTTCCAAAAAGGTATTGGGAGCCCTAAATTTCTGAGATGAAACCTTGTAGATGGTTTCATTGCCTCCAATTCGGAAATGCAGCAATGGATACTAGAAGCGTAGTGTAGTAGGAAAAGCGTGCCATAGGAGGAAAATTTAGGTTTTCAAGGAGGAATTGGGTTGCTCTAAGAATTGGAATGGAATTCGATGATGGAGAGGAAATATTATGAAGATAAAATAAACAATTATAATGCTTTGAATGGTTTTTATAGGTTGGAAAATAAAATTTTCTTAAGTCATGGAGGTGACATCATTGGTATTTTTTGAAAAAATGATGTGATGTGATAGCAACATGATCTTTTCTGAAATGAAATATTACCTTTACCTTTATTTATTTTTTCCTAGGCTGCTAAATCCCTTTGATGGTGACTCATGTTAATGGACATGACTATTTTTGCTTTGCTAATTATGAATGACATTATGATGACATGTCATATGAAAACCTAGACCATGACCTAAATGATGACATATTAAATTTTTCATGACCTAAGAAACTTGAATGAAGACATGACCATGATGAGAGATGAAGATTAATGAGCAGGTGGAGGGAGTAGCAGTGACCTAGACACACCAACCAATGATCAACTTGTATTTGAAATTCACTCGAAACTATAAAATTTGACCTAGGACCCTATCGACTGACACTGAAAGAGTACATTTGATCACTGGTGACTAACTAACATTAACATGTAGCTACCCTTTAGCATAAATAGGCTAGTGCAAGAGCTCACTAGGATTAAATTTTTAGAGGTGGCTAGAGCACTCTTGAATTTTTTATACATTTCTAACTTTCATATGTTATGTACAAGACTAGTTATGAAATAAAATGAGAATTTAGTTTCTTCTACACTGAGTTAGTTTCAGGGAGTTTAGCTTGTGGATTAGGGCCCAATCCATTGGCTTCAGTCTCTCTTAATTACTTTTTTATTCTATTATGTTGCAGTAGTTAATCTCTTTAATTTCATTTTTAGTAGCATATAAAATCTCAAAACTGTGTGATAAGCCTCCCTCTCTCACCTCTTCTATTGGAGCTTGAGGAGGAAGGTATTCTACCACATACCAAAATATATTTTATTTTATGATTTCTTGGAAAATGTAGATAGGTTACTTTTCTTACCATGAACATGTTGTAGATGCAGAGGTAGATTTATGTTTCAGTTGCATAGGTAGGTTTATTTAAATTCAACTCATATTTTCCACCATTGTTATGATAAATTTTCCAATAATGAATGCATGAACAATTATTTTGATTACAGGTTTGAATATAGAAGTATAGGAGGACCCCCTAAACACCATCAACTTCAGTCTCCACCCTTCATCAACCACTTTCCATCCAAGTCACCTACACCCTTGTTTTTTTGGAAATCACCACCACATCACCAAGAACCACCTTGAAGGTGCAAGATAGGCTCTGTGAAGGGTTATAAGGTTTTCCAAGGAGTTGGATACCCTTCATCTACATAGATTCACCTTCACCCCACCTCTCCTAACCTTTTACTCACCATTTCTAGCCTCAAAATCCACACGGCTTGTTTCCTGTAGCTTTTCAGGACATCATGTAGTAGATTCCTATAGCAGTTCCAAACACACTCTCCTTCTGCAAAAAATCATTATTTCACCTCATCTAAGCCTAGCCATGTTGAGATTCAACAAGATGATGATCCTAGTAAAAATTAAGCACCTACACTAGGTGGGGCCTACAGGCTATTTTTAGGTGATATGTCTATTTTTAGAATTTGGATCAAAGTCTATTTTTAGCAGTAATCTATTTATAGATGGTTGATAAAATTATATGGATGGATGGGCATATATTTTTGGAATGAATGTGCAAAGTTGTTTCATGGAATGCATGTCGATTATTGTTATCTCTTGACAATAATTAGACAATAAATAATAATCTATTCTCTTGAAGCACTTGATTTCAGTTAACTGATGTGGAAAACCACTTAACTGAAGGAATTTCGATTTCAAAGGTTGGTTGGTGGCGTTTGTTGTAACTGAGTGATACAAAGTTGTAACAGAGTTGGATGTGTAGTTATGTGAGTTGTAAAGTACTTTAACTCAGTTAAGTGAGTTAAACTCAGTTGTGATAGTTGTAACTAGTTGTAAATAAAGATACTCTAGTGAGAGATCAATGAATTAAATATCAAATTAATTCACATGGAGTGATCCCGCATGCAACTGAAGATTTACTAATGTTAACTACATGCATGTCAAATCCAATGGAGACCTAGTTGAGAGATAGGTGAAAGGGACAGTTTGACTATTAGTTGTGAATATAGTGGGTGCACAAGTGCAACCAAAAACACATTGAAGATTCCAATTAGGATTACGCAATCAAGGCAAGGCAAGGTCAAATTCATTAAGGGATTGCGTAGTGGAGGAAGGCTATCACGGCGTAGTAAATTGGTGCATGTTTATGCCAATTTTTGTATGACAGTATGAGATGATTGTATATTGTACTGAGAGCTCTTGGATTAGAGTTTTGCATGAGATTGTTTCATGATCCATGATATATACATAATATATGATAGTGGGGCTTTTAGCTTTATGCTTTCCCGGTAAAAATATCTGTGTTATGTGTGCTTGATCTTTCTTCATGTGTTTGCAATTGGCAATTAAATTTCTGCAAATATTTAAGTAGAAGGATTCTATATTTAATAGTGGCATATAATTTTTAGATTAGGAGAATACGAAAATACATAATTGTATTAAAAATTATACATGGTATCAATGCAAAGAAGATTTCAATATTGAAGCAGTAGCTGAGTTTGTTGGTGGAAACAATTCAAATTTTCTGCAAGAATTTCTTGGTGCGACAGTTGAGTAAACATCGAAATGGCTTTCAATGGTTTGTAGTTAGAGTATGCACTCGAGGGAAGATAGAAATACATTGCATGGAAGCATAGGATGGAGGTGTTAGAGTCGGAATTTACAGCCCTCCGTCAGGGATCATTTCTCTATTTGCATTTCATTGTTTAGGTGTCTCATTCCGCTCGCTCATCTGCATTCTGTTAGGGGCATGCCATTGACTGATGGAAGGGTTTGGTTTTCTTGTTTTCCCTCATGCTTGTACCTGCTGGGTTGGTTAAAACTCCTCAAAATTCATCAAAGTTCAGTTCATGTCATTCATAGTCATAAATGATTATTTTGGTCAAAAAGAGTCTTTTGGTTTCTGAGTCTAGGGTTTAGTCTTTTGACATGTTTAATAAATTCCCACAGGCCATGAGGATGATTTCAATAAGTTTTCAAATCAAATTTTTTCATCATCAGACATATTTGAGGACATTTCTTGTTCAAAACTCTGTTTTGAATAAGAAATTGTCGCATTCATTTTTGTAATAATCATGTATTTTTCCGTCATGAAGATTTCAAAGTAGGCTCTGGTTTTCCTTTGCCAAACATCAATGCCAACATCCCTGCAAAAAATAACCATGTTCATCATTTCAAGTCCAGAAAGTTAGTGAAAAGCAAAAGACAGAAATTGAATTAATTGACAAAGTGCCAAAATAAATAAATAAAAACATTACAAAATGGGTTTTGAGAAGGAAAAAATCAAAGCCATCTCTTTGCAAGATATTTATCAAAGCTATTTAACCCATTTTCATCAAGTTTCATTCAGAAAATCTCATAGAGAAATCGAATTTCAAAGTTGGAGACCAAACAGTGATTGAGAGAGGTTGTGACTGTGTGTGAAGGTTGCGCGTGGCGCATAGGAAAGAGGCGCAGTGCACCAAATTGACGCGGCGCATTGGGCCAAGGTTAACAGTGTATTTTTTCACAAGCGCGGTGCACCCAAAGGCCGCAGCGCACTGGGTGTGCACGCGGCACATAGAGCCCTAAGGCCGAAATTCATATTCGCTCCACAAAAATTCGAATTGTTTCAACTCGATTCTTCTCCAAGTAAGTCCATAAGGCTTGTGCAATGATTTTTTTTATGTGTGATGTGTTTAGAAGCGAAGAAATTGGTGTTTAAATGGTGAAAATACTTAACCCTATACCTATACTGAAATTTTCTCCATAGGGTTTTAAGAGAGGTGATTCTAATTTGAAATTGGGTGTCAAAAACCTGAACTTGTCAAAACACTCTCATTCCATTGTTATGTGTGCTCTTATCACTGAAATTACTATCATTGTTATCACTGTTAGTTTTTTCATACTATAGCACAGTCCTATTGTTATAACACTATCCCATATCCCTATACCCTTTGTCCCATGTTTTAAATTCCCAATGTTTCCCACCACTTCATATCATTGATAAATCCTGATTACCAAAGATTCGAGGACAGTTTCCTTGACATTGCATTTATACATATCCCTCAAAACTACAAGTCCCATCATTATCACCCATTCCCATATCATTTGTAAAGGTGTCTAATCTCAAATTTTTCCAAAGCAGTGAGTAAATGTATGTCCATTCCAAAGTCACTTGATAGTCCATTGTATTCACTTTGACACTTCCTTGCAGCCTCTCATTTCATGTGACACATTTTGGCATTGAAACAAAATACACCAATTGCTCATTTTCTAACCAACCAAGCATACAATTGACAAACACATTTCAGCACCATGTTAGAGACAGATTCACCATATGAGCAGGGGTATGAGCAGGACAGTGATTCATCTACCGAGCTTAATGTACCAAGGAGATCTCACAAAAGTGGCAGACATGTTAGGGGGGAGTCCACTTCTTTGACACAATTGCAGGCTTTCCCGCTTGCAATGGATTGTATTCAGCGTCAGTCATGCTTCCAGTATTGTGAGATGATTGCCCGAACTCAACATCATCATGAGTTAGCTCGCCTATTTGTCCTACATTTGCATAATGGTCGTGTAAACCTTGCTGGAGTGAATTTCACTTTGTCACTAGAGACTATTTCTGAGGCGACCGGGATACCAAACATCGGTGAAGAGTGGAATAAGCGACAATAGTTGGATAGAGCATATTATGAGCCTTACATTAGACCCAGATATTTGAGGCAGCTGAGCAGGGTATTTCCATTCTGGTTTCTGAAGGATGAGTACGCACCACTGATGAAACTTATCATTAGGTACTTCAATTTTTAAGGGCGCTTTTCACGCTTGTATGCATATCACATCCGGTTGTTGATGCATTTCACGAGAGTGCGGTTGATGAGCATTACATATTTCATGTACCGTAACATAGAGCGGATGACGGTCCTTATACAGAAGAAGACCCCAGCGCAGCAGCATAACAGTATCTATCATTATGCGCTCATCAAAATCATTGTAGTGCATCAACTTGGATTACAGGGCATCTCGTGGGCTGAGTTCATTTCTCGTGATTTCTTTACAGCGCCACAGCCTCCCGAGGTTGTTCATGATGAGGGAGAGCCTTCACACCAGTTTGATGTTCCCGATTTTGAGCCTATCAGTGCTCCGGTGTGTGTGACATATCAGAGAGGCCATCAAGCCTTATTTGCAGCATCACGACGAGTACTATCTCCACCCGGGGTGGAAGGGGTCTCGTTGACTTCATCAGCAGCGCGAGTACTATCTCCACATGGTGTGGAAGGGGTCTCGCCTTTGACATCAGCACAGGTACAGGTTCAGGACAGAGGCAAGAGGCCTATACATGATGAGGGCCCTTCAGGAGGACGAGACACAAATTTTATACTTATCGATGTTACTTATCTCCTAGCTCAAAGCTCAAAGAGATCATCCAGGAACAAAAGGCTGAGATTGATACTTTGACCGTGAAGTTGCAGAGATCTCATTGGGTGATAGATTACTTGGAGCAACGCAATAAACAATTGGAGGATCAGCATACACTTATAGAGTTGCGACAAATCCGTGAAGACCGTGCATTGGCCCGGAAGAGACCAGGTGACATGACACCATTTGAGCGAGAGAACTGCCTTATGCACGTCAACATTCATCTGGAGAAGCTATTGGAGAAGGCCAACAGGGACAAAGACATGCTCAGACATATGAAGAATCACTATTGGTCCCGCACGTACGTTTGCAAAGCAAAAATGAAGATCCTGAAGGCAAGGCTGAAAAAAGCACTGAAACGTTGGAAAAGGCCGGATCCACTTCGAATCTTGGCCGAAGCTTTCTTGGCTGAGCATGAGACATGATGGGAGACCCTCACTCCAAATTTCAGCAAATTTGGAGAAGATTTTTTCATTTTGAAATTTTTGGTTGCAAAACAGGTTTTTTCGCCCGACCCGTCGCGCCACCCGACACGCGCTTATGATTGGGACATCTTATGGAGGAAAACTTTACATTTTTTGGTTTTTCATGATATATTATGTATGTTCAGGAATGGCCGAAGCATTTCATCACATTCTGGGCTGCCTAAAGGGCCAAAAACACCATGAAAATCACCTTTCTGCCACCTTTTTCACCAGCAGGAAGTAGTCTTGGGAGAATGAATTTTTGGAGGGGAAAATGAGCTCCAAATTGAAAAATTACACTTGGGTTGGATATCATACATCCAGGGCTTTCCAACAAGCTATCATGATATCAATTTGGACTTCGGGAAGTGCTCCAAAAATAGGTCCAAAGTAGCGCGGCGCATAAAGGAATTCAGCCTATTTTTCATCTTCCAGCTCAGAAATTCGGCCAGTATTGACTAGTTTCACCTCTTGATGTAATTATTGATCTAGCTTGATGTAATTTGGTAACCATGATGTAATTTTGGCATGTATTTAATTTTTCTAGATGATTCATTCACTAAAAAGTGAAAATTGAGTGAATGGATCAGTTTCCTAGCATATAGAGGCAAGTTGTTTGGCTGCCTAGATTTTAGCTCCATGTTTAGAATTGGTTGAAACAGCTCCTAGAAGGATGAGCTCGACCCCTAGAGGCATGGTATGGGGTTAGGATGGTCTATTTATTGTATTTTCTGAGACATTTTCAGGGTTGGACTCTTGGGAAAAGTTTGGCACTCCATTGTATATCCATTTTCAGTTTTCGGCAAAGGAAAGACCAGAGTTTTGCAGCACTTGTTGGGATCCTTGTGGCTTCTGAGTTTTGATGATGTTCTTCTCATGTTATTTTAAGTTTAATTAATGTTATATGTATGCCATTTCCCTTCTCTTTGCTTCTGAATTAAACAAATGAGTAATTGAGGTAGAATTCATTGATTTGTTGGTGCTCTGCCTTAGACATTTGTTTAGTTTTATATGTTTTTCGTTAGTTTGAAGAGGATCCTTATACTCTCTTTCCCTCTTCAGCTCCACAGAAGTCTTTTCAATCCATTCATTTGATCTAAGACATCAAAGTCACTGCCTACCTTGCCCCAACTTGAACTCTGCAAGAATTTGGCCTCATCCCCAAGCCCAAAAATTGTTTTTCTCTTTTTCCAAAAAAAAACCCTAAAAATCAAAATCAAACCTTCCTATTTGTTTATCTAGCCTAAGATCAGTTGTTTTTTTAGTCATCTCAAGTCCCTTTGAATATTTTCATTGAGATTGACCCGGAGAGAGCCCTCTCCTGTCCTCGTAGGGCTAGCTACGACTGAGCGTGGTTTGGTGTTGTCCTTCTTCTGCCTTATTTCAGCCTGAGGTGGATTTGGGAACTAACAGGAGGCACTGCTTGAAGATAATGGATTGAAGTAATTCATCGATAGTGATTTTCCTAAGCCCACTTCGACGGATGCTGCATTGCTTGACGCCTGGCAAAAGAAAGTAGCAAAGATGAGAAGGATTATGTTGCAAGGTGTGAGAGACCATATTGTCTCAAGCCTTCATGGGAAAGCCACTCCATTTGCAATGTGGAAGGCTTTGACGGATATTTTCCAAAGCAGTAATGATCATAGGAAATTGGCGTTGAAGGATAAACTCAGAAAGATCAAAATGGAGAAGGGCGACAATATTCCTAAGTATCTCACAAATTTTATCCAATATCGCGATGAAATAGGGAGTGTGGGAATCACGGTTGCTGATGATGATTTGGTGAGTTTGGCTCTCTTGGAACTTCCTAAGAGTTGGCACAGTTATAAAGACTCTATCAACGGACGAGAAAACCTGCCAAATTGGGAATGACTGTGGTCGGATCTAGTGCAGGAGGAGTTCAGGCGGAACACCAAAGATGGCTCTTCATCAAAGCATGATGATGAAGAGGATTGTGGTTTAGATGCCAAGGTGAGGATTGGGAAGGGGAAGAAATCCCATTCAAAATTTGAGGCTAAAGGTAAGAAGCTGGATTTTTCCAAGGTGAAGTGTTTTCATTGTCACGAACATGGGCATCTCACTACTAAATTCCCACAGAAAAAGAAGAACAAGAAGGTTGATGGAGCTATAGCTGGTGAGGCCCTTGCCTCACAATTTGAACTTGATTTCTCTTTGATCGCATGCTTGGTTTCAAGCGCAATGGGATCGGTGTGGTATCTTGATAGTGGTGCTTCCTTCCACATGCCGGGAGATAAGGAGCTTTTCAGTGACATGGAGGAGAAAGATCTCCAAATACATATAGAGATGGATGACGATGGACGATACAATGTGACTGGCATTGGTACCATTATCTTTGAGAGGGAGTAACATAAACCATTTCTGTTGAAATATGTTATGCATGTTCCAGGTCTGAAGAAAAACTTGGTCTCAATCGTGATGTTGGAGGACAGAGGTTATGACGTTGTTTTCAACGATGGAAAATCTTTCCTGCGACATAAAAAAATGGGTCAAACCAAGAGGATAGGGATTCAAGTTAAAAATATCTACAAGCTGGAAGTAGATGTTTGTGTTGCAATGGTGGAAAAAGAAGAAGAAGTGGTGAGCCGGGATGAGGGAAAATTATGGCACATGCAATTGGGCCATCTTCACCATGGCACCCTAAAGTTTTTGCAACATATTTCTTCTAGAATTCCCAAGGGTACACTTGCGCAGATAGATCAGTACAAGGGATGTACTATGGGTAAGTTTGTGAAGACCACCTTTCATGAAAAGGAAAATCGTGCTTTGGTGATCCTGGAGAGAGTTCAAACAGACGTGTGTGGGCCATTCTCGGTTGCTTCAACAGAAAAACACAAGTATTATGTTATTTTTGTTGATGAATATTCTTGTAGATGCTGGATCTTCTTCATGCAGAAGAAAGATCAAACATTCTCAAATTTCTGTGAGTTTAAAGCATTGGTGGAGAAAGAGTCGGGGAAGCAAGTGAAGGCTCTGTGGTGTTGGGGTTGTGTGATTTGGCTGATTGGCAAACCAAATGACAAGGAAACATCCAAACCAAGCTTTAGAGCTCTAAGATCTAGCCCTCCTAGTCTCAGAGAGGGATCTCTCAATATGTTTGCAAGGATATAGCTTTATGCTTTTAAGAGGTTGTTTTTAGACTAGTTATGAAGTGAAAATTTGTTTGTTTGTTGGTTGGACAAAGATGATCTAGGCAACATAGATAGAGTGTGGAAATCTACAAGCCATTGAGCAATGGAGTCATGTGGAAGTCTAAACAGTTCCGGTTGATGAATTTGGGGAACCAAAGGGAAAATCTAACTTAGTCAATGGATCTATGGGATCATATAGGTGGGATGAGATGAACATCAAGCACTAGTAAAAAATGATGAAATTAATCACCAGGTGACTAAAAATGTTAGTCACCACAATTATTTCAAGTGAATTACCACTAAATTTGAGCAATTTTAAGTGATCGAACTAAAAATGACTAACTTAAATGACTAATTTAGTATTGGAATAAAATATACGACTAGATAATAAGTGACTAAACTCAAAACGACTAACTTAAATGACTAATTTAATCTAGGGATAAAATATATGACTAGATAATAAGTGACTAAACTAAAAGCGACTAACTTAAATGACTAATTTAGTGAGGATTAAAATATATGACTAGATAATAAGTGACAAAATTAATAATGATTATTGTAAATGAGTATTATAGTCCAAGAATAAAAATATGACCAAATAACAAGTACAACAAGTATATGAATTAGTCATTTATGTTAGTAATTTTTAATTGTGTCACTCCATAAATGGAAAATTGCAATTTTGATACCGAAGTGTAACATTTAGAGACAAAGGGGTCTCTAAAGGGATTAGAAGAGGATAATGATCAGAAGAGGATAATGATTGATATGGAACTTTCCTTGTATTTATTTATAAAATCCAAAGACAAAATCCCCATATGGGCCTCCACTCAATTCCCTACTTTCGCAACAAATGAATCAACTGTCTCACAAATATATAAAGAGGGGTGTCGTCGATGGTCTCTAAAAAATCTAAGAATTGTGTCGATGGGGAAGTAGCATTGTGATTACCCACGGTGCTTGCTAAAGCCATTGAATTTCAGTTCTCTTATCCATTAAAACTTGATCATCTTCAGAGGAAGTGTCAATTAGTTTTAAACAAGTTTGTTTTGGATAATGCATTAATCTTTCTAACGATTTGCAAATTCAAAACACAATTTCGCAGCTTAATTGATTTGTTTTTCAACCCTGCATAAATTTAGGCCTTCAAACAAATGATTGATGGCACAATGGAATTGAGGTTACAAAAAAACATTACGGTTTTCTACCAATAGAGGATTAGAATTATTTGGGAATCTAGGTATCCAATCCAGTGCAAGCTCTCATGCCCTATAATCTTAGCCACAAACCGACCATATCAATACTATGTGGCCCATCTTAGATTGATGATGAGCAATTTCAATTTGAGTTGATGGTAAACTTCACACAATACATCCATCTATGTAACATGTTGATTTGGATGTGTTTATATAAAACTACAGAGAGTGTGAGGCTACAATGGATTGATAGGATCTAGACAGTACTGCTACAAACATTTGGGACCAACTTGACTAGGGACCCCTCCATGTACACGAAGAGATCATTATAACACCAATCTCTTTGCTTTCGCCCTTTGGTGTTTATCAGATAATATGTGGGACAAATTAAGGTCACTAATGATATATTTTCTACAAATGATAAAGAGGTTTAGCTACCACCCTTAAATCATGAATTCTATAAAATTAATCTAGTTACAATTTTGTGGAAGAAGTTACAATTCCTGTCCAACCTAAAGATGTTGAACTCATTTCAATGGTATATTTAGGGAATATTCTGAAAACTTAAGAAAAACATCGAGATCAAACAATTACTTATCCAAATTGTTATAAATTCTTGGAACATCCTGAAATTCCAAAGACAACAACAAAGTCAAACAATAGATAATGGACGATAGATGGGTGGGAAGGTATTTACTCGTCTTGCTTTTTTAAGGGCCCTAATGTTGTGATTGAGGATAAAGGAGAGAAACACAAGTTTCCAGGTCATGGTATTTATTTTACATTGATCTAGCCAACATATTGGTTGTTCAAGTGTGCACAATATGCTTGGTGTAATGCAAGGCTTTTTGGGGGAGATGGCAAGGTGAAATTTAATTTATGACAAATGATTTTGAAATAGTGAGTGCTTGACCCAACTCTCATCACGGATATTGAAAGGAAAGTTTAAATATCTATTAGAATTTTCTTTTCCTTGGCACCCAAAAACTCCAATCCATAACCCTTTTTTGACCCAATATGTCCTTGCACCGAGTCCTTGCCTTTGGATATATGGTCCTTCGTAGAAAAAGGAAGCTCATAGTTTTTAGCTAGGTGAGAAACCTATGGAAATGCCTACACATGAAAGAAATTCCTTCATAATAAAGTATCTGAATACAATACACCCCAATCTTGAAATCCATATCTTCTAGAAGCACTTCCCTAAGGTCCATATCAGCGCAAGTGCAAGAGTACGTCTTAATCCCCATCTCCAAATATGCAAATTCATGGTCGAGATAAATTCATGGTACAGATAGGATCCCATTGAGTTACCTCTATCTTTGAAAATTATGGCATCCCAATAGTTAGAAAGGAGACCTGGAAGATGAACCAGCTATATTGGGGACATATGTAGCCTCTCCTACTTTGCATCGAAGAGGGGCATCCAAAAACTAAAAATTATAAGAAATGAATCAATTTTCCAAACCATCTAATGTACCTTTTGGGTGTAAACTGCATCTTTGAAGCACAAATAAATCCAACCTTGGGCTAGTAGTGAAACCTTTGGAATACATTTAACAATGGGTGAGGTTTCCTTGTTCGCCCATGCTTTTAGGGTTGAGGACTTGAATTTTCGACCCCTTACTCACCCCACTAGAGATTTTTGGGAAATTTCCTCAATATCCTGATTGGCGATGTCGACTCCCAACAACAAAGAAAGGATGAATTTGTTCTTATTATTGACACTACAATTTCTTTTCCTCTTCCTTACTTTCTAAAATTCCTTCTGAATCACAATTCCTTTTTATTCACAAGAGTGTTTATCCTAAAAAACCATAGCACCATTCGTGATGTTAGTTCAACCTTCCTCTGTTGCCAAGGCAAGGATCTCCTTCACGATCTAGAGAGAGAGGCCAATGATACTTCATGAGATTAAGGACAGACAATAAAACAAATAATAGAGGCTTAAGGAAGTCATAGCACATTGTATGTGTTCCTTTGATCTCTAGGATGGTAGGGAAACTAAACTCAGAGCCAAAGAACCCCAAGAAGAGTTCTCCAGCCCCTAGAAAATTTCCTTGGGCCCTAGGTTGACCAAAACTAAGGGACCCAAGTAGTGTGTGGCCGAAGCAAGGGTTAGGGCCTCCGAATTTCAAGATGGTATCCTATTGAATTCTTAAATTTTCTTTCTAAAGACCTGATAGGCCTAGAAATCGCAATATGCTAACCTTCTAACATGACTTCCAAATGTGAATGTATAAAATCCTCGAGACTAGCTCAATTTTTTTGAACCCCACCCCCCTCCCCCCCTTCGATTCATATTCCACTAACTCCTCCTCCTCCATGTGGTTCCAATAGTAAGAAACCGACATCTCATCCGGAAAGAATATTTGACACGTGGTTTTGTGTCTTTAAAGGGTTTATCATGGTGGCCATCTCTGTACTTCAAAACTATATATTACGTGGATAAAAAAGTCATGATTACAATTTAATCTTAATTTGTGTTTTGACAAGGATATCAAATCTTGACATTGTCCAGAGCTCGTTGTCAAAACTATGCCCTTCTCTAGTTTGAAACTCCACGACCCTTTCTTCACTTGCAATTTTTCTGTGGGCCTCTAGGGTTTCTCTAGTGTTGAATTCCTCTGCCATTGTAGAGATGTTGTAATGTCAACTTTAACATTTTAATTCCGTCAAAATAAAATAACAATACTAAAATTTAAAAATGTAAAATCAATAATTATAATTAATTATAATTAATAATTAAAGCAATCTAGATCTACGTCCAAGTCAGAGGGAGGAATCAAATCTATTGAGATGCAAACCTCTTTTAGAGTGAAAATAGATTTTATCCCTTTGGGAATTTGGTAAATCTGAAGTTAAAATGGATCTATATTTTGGTAAATCAGAAGTTAAAATAGATCTAAATTGGTCATATACAATGAAAAGAATGAAAAAAAATACAATAAAAAGAATACAAAAATAAAAAGACAAAATGGCTTACAAACTCAACCTAATTTCCACCTTTCTTTTAAAAAACATAAAATATTTATAATATTTGAATAACTTAAAAAAAATATTTATTATATTCGAATAAATTTTTTTACATTATGATAAAAGTTTTTGGCCTTCGATTAAAATTATTTCACTCATTTGAATATCAATTTCCCACTCATTTAAATGTTAAGAAGATATATTCCATGGAAGATTGGTAGGAAGACTTTACAAAAATAGTATTATGTTTTTTTTTCGAAGAGAGAAAAAACGTTGTTTGATATTAAAACAGCGTTACCAACACAGTAGAGAAGAGTTACAGAGGGGATCTGTTAGGGTCCCGTGATTTGGCTGATTGGCAAGTCAAATGACAGTGTAACATCAAACCAAGCTTTGGAGCCCAAGGACCTAGCCTTCCTGGACTCAGAGAGGGCTCTCTCTATATGTGTAAGGGATATCTGTGTGTTTGCTTATCGTGTTCTGATTTTAGGCTAGTTATGGAGTATGTTTTTTGGTTTTGGTTTTTTAAGTTGTGAGGGATGAAACTGATCAAAGATATGGAACAGGTAACAAGATGTTAGATTAACTGGGCTATGGGGTCAAAAGGTCAAGAAAGCTATTAGATGACGATACAAGGCTGTTGAAGGGCCGATTTGATTCAAGGTAGAAAGGATCTTTGGATAAAATGGATTAAATGGACATCAAGTTTGTGAACGACAAAGAATTTCAAGCATAAATAGTTTAATAGCAGACATAAACATGGTAGGGCAAACCATTAATCATGCGAAATGTAACTATAAGCTAATCAATACATAGAAATAAACATTCAAGCCATGCATAGAAGTATAAGACCCTCTAACTTTGGGAAATGGCTTTCAGACTTTGGGGAAAACACTTAAGGAAGACAAACAACTCAAAACACTATGCCGGAACGCCTAAACACAGTACTTCAAGTTATTGGGCACTTTGAACAACAAGATTTCCATAGTTTTAGGCAAAGGGCTAGATCGAAACTAGGCCTCCTTGGTTCAAACAAAATGATAATCTAATCAATCAAAGAGAAGTTTCATGGATGGAACTATAGCTAGCCATAAGTAAGCAGGGCATACCATAAGTCCTTCTTAGCATGTATAAAACCATGAATGAAACAAGCAACAATATCCTAAATATTTAAAGAGCAGTCAAGAATTCTTTAATGTTACTTAGGAAGAAGAAAACAAAGAGGCTATGAAGAAACAGGAAATTTGAGGTGCCTCCATGGGCATGTCTCAAATTTTTTCTCTACTGATCTATAGCAAGCAAGAAACATGTATTCATGAATGAAAACTAGAAGACAACAACAAAGCAAGAGACACTATATCATTCTACCAAGTCATGGAATCCATCAACAATCCTTCATCATTCATCCAAGAACATCCAAGAGGCAATCCAAAAGCATAACACAAGTATTTCTTCCAAAGCTTATATGACCATATATTGCTTCTCTTCTCAAGTTTAACATTGTTTACAAATGAGAGCTTGTGGAATAAATAGGCTCAAGTGAGGAAAACCTCATGGTTCAACTTGCATCCTCATTGGCCTAATCAAAATATCTAAACTTGTCCTTGAGGCTTTGCAAAGCCCAAGGCACAAAATATCTCATAAAATATCTAAAAAATGCTAAAAAAGGGAATTAAATTGACTTTACATCACTTTCCATATGCAAAAATAGCTAAACACACATTTGGAAAAAGCAGATTTTAGAGCTTCAAAAATTACAAAAATATCCAAAATTTATATCAGCAAAAGGTCCCCTGACTTTCCGGAAACATTTGGCGGCCTTCCCAGTGTCAAAACGAGGCTCATGATAGCTCATTGGAAAGCTCTGAGTGTATAATTTCCGAAAAAATTGAAATTTTCCCAATCCGATGCTTGGAAGTCTTCCAAAACAGCACCTGTGTGTAAAAAACCAAAAATTACAGTCTGCTGATAGACCGGGCAAAGTGTACAAAAAGCGAGCATTTTTCGCCATTTCGGGGAAGCAAATGATCTCCAAATGTCCTGAAAATTGCTGAGGGTGTACTCCTGAATTTATGGCATCCAATGATACCATTCTCCTCCTTTCACGAATCCTCAAAATGAAATTGCGAAGTTCATGAGTGTTGACCAAAAACTCAAAAATGCCAAAAAACCAAAGCATGTCAAAATTTGCCCAAAATTGGTGTGTATGACCTTCAAGGGTCCCTAGCAACATGTTCTGAAGCATAAGCCAAAATATGAAGTCCTGATGTGTCTTTACTCACTTGCCGTGCCGGGCACTTCTGCAAAACCAAGATGCCTCAAAGTCTTTGAAATGCCTTCTTTAAACCAAACTCTGTCAATCCATTGTTTTAATGAGGAAATAGTGTTTTTGGATGCTTGTGCAAAATGCCCCTTTTTGATACAAGACCCTTGTTTCTTCAAAATGTGGCCTTCCCAACCTTTGATATGCAATTCAACAAGCAGACCTTTTAAGAAGAAAAACACAGTGAAATGAAGATAGACAGTCAAAGTGAAATTGCTATGTGCTGTGATAAGGTCACCCTGCCCTTTGAAGTTTGGAGGCCAACAATATATTCTTGTGTCTTTGACCAAGGTAAAAATTACAAACTTCTCAATTTCAAAATCCTGCCCTTTCCTTGGTATGCAACTCAACCAACCAAGTCCACACCATATACACAGTCAACCTTAGTGCAGCCACACAGTCAAATCCACTATTCATAGAACAAAGGTGGCAGAGCTTTGAAATGCTTTTGAGGTTTTAAAAAAGGCTTGTAGGAGTTTTGTCTTTCAAACAATCAAGGCTCCCTTTCAACAAAATACTGTTTCCTTTTAAGGTCACTCAACCAATGAACTCAAAATATGCGCACAGTCAACCAAAGTGTTTTTATACAGTCCAAATTCACTGTGCTTAAAGGGGCAAGGTGACAGAGTTTTGAAATGTTTCTGAGATGGTAGTAATGATCTTGCAGCAGTTAAATGCTAGAAACTTCTTTTTGAAAAAAAATACTACACTCCTTGAACACAGCTCACCAAATATATAATGATATATAAACCCAGTCAATTTCAACAAGTAACAATACACAGTCCAAGGTTTACTGTTCAATAAGGGACATATTTTAGTTTGCTTTTGATGTGGTCATAGAGAATCATGTAGCATTTCAACAGTAATAAACCCCTTCTTGAACAAAATACTTCCCACCCTATAATTCATTGCTCTTTGTATCAGTTTGACACAACACCTCTGAAGTTAATGGCAGCTTTACTCACTGATTTGTGCTTTATGGAATACAAAGTCACAGACACTGTATTTCCCTTTTAACCCGCAGAGGAAACCTTTTGAAAAATCAAACATGTTCATAGGATGACTATTACTTGTTTGAAAATAGACCTGTATTTGCATTTTTCAAAACCCTGGGCTTCTTCTTCAAATATTGTGTTTCTGCCTTCAAATAGTGCCTTTCATCCTTTAACATTGTTTGGGGGACATTTGGCTTGGTCCTTTGTCATTCAGCAAATACACTACCCTACTATGACAGTGTTTGGGCAAACAAAGTCATGCAGGCCCAGATCTTTAAACAAGAACATCAACACTCCTCAAAATAGAAAATTGTCCTTCTTAAAATCTACTGCTCTTCACACAAAGTTTTGACCAAAACACCTCCGAATGCAAAGGTGGCTTCATTTACTAATGATGCTGTATGGAATGGGAGGTCACAATACCACTTTTATCCTTTTATCACAAAGGAGATTTATGGAAAGTCACCAAAGTTTATCTAATGATCACGGTGTAAGAAGAATGACCCACTGTTTTCCCTTTTAAAACACCTTGTCTCTTCTTTCTTTGACACAGTTTGAGGGCAGTTTCATTGGCTTTTTTACACTAATGCAAATTCAACACTCTTTAAAGTTTCACCTCTCACCACCCTGTCTCTCCTTTTGGACACTGTTTTGTACTTATTTAAAACTGTTTGGAGGGTAGTTAATGGGTTCTTTTTAAACATTTAAAAGAAAACCACCATTTGTTTGATGTTTAAGCAGTAACCCTCTCTCAAAACAGTTACTAAAAACATCTCATTTCAAACCATACTTTCTTTGCCCCAAACACCATTTAGCACTTTTGAATTGAAGGGGTGCAAGACAAAAATACCTTGAAAAATGATGCAAATCCTTGCTTGAGAGTTGGAGCAGATCTAGAAAGAGTTTTTTAAAGTTTTTTGATGAGTTTTTTACTGATGCTACAAGAGTGCCGCGCGCTGCTACAGGAGCGCCACGCAGCAGTGCATTCCTTTGTAAATTCTGTGCACAGGAGTGCCGCGCGCTTTTCCAGGAGTGTCTCGCGACTTTGCACCCAATTTTGAAGGCCTTCCTAGTGTCAGAATCGAGCGCGAGATGGCTCCTTGGAAATCCGTGGAAGTCTAATTTCCAGAAAAATTTGAATTTTTTCATTTGGAGTCCATTTGGTTGTTCAAAAATTCATTCTCCCAACACTGGTCAAAACTGGTGAATCCTGGTGCAGAAATGCATAGTGCTGTTTGTAAGCCACTTTTGGATGCCTTCCCGGTGTCAAAATTGGGCCTGATATGGCTCGTTGGAAATATAGAGAAGTCTAATTTCGAAATATGCTTTATTTGTTTCATTTGGTGTCCATTTTTGTGTTCAAAATCTGACTGTCCCATCACTGGTAAAAAATGGTGAATGCTGGTGCAGAAAAACAGAGCGTTGATTGCAGGCTATTTTTGGATGCCTTCCTATTGTTGGAATTTGGCCTGAGATGGCTCATAGGAAAGATATGGAAGTCTACTTTCCATAAAATTTTAATTTTTTCATTTGGAGTCAATTTTTTTGTTCAAAATCTGACTGTCCCATCACTAATCAAAATGATGAATCCTAGTGCAGAAATTCTCCCGTGACATCTGAATTTTTCACATTTCTCACAAACCATGATACCTATGTAGAAATAAAAGGAGGTTTTTCTTCTTGAACCTATGAGGGACAAAAACCTCTCTCACTTTTGTAAATTTAATCTCTGTTTGGTCAGAAACACTGTTTGAAGCGAAACTGGTCTTGGGAGGGACACATGATTTGTCTCGCCTATGTGCTTATTTTCCAAATTTCTCCTTGCACCCTATGATTGTACATGAAGGAGGTGCTATTTCTACACCAAATTATGGGCCCTCAGCTTATTAGTGAAGGAATTCTTTCAAACAACAGTTTCTTTGTCCTGCTCATCAATTTAGGGTTTGTCTTTAAACAGGCTATCTGTGGGCCCTCTACTTGTTATGAAGGAGACCATTTGAAAATAGAAATGCTCATGCCCCTTTCTCTATTACTGAAGGAGGCATCTCAAGCTGAGTGGGTACTCTGTGTATGATTGAAGGAGACCTTTGAATCTAGGTCTTTTTCTTTCTCTGTTCATTATTGAAAAGCCTTCTGCTTACAATTGAAAGAGGCGCTTGTAAACTGTATTGTTTACTTTTATCTCTGTTTAACCTTGAAGTTCGGCCTTCAAACAAATTTTAGATCCTGTTGCATAATCAACTTCTTGATGAAAATATAGAACACCTCGTACATTAGTATGTTTCAATTTTTTGTGTAAAAGCAAACTTTGCCTTTTGCAACCTAAAGAAGGTGATTTTCATTTTTCTTTGTAGGGACAGCTTCTTGAAAACTGTGTTGGTTGCATAAGACTGATTTTCAGAGCTGGCCCACCTGTTTGGAAATGAATGCAAAAATTCCATTTTGAGTTGCTGGAGGTAGTGATCTTCTGATCTTTGTATCTTTTTGCCATGATGGGGGACTTTTTGACCTTTTTGGTGCTTTGACTTTGTGGGATTTAGTCCAGTGAGTTTCCTTTCTTTGCAAACTGCATTCTCTTTTGATTTCCAACAGTGAACTGCTACAATTTGAAGTCTTTTCCTATATTTTATCTTGCCCAACACTGATTTGAGCCATTTCATACTAGCACCCCTGCAGAGATGCATTGTTAAAATAGCTTTGATCATTGGAGTTCCTTCTTGTAGTGTCATGATGATAATGCCTGAAATTTCAGTTGATCTTCTTTCTTTAGACATAAGACCTAAAAACTCTGCTTTTTCTTGAATTGAACATTTCTGATCTTTGCTGAAACAAAACACAACAACCACTTTGATGGTGTATGCCCTATAGATAAACAAAGGGTTGTTTTTCCAGATAATAATAAATGATGGCTGACTGATATTGAAGACAGGGGTTTTTACTAGAGATAGCTTTTCTCAAGGTATTTGCCCTAAACACCACCACCTAGACCTAGAGAATTTGTCATAACTTCTGAGAGATTTCTGAGATATTGTTAGGTCATTATATGGCAAAATAAACGATGAGAGAGGAGTAAAAAACTTGATTTATGCTGGACAGTGAGTTGTGTGAAAGCAGGGGAAAACTGATATCAGAGGTACAAGGCTTGTGACAATTATGTACAAGGAAGGTTTGCTGATTTAGGACAAGACTGAAACCTGAAGACCACTTCCATATTAATATGCAAGAGAGAGGGAAAAGACAAAAAAAAAAATTAAGGGTTTTTCTAGAGGACAAATTGACATATGGAGATCAGCATCAGAAAACTCAGCTAGGAATTTAGCCATCAACCACATATGCAAAATACTGATGATTAACAGTGGCTCCATTTGGGGAGGGCAGCTCCTTTTCAGGAGGTGTCCAGAATCTCAGATCTTTGGCTTATGAAGACCAGTGCCTTACCCATTGGGGCGAATTTCATCCTTCTTTGATGCTGCTTCTGAAAGGTGATAGCATGATTAGCATCAATGATATTTCTACCTACCCCACTATCTTTCCTAACATTTTTTCTTCTCTTTGGCGCATTTGAACTAGCAGCCTTTTGACAACATATATTTTTCTTTTTGCAAAATGAACATATCTAATTCTACACTTATATCTGTCGGGAGTTCAGATTAAACTGGTGAACTCCTTCATTACTCTACCTATGCTAGATCAACTGTCAAGATTAAGCTGTTTGACAGGATTTTGTTCTCTAATCTAAAACACGAAATTTAAAATGATCAAATCAGGTTTGAACAGTCTGATTTTTCATGTGTTTGTGGCATGAAAGGACAAACTGCACACAGATATTATTTTGCAAAAAGGAAATCTAGAAAAGCGGGGCTAAGATGTACAATGTGTTTTTCATCCCTCACTTCTCTCCTTGGTTCTGTTTTGGGCATGTGGAACCAGTATCTTCTCCTAATCTACTCTCTGTGATAAGTCAATCTTACACAATGTTGACCATATTTTTCACTCACTAACTTATCAGCAATTAAATTTAAACATGTTCAGCTATGATTAGGCTAGATAGCTGAACAAGACATTGAAGTATTAGTAGTGGCATTTAGACTTGCTCGCTTTCCGAAAGACTATTTTTTGGAACATGGGGCTTTACCACTGCTTTTTAGAAACTGCCCTCTTTTTCTACTGTTTACTATTTTTGTATTTTCTGCTTTTTAACTTTTTCTTCAAACAAACTAAAACTAAAAAGATGCTCACAAGGCTGAGCTTATTTTTCACATGCTGTCTATCTATCCTAATCTAATCTATACACAATAGACATTTGTTTGGTGTTAGGTCCCTATATCACTAGTATAGTCCTTTATTATGGTTAGTTTAACCCCCTTATTGTTATTATTGAACCCTTGTAACCCCCATTTTGTTATTATTGTGCCCTTAAATTATTATTGTTAGGTCGGCTAGGATTACATTGTGACCCACTAGGATTACATTATGGCCCCATGGACTCCTATATATAGAAAGGAGGTTTTGTAAATTGTATCATCCAAGAATTGTTCATTTATGTAATGTATTGGAGGTTTCCCCCTTGAAGAGGCTCATTTATAAGGCGTTGATATCTCTTTTCTTCTCTTTTTGGAGTTGGTTACACAACATTTGGTATCAGAGCTTTGGATTCTAGGGTTTCGCTGCTCCAAACAGGTCATCGTGGAATTTTCGCTATAACTTTTTTTCTACGAAGCTTCAGAAGCTGAAATGTTTATGGTACGAAGCTGAAATCTTGAGGAAGTTTGTATAAAAATTTCAGAGCTTGGTTCGCAATAGTTTCGGAGATATGATCTGTGGAAGTTAGGTATTTTTTCAGGCTCCTAAACAGGTCATCGTGGCATTTGCACTATAAAAAAATTTCTACAAAGGTTCAGAATCTGAAATTCATATGGTGCGAAGCTGAAATACTGAAGAAAGTCTTCAAAAAATTTCAGAGCTTGGTTCGCAATATTTTTGGAGATATAATCTGTGGAAGGTAGTGCTTTTTCAGGCTCCTGAATTTCATCTCAAAGAGGTGATCGTGGGAAAATTTCAATAACTCTCTCTCTGGGCATCAGATTGGAGTGCCGTAAAAATTGGTTGCAAGTACACGGACCGCAGTTTCTTGGCTATCAATTTCAGAGACGAAGGATAAAACAGTGACACGGGGAAAGCCATACAAGTTCGCTCTACTGAACCAGTCCAAAGTTGGGTCATTGTGGGAGATTGGAAATAACTTTGTCTTGAAGAATCCAAATCAGATCATATCTGTGGCATTTGAAAGAAGGTTCAGAAGGCTACTACAGCAGTGAATTTCAGATATTGAAGATTCTCAATTACAGATATAATTCAATTTCAATACAGAGCTCCTAAAAAGCAAGTAAAAGGTGTGTATTTTTTTCCAATTGCATAAGTCTTGTTTGAAGAATCAAGTTGAATTGATTCCAAGGGAATATTGTAGAATAGATATCAGTATTGGATTCTAAAATGGCCCCTAAAAAGAATTCAACTCCCATTAAGCCTTTATAAGGCTCTACTATGACTCATGAAGACGAAGAATGGCAACATGACATATCAAAATTACAAGAGCAAGTGCAACAAATTTCGCTTTCGCAAAGAACAACAAAAAATGAAATGGAAGTTTTGAAGAAAGGCATGGAAACTAAGATGGATGGTTTGAAGAAAGGCGTGGAAGCTAAGATGAATGGTTTGGAATCTCAGATGGATGGCATGGAAGTGGGCATGGAAGCTAAGATTGATGACATGGAAGCTAAGATCGATGAAAACATGAAAGACAACATGGAAAACATGAAGAATGATCTAAAAGCATACATGGAAGGCTTGATGACAAGCTTAAAACAAGAAACGATTCCTAATGGCATAAATATAGTAGAAGAACCTCATGATGAGAACAAAATAAATGTTAATCGTGATTTCATAACCTCTAATGTTGGCGGGAAGAACCACCATATTCCAAAAATGGATATGAGGAAGTTTGATGGAAAGGATCCTGTAACATGGATACTACAGATGGAGCAATATTTTGATCTCCATAATGTGCAAAACACACAAAAGGTACGCATTGCAACTTTACATTTAGAACAAAATACATTTGTATGGTATCGATGGCTTTGCTCCCGTAAAGAAATTGTCACTTGGTCAATTTTTACGGAGGAAATGATAGCACATTATGAGGATACAAAGAGCAACACCTTCTTTAGCCAATTGATAAATCTCAAACAAAAGGGTTTAGTGGGGCAGCACATTGAGGACTTTCAAAAATTGAATAGAAGGGTAACTGATATTCTAGAAGAACACAGGATCGATCTCTTCATAGGCACTTTAAAGAATAACATCCAACACGAAGTTCGCGTTTTGGAACCGGATTCATTGGAGAAGGCATTCGAGTTGGCAAGAAAAGTTGAATGTAAAATAATGGCGACAAGGAAGCCTACCACTCAATTCTATAAAGAAGGAAGTGTTGCTACGCCTAGATTTCCACAACCTACAAGGTTGACACCACAACAATTGGAAGAAAAAAGAGCAAAAGGGCTTTGCTACGGTTGTGATAGCAAATACACTAAAGGTCATAAGTGTGCTGAGAAGAAATTATTTTACATAGATTGTGAAGAGGAAGAAGAAAATGAACAAGAAGAGGATATACACCAGGAACCAGCCCTAGAAGAGGAAGAAATGAATGCGACCATATCGTGTAATGCACTGGCAGGAATTACCACTCCTCAAACTCTCAAGATAAAAGGACAAATCAAGAAGAAAAAGGTAATAGTGTTGATTGATTCGGGTAGCACCCATAATTTTATTCATTGTAAGGTAGCCAAGGAATTAAATTGTTTCCTATACCCAGCACCAGAATGTCAAGTGATGGTTGCAAATGGAGGAACTATAAATTGCTCTGGAAAATGCCATAATATCAAGCTAACCATGGGGGAATATGTATTGACTAGTCCAATGCTTTCCATTCCTATGGGAGGTGCTGATGTTGTACTACGAGTACAATGGTTACAATCTTTGGGGACGGTAGCTTTTAATTTTCAAGAACTTTTCTTGAAATTTTTTTCAGAAGGAAAGGAAGTCGAATTATGGGGTATTGAAGGGAAGCCATGAAGGATAATAAGCTCTAATGTCATGACAAAGCTTCTAAAGAAACAACAACGAGGTGTAATTTCACAATTATGCTCACTAGAAGTTCCGACATCAAAATCATCTATTTTTGCAGATCTCCAACAAGTCTTGGACAATCATTCCAAGGTGTTTGAAACTCCCAAAGGACTCCCACCTATTCGTGATCATGATCATGTTATTCATTTGATTCCGGGAAGTGTTCCTCCAAACATCAGGCCTTATAGATATCCTTACGTCCAAAAGAGCGAAATTGAACGTATGATTGCAGAAATGTTAGAGGCGGGTATAATTCAACCTAGTCGAAGTTCTTTCTCTGCTCCTGTAGTATTGGTACACAAGAAGGATGGATCATGGCGAATGTGTCCAGATTATAGGGAGCTCAATAAGCTCACCATTAAAGACAAATTTCCCATTCCTGTGATTGATGAATTATTGGATGAATTACATGGAGCAATTTATTTTACCAAGTTGGATCTTCGTTCAGCATATCAACAAATTAGAATGAAGACTGAAGATATTCCGAAAACAACATTTCAAACTCATGAGGGTCATTATGAATTTTTGGTCATGCCTTTTGGCCTTACCAATGCACCTTATACATTTCAAGGGTTGATGAATTCCTTTTTCAAACCCTTCCTTAGAAAATTTGTGCTAGTATTTTTTGATGATATACTAATCTACAGCAGGTCTTGGAAGGATCATGTTGAACATGTTGACAGGGTGCTCAAACTATTGCAGGAGAAACAATTATATGCAAAAAAATCCAAATGTTTCTTTGGAGTACAAGAGGTGGAATATTTAGGTCACATTGTATCTCACGAGGGTGTTAAAGTAGACCCTAACAAAATTAAAGCCATTAAGGAATGGAAAGTCCCCACAACCATAAAGAAGTTGCGAGGATTTCTCGGGTTAACAGGGTATTATCGCAAGTGTTAAGAATTATGGGAGAATAGTAGCACCTCTAACAACATTATTGAAGAAAGATGCATTTTCATGGACTCCTGAAGCAACTAAGGCCTTTGAACGTCTTAAGGAGGCAATGTGCCATGCACCGGTCTTAGCTACGCCAGACTTCACAAAAACCTTTATTGTGGAATGTGATGCCTCAGGAAATGGAATTGGTGCATTTTTGATGCAGGAAGGAAGACCCATTGCTTTTGAAAGTCGTCCAATCAAAGGAAAGTATTTACAAAAACCTATTTATGAGAAGGAAATGTTAGCAATACTTCATGCACTAAAGAAATGGCGAACTTACCTAATGGGAAGACACTTCAAGGTAAAAACTGATCATGATAGTCTTAAACACTTTTTGGAACAAAGACTATCATCGGAAGAGCAGCAAAAATGGGTCACAAAGATGTTGGGTTATGACTTTGAAATAATCTACAAAAAAGGAAAGCTTAATGTTGTTGCAGATGCACTCTCAAGAAAGAATGAAGAGGTGGAAGCATTGCTTTGTACCATTTCTATTATCCAACCAGATTGGATAACCGAATCAAGAGATGAATGGAAGAAGGACAAAGATGTATGGACACTCATTCAAAAGTTGCAGCAGGATCCTAGTACATCTGATACATTTAGTTGGAAAAATGATTCCTTATGGTACAAAGATCGCTTATATCTTTGTAAGAATTCCCAACTAAAACAAAAGATTCTTCTGGAATTGCACACTTCTCCTTTAGGAGGACACTCGGATTTTTAAAAACTTACCAAAGGGTGAAGAAATAATTTTTTTGGGATGGCCTTAAATCTGATATTCAAAAATTTGTGACGGAATGTTTGGTTTGCCAGCAGAATAAAGTTGAGACAATTAAGACCCCGGGACTTCTACAACCTTTATCCATTCCAAGTCAACGTTGGGAGGAGATTTCAATGGATTTTATCACAGGTTTACCTAAGTCTGAAGGAATGAGTGTCATCATGGTGGTAGTTGATAGACTTACCAAGTATGCACACTTTTGTGCATTATCTCATCCATTTAAAGCAAGTACAGTTGCTACTACATTTATGGATAGAATTCAAAAACTACATGGAAGCCCAAGGGTTATTGTGAGCGACAGAGATCCCATTTTTAATGGAAATTTTTGGACGGAGTTATTTTCTTGTTTGGGCACTCAATTAGCTCATAGCTCATCTTATCATCCTCAATCTGATGGTCAAACTGAGATCGTAAATAAATGTTTGGAAGGATATCTTCGTTGTTTTGTATCTGATAAACAAACACAATGGGTCAAGTGGTTACCTCTTGCTGAATGGTGGTATAACACTTCCTTCCATACTGCGGCAAAAATGACCCCATTTATGGCACTTTATGGATATCATCCACCATCGATCACATCATATTTAAGGGAAAATTCGAAGGTTCAAGCAGTGGAAGATCACATCGAGCATCAGCAAGAAGTTCTCCAACTCTTAAAGGATAACCTGAATTTGGCACAAAATCGAATGAAACAACAGGCAGATCAACATCGCGGCGAGAGAAGTTTTGATGTAGGAGATTGGGTATTTTTACGGCTACAACCATACAAACAAATGTCCCTCAAGCAAGCTAAGAAGGATAATAAATTATCACCAAAGTACTATGGTCCTTACAAGGTGTTGCAAAAGATTGGTTCTAGGGCATACAAATTGGAGCTTCCTGCTTCTTCGCGAGTACATCCAGTTTTCCATGTTTCATGCTTAAAGAAGGTTATAGGTGAAAATCTTCCAGTTCAAACAATATTGCGAGAACTTGATGAGGAAGGAAAAATCATATTGGAACCTGAAGCGGTCATGGAAACAAGAACTCGACAACTACGGAATCGATCAATTTCAGAGTATCTCATCAAGTGGAAGAACTTACCCACTGAAGATTCTACATGGGAGGATGAGAATTTTATACGGAAGCACCCGGAGCTACTCAAGTGTTGAGGACAACACTTTTTTGAAGGAGAGGGGCATGTTAGGTCCCTATATTACTAGTATAGTCCCTTATTGTTGTTAGTGTAACCCCCTTATTGTTATTATTGTACCCTTGTAACCCCCATTTTGTTATTATTGTGCCTTAAATTATTATTGTTAGGTTGGCTAGGATTACATTGTGGCCCACTAGGATTACATTATGGCCCCATGGACTCCTATATATAGAAAGGAGGTTTTGTAAATTGTATCATCCAAGAATTGTTCATTTATGTAATGTATTGGAGGTTGCCCCCTCGAAGAGGCTCATTTCTAAGGTGTTGATATCTCTTTTCTTCTCTTTTTGGAGCTGGTTACACAACATTTGGTGAACTCTATTTTCCAATGCAACCAGTCAAGTAGATGATCACATGGGGAATTCTGGTTTAGTTTTTTCATGATGCAGAAATAATGAAAAGGGCACTCCCATTTGGTTTGTTTTTGGACAACAGTGCTTAAGCTTTTTCTCATTCTTGGTAGCAACTTGTTTATGATAGAACCCATTATTCTTTCAAAATTCTCAAGGAAAACAACAAATGTATCTTGGAATAATACCTGATCTAGAGGTTTTGAGATATAGGATTCATTCAAGACTACTCTTTCTTCCACTTGACTATATTTGGGACCCCCTTGGTAAAGCAACTCTTCTCCTTGCTCATGATCACTTGAACTATCAAACTCATCATACATTGCAGTGTAGTTCTCTTGCCAAGTTGATGTGTTTTGATAGGGCGGGCTGAAAACTGTGTGAAGGTCATCAGGATGATGGGTAGGGATACACTTTGACAGTAAATTATCTTGAAAGGATAGTGTGACAACTCTCATTTGTTTATCAACCTCTATTTCTTCATCTGCATTTTGTAACTCAATGGAACTTGGTGGTTGCAAATCTGGAGTTAAGGAAGATTCCCTGACCAAAATGATTTCCTCAACCATTTCAGGCAAAGGCTTTTCATTTACAACATGCTCGAGAATTTCATCATCCTCCTCAACCTCATCATCAAAGCTGAAAAACTGTTGATCTCCAATTATGTGAATGTTATCTCTGACAGACTTAAGTGAAGTAGGGCAAAGAGTCCGAGACTCTTCACTTACTTCTAAACTGTCGAGGTTCTCCTCATGAGTGTCATAGATGACCGGTAATGGCTGCTCACTTTTCTCAAGTTTATGAAACTGAGCTTCCTCCCAAAAATAAAAAACTGAGTCTTCTGCAAAATTAGCTTCTGTTTGGAAATCATAATCATCAACATATTGATCAGACCTTGGAGAATCATTAACATAAGTAATGTCACCTGTCATGCATATTGGAATAACAGATTGCTTTTCTTCAAATTGATTTACAAGTCTATTTTTTGACCTATGATATGCAGGATTAACAGGATAAAGATCAGAGAAGTTTTGGTTATTAGTTTCTGCATCTAGTAACGGAAAATGCGTTTCTGATGGTTTGAGAACTTCTTCCTTTTCCATTATCTTCTTGTTTATATCACCTTCATTGTATAAGATAAAAGAATCTAAATTGGAATGAATGGAATAAATGGGAGTATTGTTTGGCTTATCCCGGTTGCTAACCATGTATTTCATGTGAGTCTCTCGGTATAATCTCCGAGTCTGGTTGAAAACTGGGATGGTAGCGAATGACATATCCATTTGAAGATTACCTTGTATTTTGGCATCCCATGCCCTTGATAGTAGCATTCCATACTTAGGAGGGATATCGGCCACTACTACGTCCATGACTAAGTTTTTCGCTGGTAGTTAAGGCAAAACCTAGGTTCTTTATTAGACCTAAACATTTGACTTGGCTTGAGTCAAAAGAATACAGGTTTTGGTAAGGTTGAGTTACCTCTAGTCCCAGGTTTTCCATGATTGCTTTCGGCATGAGGTTATGGGAGGCACCAGAATCTAACATGGCATTATGTAATATCTTGTCCCGTATGTTCAAACTCACATAGAAAGGAGAAACAGTTCCTTCTTGGGATTCACCTTCTATTTTGGAGCCGAATAAGAGCTTGGGTTTGTCATCAGTTACATTTAGAGTATCTGCCTCATTTCCTATGTCAAAAACTTTGAATATTTGAGATCTATACCTATCTACAGTTATTAGCTCAGTAAGGGGTATGGTAATTTTTATTTTGGAAACTTCCCCTTCGAAACTAAAAGGAGTTAGTAGTTTGGGCAGATTTGTGTCAGCTTTTTCGGACATGACCTTTTCTATGCTCTTAATTTGTTGATTCTGGTTTGAGACCTTGTTTGACACAGTTGCCTCGGGAGTTTTTGTGGAGGTACTAGGAGTATCTGAGCTAAGACTTGCTTGAATAGCTTTATCTTTGTTTCGGTCAATTTTCTTGGCCACAATTTTGTTGCTATCCATGGCTTTTTTAAGGATGGTGTCAGAGGTTTTAGCAGTGTCAGGGCTACCCTTCTTGGAGTAGTCTTGGTTTTTTCTTCTTCTAAGGTTATACTGCCTATGAGCTTCTATAATGGCATTCTAAAAATCTATGGCAGGATCTTCGAGATCTTCATCGTTGGTTTCGTCCTGACTTGGAGAGCATAACTCTTGCTCTTCTGCTGTGAGGTAAACCTTACTCTCGTTATCAGAACCTATGAGGTTCCAATGATTTTCATCAATGGGTTTAGTATCCTTATCCTCTTTATCAACATAATTCTCACTGAAGGATGGTCTGATCTGCTGATCATTTCCTCTTGGTTTATTTTGAGACTGATCTTTTCTAAAGCCTTGGTTCCGGTTTTGAGGGTTTGGTTGTTTGTCCCTAGGAGGCACTTTTTCACTCATTTTTTCCACATCTCTGTCATGGATTTGACCAGGCCATCTATTCTAGGATCTAGGGAAGGAGATGAAGTGGAGACCTCATCTCTATATGAGACTTTTCTTTCTAATCTAATCCTAGCTCTTTTTTCTGCTAAGTTGGCTTCTGTTTTTATGGTTATTTGTTGCATTTCCTCTAGGGTAGGGGGATCCTTATCTCTTAGATGATATGTCATGTCAGGATCAAATCCCTTGGGGAACTTTATCAAAGATGAACCAAGTGGGGGTTTGAAGTGAGGTGGGAGGGCGTTATACACACTGTTGAACCTAGTGCAGTAGGCTTGGACACTTTCCCCATTTTCCCGTTTTACATTGTTATATTCCGACAGGATTTGAATGGGGTTTTTTCGGACTTCCCACCTGTTTATGAAGACTTGATATAGTTCTGGGATGTTGTGGATGCTGTTTGGAGGTAAGCCTTTAAACCATGTTTTGGGTTCTCCACCCAGGCTTTGGGCGAACATTCTCATTCTGGTGGTTTCGTCTTGTTCTTCCATGTATTCAAAAGCATCACTAATCCTACTTACATGTTGTTGAGCTGTGGTAGTTTCTTCTCCGGTAAAGTGTGCGATTTTGGCTTGATAGTTATTCAGTAGGGGGGCCAAAGGTAGTGGCAACACCAAAGGTGCGTACCAGGCTACCATGATGGGAGCTAATGGATGATGTACAAGATGAGGGCTTGTGGGATGGCCTGAGGTGGTTTGAATAGGTGTGGCGGATGTACTTGGACTAGTGACCTGGTTTTGAGCAGATCTGGGATGGTATGAGACAAAGTTATGGAGAAGCTGAAATTCGGGAGGTGTGGAAAGTGAGGCTTCTCTACTAGGACTCTGTGGCAGATCTAGGGGCTCAAGATCGTCAAAGTCTATCTTACTTTGTGACTTGCTTCTAAAAAGAGATTTTTCTATTTCTAAGTCAAGAGGGGAATTCTGCAAAGTAGTAAGATTTTCAGGTACTGATTTTGTTTTACGGATGGACCTATCGGTAGCTAGATTGTTAGTTTCGAAAGCTTGCCACAGAATCTTCTCTGGGTCATCTACTATGATAGGGGGATTTGGGTTTGGATGCGATCTGGTGTAGATTCTTTGTGAAGCTAGATTTCGGGTCAAGAGTTTAGAGAGGATGAATGACCTCTCTAACGGTTATATTGCAGTGAAGGGTGGTCAAAACCTAAAGGATGGACTAGTGGAGTCGCCAGGTGGATTTCTATGGGAACTATGGTCCACCACCAAAACTATCAAAGATGCTTTATGGAAAAAGTTTCAATAGCAAACTTTGAGATGGGAAACTTGCAAAGAAGAGTGATTCACTTGGTTTCTACAGTTTTCTAGGCTGCATGAAATAGCTAATGGTTCTCTTGGCAAGAAGGTTTCTGCTTATCTCTTATGTTTAGGTGAGGTTTATTTGAATCGCTAAGTTATACTTAGATTGTCACAGATTACAGAATTTCCACCCTAAGTTTGAGTCTGGAAGGATGAGTGAGCAGAAAGGTATGGTTTATGAACTTTTGGTTTGAATGGAGTTTTAGGCCTACTGGAGGCTAGTGGAGTCGCCAGGTGGATTTTTAGTTGTTTTGAGCTATATGTGTATGTTCCACCATCAATACTGTCAAAAACCAATCTAAGGGAGTTTTTTTGTGGTTTTTCTGAGTTTTATGTGGTCCTAAGGTTTGTAAGAGTGTCCTATAGCCGAGTCATCATTTTTCTAGGATGGTGAGACAACCAGATTCTACTCTTCTAAGTTGACTGAGATTTTGAGAGTTCCTAAGGGATACCTAGGATGTTTTGACTCAAAGTCCCACCGTGATCGCCATTATGTTAGGGAGCGGTGGGATAAGTCAATTAGATAGTATTCTTAAGGCCTCTAAAGATTAGGGAAACTAAGTTTGTTTATTACTCAGAGTCCCACCGTGATTGCCATTATGTTAGTGTGGTGATGAGGTGGCTCAATCGGATAGTAGCCTAGAGTTTAGTGAAGTAGTAAGGCCTACTGGAAGTTAGTGGAGTCGCCAGGTGGCTTTTTAGTTGTTTTGAGGTATATGTGTATGGTCCACCACCAGTACTGACAAAAACCAATCTAAGGGAGTTTTTTTGGGGTTTTCTAAGTTTTATGTATTTCTAAGGTTTGGAAGAGTTTCCTATAACTGACTCATCATTTTGCTAAGATGGTGAAGGAGCTATTTTCTACTCTTCGGACAACAATTAATTTTTCTAAGTTTGAATGAGACTTCGAGAGTTACTAAGGAGTACTTAGATTGTCACTAACTCAGAAGGTCCCACCGTGATCGCCATTATGTTAGGGTGGCGATGAGGTGGCTCACTGGTAGGTATTCTTAAAAATAAGGGACTTCTAGAGTTCTAAGGTGTCCTTAGATTGTCACTAACTCAAAGTCCCACCATGATCGCCATTATGTTAGGGTCCCGTGATTTGGCTGATTGGCAAGCCAAATGACAGTGTAACATCAAACCAAGCTTTGGAGCCCAAGGACCTAGCCTTCCTGGACTCAGAGAGGGCTCTCTCTATATGTGTAAGGGATATCTGTGTGTTTGCTTCCCATATTCTAATTTTAGGCTAGTTATGGAGTATGTTTTTTGGTTTTGGTTTTTTAAGTTGTGAGGGATGAAACTGATCAAAGATATGGAACAGGTAACAAGATGTTAGATTAATTGGGCTATGGGGTCAAAAGGTCAAGAAAGCTATTAGATGACGACACAAGGTTGTTGAACGGCCGATTTGATTCAAGGTAGAAAGGATCTTTGGGCAAAATGGAGTAAATGGACATCAAGTTTGTGAACGACAAAGGATTTCAAGCATAACTAGTTTAATAGCAAACATAAACATGGTAGGGAAAACCATTAATCATGCGAAATGTAACTATAAGCTAATCAATACATAGAAATAAACATTCAAGCCATGCATAGAAGTATAAGACCCTCTAGCTTTGGGAAATGGATTTCAGACTTTGGGGAAAACACTTAAGGAAGACAAACAACTCAAAACACTATGCTGAAACGCCTAAACACGGTACTTTAAGTTATTGGGCACTTTGAACAACAAGATTTCCATAGTTTTAGGCAAAGGGCTAGATCGAAACTAGGCCTCCTTGGTTCAAACAAAATGATAATCTAATCAATCAAAGAGAAGTTTCATGGATGGAACTATAGCTAGCCATAGGTAAGCAGGGCGTATCGTAAGTCCTTCTTAGCATGTATAAAACCATGAATGAAACAAGCAACAATATCCTAAATATTTAAAGAGCAGTCAAGAATTCTTTAATGTTACTTAGGAAGAAGAAAACAAAGAGGCTATGAAGAAACAGGAAATTTGAGGTGCCTCCATGGGCATGTCTCAAATTTGTTCTCTACTGATCTATAGCAAGCAAGAAACATGTATTCATGAATGAAAACTAGAAGACAACAAAAAAGCAAGAGACACTATACCATTCTACCAAGTCATGGAATCCATCAACAATCCTTCATCATTCATCCAAGAACATCCAAGAGGCAATCCAAAAGCATAACACAAGTATTTCTTCCAAAGCTTATATGACCATATATTGCTTCTCTTCTCAAGTTTAGCATTCTTTACAATGAGAGCTTGTGGAATAAATAGGCTCAAGTGAGGAAAACCTCATGGTTCAACTTGCATCCTCATTGGCCTAATCAAAATATCTAAACTTGTCCTTGAGGCTTTGCAAAGCCCAAGGCACAAAATATCTCATAAAATATCTAAAAAATGCTAAAAAAGGGAATTAAATTGACTTTACATCACTTTCCATGTGCAAAAATAGCTAAACGCACATTTGGAAAAAGCAGATTTTAGAGGTTCAAAAATTACAAAAATATCCAAAATTTATATCAGCAAAAGGTCCCCTGACTTTCCGGAAACATTTGGCGGCCTTCCTGGTGTCAAAACGTGGCTCATGATAGCTCGTTGGAAAGCTCTAAGTGTCTAATTTCCGGAAAAACTGAAATTTTCCCAATCTGATGCTTGGAAGTCTTCCAAAACTTCACCTGTGTATAAAAAAACCAAAAATTACAGTCTGCTGATAGACCGGGCAGAGTGTGCAAAAAGCGAGCATTTTTCGCCATTTCGGGGAAGAAAATGATCTCCAAATATCCTGAAAATCGCTGAGGGTGTACTCCTAAATTTATGGCATCCAATGATACCATTCTCCTCCTTTGACGAATCCTCAAAATGAAATGGCAAATTTCATGAGTGTTGACCAAAAACTCAAAAATGCCAAAAAACCAAAGCATGTCAAAATTTGCCCAAAATTGGTGTGTATGACCTTCAAGGGTCCCTAGCAACATGTTCTGAAGCATAAGCCAAAATATGAAGTCCTGATGTGTCTTTACTCACTTTCCGTGCCGGGCGCTTCTGCAAAACCAAGATGCCTCAAAGTCTTTGAAATGCCTTCTTTAAACCAAACTCTGTCAATCCACTGTTTTAATGAGGAAACAGTGTTTTTGGATGCTTGTGCAAAATGCCCCTTTTTGATACAAGAACCCTGTTTCTTCAAAATGTGGCCTTCCCAACCTTTTATATGTAATTCAACAAGTAGACCTTTTAAGAAGAAAAACACAGTGAAATGAAGATAGATAGTCAAAGTGAAATTGCTATGTGCTGTGATAAGGTCACCCTGCCCTTTGAAGTTTGGAGGCCAACAATATATTATTGTGTCTTTGACCAAGGTAAAAATTACAAACTTCTCAATTTCAAAACCTTGCCCTTTTCTTGGTATGCAACTCAACCAACCAAGTCCACACCATATACACAGTCAACCTTAGTGCAGCCACACAGTCAAATCCACTGTTCATAGAACAAAGGTGGCAGAGCTTTGAAATGCTTCTGAGGTTTTAACAAAGGCTTGTAGGAGTTTTGTCTTTCAAACAATCAAGGCTCCCTTTCAACAAAATGCTGCTTCCTTTTAAGGTCACTCAACCAATGAACTCAAAATATGCGCACAGTCAACCAAAGTGTTTTTATACAGTCCAAAGTCACTGTGCTTAAAGGGGCAAGGTGACATAGTTTTGAAATGTTTCTGAGATGGTAGTAATGATCTTGCAGCAGTTAAATGCCAGAAACTTCTTTTTGAAAAAAAATACTACCCTCATTGAACACAGCTCACCAAATATATAATGATATATAAACCCAGTCAATTTCAACAAGTAACAATACACAGTCCAAGGTTTACTGTTCAATAAGGGACAAAGTTTAGTTTTCTTTTGATGTGGTCATAGAGAATCCTGTAGCATTTCAACAGTAATAAACCCCTTCTTGAACAAAATACTGCCCACCCTATAATTCATTGCTCTTTGTATCAGTTTGACACAACACCTCCGAAGGTAATGGCAGCTTTACTCACTGATTTGTGCTTTATGGAATAGAAAGTCACAGACACTGTATTTCCCTTTTAACCTGCAGAGGAAACCTTTTGAAAAATAAAACATGTTCATAGGATGACTATTACTTGTTTGAAAATAGACCTATATTTGCATTTTTCAAAACCCTGGGCTTCTTCTTCAAATACTATGTTTCTGCCTTCAAATAGTGCCTTTCATCCTTTAACATTGTTTGAGGGATAGTTGGCTTGGTCCTTTGTCATTCATCAAATACACTACCCTACTATGACAGTGTTTGGGCAAACAAAGTCATGCAGGCCCAGATCTTTAAACAAGAACATCAACACTCCTCAAAATAGAAAATTGTCCTTCTTAAACTCTACTGATCTTCACACAAAGTTTTGACCAAAACACCTCTGAATGCAAAGGTGGCTTCATTTACTGATGATGCTGTATGGAATGGGAGGTCACAATACCACTTTGATCCTTTTATCACATAGGAGATTTCTGGAAAGTCACCAAAGTTTATCTAATGATCACTGTGTAAGAATAATGACCCACAGTTTTCCCTTTTAAAACACCTTGTCTCTTCTTTCTTTGACACAGTTTGAGGGCAGTTTCATTGGTTTTTTTACACTAATGCAAATTAAACACTCTTTAAAGTTTCACCTCTCACCACCCTGTCTCTCCTTTTGGACACTGTTTTGTACTTATTTAAAACTGTTTGGAGGGTAGTTCATGGGTTCTTTTTAAACATTTAAAAGAAAACCACCATTTGGTTGATGTTTGAGCAGTAACCCTCTCTCAAAACAGTTACTAAAAACATCTCATTTCAAACCATACTTTCTTTGCCCCAAACACCATTTAGCACTTTTGAATTGAAGGGGTGCAAGACAAAAATACTTTGAAAAATGATGCAAATCCTTGCTTGAGAGTTGGAGCAGATCTGGAAAGAGTTTTTTAAGGTTTTTTGATGAGTTTTTTTACTGATGCTATAGGAGTGTCGCGCGCTGCTACAGGAGCGCCGCGCAACAGTGCATTCCTTTGTAAATTTTGTGCACAGGAGTGTCGCGCGCTTTTCTAGGAGTGTCTCGCGACTTTGCACCCAATTTTGAAGGCCTTCCTGGTGTCAGAATTGAGCGCGAGATGGCTCCTTGGAAATCCGTGGAAGTCTAATTTCCAGAAAAATTTGAATTTTTTCATTTGGAGTCCATTTGGTTGTTAAAAAATGCATTCTCCCAACACTGGTCAAAACTGGTGAATCCTGGTGCAGAAATGCATAGTGCTGTTTGTAAGCCAATTTTGGATGCCTTCCCGGTGTCTGAATTGGGCCTGAGATGGCTTGTTGGAAAGCTAGAGAAGTATAATTTTCAAATATGCTTGATTTTTTTTATTTGGTGTCCATTTTGGTGTTAAAAATCTGACTGTCCCATCACTGGTAAAAAATGGTGAATGCTGGTGTAGAAAAACATAGCGTTGATTGCAGGCTATTTTTGGATGCCTTCCTATTGTCGGAATTTGGCCCGAGATGGCTCATCGGAAATATATGGAATTATACTTTCCATAAAAATTTTAATTTTTTCATTTGGAGTCAATTTTGTTGTTCAAAATCTTACTGTCCCATCACTAGTCAAAATGATGAATCCTAGTGCAGAAATTCTCCCGTGACATCTGAATTTTTCACATTTCTCACAAACCATGATACCTGTGTAGAAACCGAAGGATTTTTTTCTTATTTAACCTATGAGGGACAAAAACCTCTCTCACTTTTGTAAATTTCATCTCTGTTTGGTCAGAAACACTGTTTGAAGCGAAACTGGTCTTGGGCGGGACACATGATTTGTCTTGCCTATGTGCTTATTTTCCAAATTTCTCCTTGCACCCTCTGCTTGTACATGAAGGAGGTTCTATTTCTACACCAAATTCTGGGCCCTCAGCTTATTAGTGAAGGAGGTCTTTCAAACAACAGTGTCTTTGTCCTGCTCATCAATTTAGGGTTTGTCTTTAAATAGGCTATCTGTGGGCCCTCTACTTGTTATGAAGGAGACCATTTGAAAATAGAAATGCTCATGCCCCTTTCTCTATTACTGAAGGAGGCATCTCAAGCTGAGTGTGTACTCTGTGTATGATTGAAGGAGACCTTTGAATCTAGGTCTTTTTCTTTCTCTGTTCATTATTGAAAAGCCTTCTGCTTACAATTGAAAGAGGCCCTTGTAAACTATATTGTTTACTTTTATCTTTGTTTAACCTTGAAGTTCGGCCTTCAAACAAATTTTAGATCCTGTTGCATAATCAGCTTCTTGATGAAAAGATAGAACACCTCGTACATTAGTATGTTTCAGTTTTTTGTGTAAAAGCAAACTTTGCCTTTTGCAACCTAAAGAAGGTGATTTTCATTTTTCTTTGTAGGGACAGCTTCTTGAAAACTGTGTTGGTTGCATAAGACTGATTTTCAGAGCTGGCCCACTTGTTTGGAAATGAATGCAAAAATTCCATTTTGAGTTGCTGGAGGCAGTGATATTCTGATCTTTGTATATTTTTGCCATGATGGGGGACTTTTTGACCTTTTTGGTGCTTTGAATTTGTGTGATTTAGTCCAGTGAGTTTCCTTTCTTTGCAAATTGCATTCTCTTTTGATTTCCAACAGTGAACTGCTACAATTTGAAGTCTTTTCCTATAGTTTATCTTGCCCAACACTGATTTGATCCATTTCATACTAGCACCCCTGCAGAGATGCATTGTTAAAATAGCTTTGATCATTGGAGTTCCTTCTTGTAGTGTCATGATGATAATGCCTGAAATTTCAGTTGATCTTCTTTCTTTAGACATAAGACCTAAAAACTCTGTTTTTTCTTGAATTGAACATTTTTGATCTTTGCTGAAACAAAACACAACGACCACTTTGATGGTGTATTCCCTACAGATAAACAAAGGGTTTTTTTTCCAGATAATAATAAATGATGGCTGACTGATATTGAAGACAGAGGTTTTGACTAGAGATAGCTTTTCTCAAGGTATTTTCCCTAAACACCACCACCTAGACCTAGAGACTTTGTCATAACTTCTGAGAGATTTATGAGATATTGTTAGGTCATTATATGGAAAAATAAACAATGAGAGAGGAGTAAACAACTTGATTTATGCTGGACAGTGAGCTGTGTGAAAGCAGGGGAAAACTGATATTAGAGGTACAAGGCTTGTGACAATTATGTACAAGGAAGGTTTGCTGATTTAGGACAGGACTAAAACCTGAAGACCACTTCCATATTAATATACAAGAGAGGGGGAAATGACAAAAAATTGTTTGAGGGTTTTTCTAGAGGACAAATTGACATATGGAGATCAGCTTCTAGAAAACTCAGCTAGGAATTTAGTCATCAACAACAGATGCAAAATACTGATGACTAAGAGGATCCATCGATACTGGTGATGCATTGGAGATTTCAACTCAAGCAAATAGGATGATGAAGCAATTACTCGGTTTCAAAAGGTAAGCATTTAAGAAACTGTTTACTGATAATCTAGCTGCAATAGATGATCATACATAGTAGCCATGATGGAATCCGCTGTGTAATTTATTTTTTGGTTGGATTAGATGAACCAGAGAGCCATGTGATTAATAAAAGATCATGAAATTGGATGTGGGGCTTTGCATATAGAAAGAGAAGTTTAAAATGACTTGATCTAGTCCTTCTCAGATCGTATCATAATTCATCTTATGCTCTGGCATGGACAACAAATATTTGATGCTTCGCTCTTATCCCTGTTTTTTCTACATCTTGCAATAATAACAGAATTCCTCTTTGTTCTGACCCTAACTTCCTGTGATGCGTCTTCTTGACTACATTCTCTTCAACACCCACTATCCATCTACCTTTTAGCTTACCCAACAAACCCTAATGAGAGAAAATTCCCCAAAATTTTCTTCGTACAACAGTTTATGGGTTATTGTGCTGCTAACATGATATGAAGCCCACGTGGTGTTATTTTATACTTCTAAATAATTATTTCCTTTTATCGAACTTTGGATCTTTTTTAGGTCCTGACTCTAGCTCTTTCCTGGGCTCTGGGGATTTTGTTCAAGCTCTGACTCTGACTCTACCTCTGACTTTTTATGAGTTTGAATATAACATGGAGTTCCCAACTATGGGTTACAATTTCTCCAACATCAGTCTAATTGCAGAGTATTTCCTAAGGTTTATATATCCTTTGCTATCCATTCACCTTATTCCCTCTGAAATAATATGAGTTTAAATTTCTAATTTAACATCTTAGCATGAACAAAATGATGCCTATGAATTCTTCTATCTATCTGTCTTCTTGTGACCTGATGTTTATATGAAAATAAATGTTAAAGGTATACCTTTTCATTCCTTCTAAGAACTAAAGTTGGATTTGATAGGATGATTAAAACAAAAATAAAGTAATTCTTGCAGTTTATGGCTCCATTCCACTTGCAGTCATCTTGTACTGAAGAAGATGAGGCTTGGGCATTCATTATTGTGTAATCATGTAGACAGTTCAAGCTCATACAAAAAGAAACCCAAAGTATTTATATAATGTAAGCTTTACCTTTATTCCAAGCATTTGAATCTTCAATTAAGTGTCAAATTTTATGGTTTCTAGCATTATGCATTTGATTTTTCCGCCTCTTGCAGTCCCTAACTTTTGTATTATAAAATACTACTCTTCAACAAAATACTGAGGCAATTTGTAATACAGGTTCAAGCTAAATGGTTTTAATTAGTTTCTTGAATACAAGGGGAACTAAATTCCCTTTTAGAGATGAATGAAAGGGAAGCTCAAGATATTGATATATAGCCTAACTGCCTAAGTGTTGAGCATACGACTTGCAACAACTGATTTTGAAATATTCCAGACTTTTCAAACGGTTATCGAATTTGATATTGAAATCTTGGATGTAGAAATAATATTAATTTCTTGCATATGCATGCAATTTCATCGATCACGTCATTTAATCAAAATATATTTTGCAAGCTACAATCGGAGGAGACGAAGGCATGAATTTTGACTTTTTTCAGTTGTTGCAATCGTAATTATGGTTACAAGTGGAGAGATCAAGTAATTCATTATAGCACCAAAAAAATGATATCAAGGACCGTTTCTTTGTTAGATATGTTTGCAACATATGTGTGGAACATGTTGCCAAGGATCCCCTAGTCAAAATATGTGTTTTAGTTCGAAAACAGAATGTTGCACTCAAACTAAAATGAACATATCTGTAGAGTGGGTATGCTTGTCCATTTGGAAATATGATCCGAAAACTTTTCCAGTCTGTGTTTATTCATTTTAGTATGAATTATTATTATCTTGTCAATCTGGTGCATTCAGGTTGCTGTCCAAAATCCAAAGTGCTTCTCATATTCAGAACTTTTTGCCTCTGAGGGTTGTTATGATTTATCAGAATGTGGGTAATGTCTATATTTATAATATTTCTTAGTTGGATTGTTACCTGGTAATTTTGAATTGTAAGCTTAGTGAATATCCTTGATATATTCCTTAATACTTCGTTAAATGGGACAAAAATATACATCCAGGATCAGTTGTAGCAACCTCACAACAACACCCATACCAAAGCGTATCATATGAAATTGAAGTAGTGTTTAGGTTGCAAACTTAAGAAAAACTAAGCTTGGAATATCAACAGTGGCAAAGCAGATGTCTGTTATGAGATACTTACTATATTTAGTCCATGACATAGTTTTCTTGCATTGTAGGAATCTCTGGACAGTACACAGGATTTCAAGATCAAAGACAACTAAAATGGTGTAAAATAAATAACTAACTATGTGAAAGCTATCAATCAGACTAGTCAAGCCCTTGTTATCTGTATGAGAAATATAAAAGGTACTGTAAAAAGGCAGTTGGAAACATAGATCATTGTACAGTGACTACAATGAAAGGGTTTTGGAACTTATTTTCAAGATAAATCCTAAATTTTCCTTAGACTACTTGAGAAATCAAATTTGGGTAGGTTTCGCATGAGTGATAAGCTATAAATTTGAGAGAACTTTATATTTCATCAATTCTACTTCTTCTCTCTGAGGCAAGGGACAAAGGACCCACCTCCACCTAGTGATTTGACTGAAAAATTCTATTGAGGTGTATATATTCTACCCCACTCTGGATTTGATCCTTTGGCCTCTTATGAAACACATGTTCGCTACTGTTAGGCCCACTCAAGCTCTACAACCTCCTAATGGTCTACTTTACCTAACCCTACAAACTTTGACAATTTACAACTTTTCATTTGGTATCAATATGTGACCAAATGAAAGCACCAAACTACAAACATATTGCTTTAATGAGGCCTGGATGAGTAAAAAGCGTAGAAAATATTAGTAAATAATAAGTCCAGCTGATCCCAAAATTATGTTAAAAATATATTCAAGGCTCAAGGATGGTTTGTTTTGTAAGGCTCATGAATTATTTTTTTCTTTACTTATATCCTCTTTAAACCTATCTTTGTTTTAGAGTTTTCTGTTATGTATTTCAAATTATATTGAATTTGAACTTTTTTCACCAACATGCATTATTTTTGAATAATTTGAAATTTTTTAGACTTCTTGGATTGAGTTACATATGCTACACTTCTAATTGCAACTATACTCTAAAAAAAAAGGCATTTCAGTAATGTATGCCATTCATTCTCACATGTTGGTCATCTTCTAAATACTAGAAAAACGAGAACACTGAGAGTTGCATGTTTACCTTCTAATGTAAGAACTCAAGGTAATATGGAACTAATATGAATACAAAGTCATTATTGAACATCGATGCACCAGGATCTTGTCAAAATTTACTTTTAAAATCAAAACTTAAAGCAATATAAGCTAGGATTGTTGTACTTAATAAATAATTTACAATGACATTATATCCTATTGCTAGGATTTAGTTCCTTCTCTGATATTTTGTTTATGATGAATAGGATAAGGTTGGTTAAGAGTAATGATTCATAGAAGGAATTTTCATTTTTCAAATATGTTTAATTATTACGTGTTTATATTTTTCAAATGTTTCTCTCTACCAATAAGGGAAACAATCCTTATAATCTACTTTAATGACTTTGCTTGCAGACTTTTGGAGCTTATGTTTTTGGTCCTAATAGTTCAAGATGATTCCCTATTGGGACTTCTAGAAAGTAGAGCTGTGAGATTTGACCCTTTCATTGGTACATCAACAAAAATTAAGTAGAAGAAATGTTGCATCATCTAGGATAACATGCACTGGGAGGATGAGTTAGGTGTGTTCTTTCTTATACAATAGAATATTCACAATCATATATGATCTAAACTAAGTTCCAACTAGAAGTGTATTTTATGTATGCAGTTGCAACTTGAACTTTGAAAATGCTTTCAAAACTAAATGAACTATACTTTACCTCTCGAAATGGGTAATTTTAAGGCATGGCTCTCCCCATCTTAATTTTAGTGTTGCTAACAAGTGGTGACTTTTAACAACTTTTATGAATGGACAGGTTATATAGTCAGTTATAAAGGGAGATCTAGTGAGTGAAGTGCATCAACAATTTTCCCCATGGGTGTCACAGGTTTGTTTCGAAACTGCATATCATTTAGAATCTTAAACATAGAATGAGTGTCATTATGGATCCATTGTGATGTTGGTAAATCATAGGCATATTGGATAAATTATTTAAATTGTTTTTCAAATTTAAGCTAGATATAAATTCAAAGATAGAAATAATTGAAAGTATAATTTCTCAATGGAAAGATATTAGAAATTTATAGCTATAAAATATCAAAACTAGGATTTTCCTTAATGTAAATGTCAAAACTCAGAACACTAATTTTTCTTAGTTGTGGGCTTCATCATCTTCAGTGGGCATTCTTCTTTGTTGATTTGTATAAGAATCCATGGTCTCTCAAAGTGAATTTTTCTCTGCTCCTAATCCAAATTCAGATAGGTTGTATTGTCAATCACTTTTTCCCCTTGAATAAATCCTAAGGGGTTTGATTGGACAGTTTAGGAAAGCTGCAACTAATGCCGACAATAATCCTAACGTCAAAGCTAGTGAATGCAAGTTCTAGGGCATGTATCTAGGATAATTGGTTGATCCAGAATCTAAAATCTGTCACTTAACCTTCCAAATTAGTGAATCAGAAGCATGGATCTAGTCTTAAATCCTTCAAAAACATGCAATAAATCTACCAACATGTTCATTAAATTTTGACTGATCTTTGAGAATAAAAATTAAATATGTGTGATAAATAAATTAAAATCAATGAAAGCAACAAATAAATTGTCCATATATTTGAAGTTTTTTTGCAAGGGTATGTGTTGGGGGAGAGTGATGGGGAACAAGAATGGCGATAGGAGATACAGGGTGATGGGTAGGGAGGTTGTACTGATGCGAATGGCAGCAAGGGATCTGGATATGGATATTGTGCAGATGCATAGGCTTAGGAGAAGGGGCATAGGGAGAGTTTCACTAAAATGAGGAAAGTTGTTGCCTCGGGAATAGTGGTGACACTTCCCTTTTCCACTGGGCTTATCACCTTGTGAAGGATTTATCTAGTTGTCCCATTGACCTATTTTGGTCATTTGTGGACATTGAAAAAATTGTTTTCTTTATTTCCACATGTGCAGTAGAAAACACTAGTTTGGGATTAAATTCAAAAGAAAACGTTAGGGCTGATAATTGGTGTGGGCTGAGGAAATCATGAAATTGAAGAAGGAATTTTGATCAAGAGCCACGCTACTGCTACAGCTGCTTGTGAGCCCGCGCACGCCCGAAGCTAGGACTTCTCCACGCTGCCATGGAGGTTCTGGGCTCACCCTAGGTTCCTCCTCCCTCGCCTCCTCCATTCGCTGAGGATGCATTCAACTCATTGCTGGCTGCGCTGCCGAAGAATAAGAAAACTGAAGCAGCCAAGTTTGTGAAAAAAAATTTATTCCAGAAATCCCCCTTCCCCTTGAGGGTCCGATCCAAGTAGCTTTTTCCGTGGTATATCGCACTCTCGTGGGACAGTTCATGGGTCTTTGGCCCTCCCCAAAAAAAACGGTGAACTGGGTTGTCAAAAAGTGGACACCGTTGATCAAGAACGGTGTAACCTCATATTTCTTGTGGAGAGGCTATTTTCTGTTCGAAATCATCTCAAAAGAGGATAAAGACCTGATCTTTCGGAATGGCCCCTACTTCATGGGACCTCAGGGCCTGTATCTCAATAAGTGGATGTCAGATTTTGACCCAGAAGTGGATGTAATGATGGTTGTTCCTGTGTGGGTTAGGTTGCTGAATCTCCCAGTGCATTACTGGAAATGGGATTCTTTAAAGCACATAGGTAACGCCCTGGGTAAATTTATTGACCAGGAAAATAACAAGGATCAATACGACTGTGCCCAAATATGCATTGAGGTAGATCTAGAGGTGGGCCTTTCGGAGGCAATAAAAATCAATGTCGGCAGTTGGACTCATGTGCAAAAGCTAGACGATGAGCAGCTTGCCTTCAAGTGCCGAAAATGCCATGTTTACGGTCACTTTGCTAGGGGTTGCCCGAGCAAGGGAGAGGCAGAGAAAGGGAAGGAGGAGGGCTGGAACCATATCAAGCAGTCAAAGACCTTCCATAAAACCCCCAAATCTGGGGTCCCAAATGGTAAAGGCCCTCAGCGTTCTACTTTTCAACAAATCCCTCCCTCGAATGGTCAAGAAAACAAATTCGGGCCCTTAAGCTCAGCTTTAGATGGCACCCAGGAGGTCGAGATGCAAAAGAAAGTGACCCCAGAAAAAGAGACCCCTTTAGGCTTGAGGCAAGGAGTTAGTGCCTTAGATAGACCTAAAGAAAAACATGCAGAAGCTGAAGAGGAAGAACAAGTCTCGGGAGGAATCAAAGGATGAAGGAGAAATAGGGGATTCACAAACTTTGGCTAGAAGATCGACAAGAGGCCATAAGTCTGCCCAAGAAAAGAGAGAACATGAAACTTGTAAAGATAAGCTCCAAGGCAGTCAACCAACCCTCAAGAAACTCTTGGCAAAAACTCCGAAGATGAAAAGAAACCAAACACAGGGCTCCAAGGGAGCTCATCACACGCAAAAAAGTAAGTGATGAAGGTTGTCTGCTAGAATTGCAGAGGTATGGGGAGCAGAGTGAAAGAAGAAGCAATAAGAAGTCTTCTAAGGATAGAAACCCCAGATAGACTTCTTATTTAGGAGAAAAAAATGGAGTACAAAGACTTCCTCTAAATATGTAAGAAATTTTGGAATAAAGGTGGAGGACAGGCAGTCTCTGCTCGAGGAGCCTCGGGCGGGTTGGGCACTCTTTGGAATATTAGCAAATTCTCGATGGTCATTGAGATCCTAAATACTCACTGGTTGTTCTAAAAATTTGGGCCAAATCCCTCCCTAACCCTGCAACTGAAATAAAACAAGCCCAAGACAGTCTAGAGCTCCATCACTTGCATTCAGAAAATGCAGAAATTACAAAAGAAGTTCTAGATAGGGAGGCATATTTACAACAGAAGTTTCATAAGGCATGCCTATCAGAGGAAGAATATTGGAGACAAAAATCTCGCAGTCTTTGGCTTAAAGCGGGAGATAGTAACCCTTCCTTCTTCCACAAGCGCGGAGTAGCTTTAAATCCATCTCAGAAATCAAGGAAGAGACCATAACTCACAATGATTTCACTAGCATTAAAAGGGAAACCTTCTCTCATTTTAAAAATATTTACAGTGAAGAAGGGGTGATGGTCTATAATTCTAAATTCCTAGACGTGGTTCCTTCAAATATTACCTCCAGGATGAATCAGTTATTGGAAGCAAAGGTCTCTAAAAAAGAAATAAAGGCTGCTCTCTTTGCTATGGAGCTCGGAAAAACCCCAGGACCAGACGGTTTTACAGCCAGATTTCTTCAATCTTGTTGGCAGATAGTGGAAAAGGATTTGTAAAAAATGGTTTTGAAATCCCAAGCTTGTCAGAAAATTGGGGGCAGCACTAACTCTGCCTTTCTTGCCCTCATCCCTAAGGAAAAAGGAGCCAATAATTTCAACAGATTTCGCCCTATTTCTCTATGCAACATAGGCTACAAGCTGATAACCAAAGTGATTGCCAATAGATTGAAAAGTATCCTTCCTAGTATTATCCCGGAGAACCAAGGTGGTTTTGTTCATGGAAGGCATATTGTGGACAATTTCATCTTAGTTCAAGAGGCGATCCATTCAAGCCTGCATCGAAAAGAAAAGGGCATGGTTGTCAAACTAGACCTAGAAAATGTCTTTGATCGTATTAGACACAACTTTCTCTTGGATGTTATGCATAAGCTTGGGTTTGGGATTAACTTTACCAACTAGATTCGGGCTTGTATCTCTGAGCCTTGGATCGCCCATCTAGTGAATGAGCAAGCAACAGATTTCTTCAAAGCTATGAAAGGGCTTCGGCAGGGGTGTCCTCTTTCCCCCCTCCTATTTTTCCTTTAAGCTTCTATTCTTAGCTTTTATTTGGACAAGAAGCAGCAATACCAAGAGATTATGGGTCTCAACATTGCAAGAGGAGTCAAAAATATAAATCATGCTTTGTTTGCCGACGATTCTCTATTGCTGGGTGCAGCCTCTGTGCTTTCCGCATTGCAAGAGGAGTCAAAAATATAAATCATGCTTTGTTTGCCGATGATTCTCTATTTTTGGGCGCAACCTCTGTGCTTTTGGCATCAAGGTTCAAATATGTGTTGGATGATTACTGTGATGAAACGGGCAACAAACTAAATAAGGGGAATTGTCATATATACTGTTGGAAAATTTTGGCCAATACTCTCAGTGCCATTTCCAGATGTTTGGGCTTTGCTGCCTCCTCCAACTGGTCTTCGTTCAAGTATCTTGGCCTCCCAATATTCCACAAGATCGCCTTCAGCAGAGATTGGCTCCCTCTATTAGAAAAATTCAAGCTCAAGATCCAGGCCTAGGGTTTCTCTTGGCTCAACCTTGCAGGTAATTCAATTCTCATCAAGGTTGTTCTCAGCAGTCTCCCAATTTTTCAATTCTTTGTTTTGCTGGCTCCTTCTTGCATTCTTAGGAAAATGGAGGATTTCATCCGATTTTTTTTTTGGAAAGGGGGTAAACAGAATGAGAAGAGAATCCCATTTTTTAGCTGGGAAAAAATATCCAAGCCCCAGATGGAAGGTGGTTTGAACTTCAAAGACCTCTACACTCAAAACGTGGCTATGGGAGCAAAAATCATTTGGAGGATTATAGCTCCTAATCCTAGTTGGACACAAACTGCATTATGGAAGAAATACTTTTGCAGCCAAAGGAAACGTTGTCTTAATAGACCCCTCCCAAAAAACAGGTCACACTTTCTCAAGCTCTGTGCTAAAGCCACTCCGTTGATCAACCACCATGTGCTCTGAATCCTAGGGAATGGCAAACAAATTAATTTCTGGGAGGATCACATTATGAATAATCCTCCACTTGGATTTCAAATGCTGGCTTCATAACTCTATGGGACATCTTGTGCTGGGATAACTGTAATTGGCAGAGTTGGAAGCAGCTTCAGGTGCTAATGGAGTTGAAGCTGGACTACACTGACTTATTTTCTCATCTGAAAGGCATGGCCCCAATCCACACTAAGAGACTTGACAAACATGGTTGGGGTTCTCATTCGGGCAGCTATTCTGTGGTGCAAGGATATATAAAAATGCTAGAACAACCCCACATCCCTCCTAATCTCGCGCCTTGGAAGGGGATATAGAGTGACACGTCCATTCCTAAAATCGATCTTTTCCACTAGCTCTTGTGCCACAACAGAATCCCAACAGAAGACAAATTGAAGAAAAGGGGCTTCCATGGGCCTTCCAGATGTATAATGCGCAGAGAAAATGAAGAGAATGCCTACCATCTATTACTGGAATGAAAATTCGCAACAAATATCTAGCATGATCTTCTGGGCCCTTGGAGAATCAATTTCACATTTCCCATCTCCATCATTGATTTGTTTTCCAATTGGCTGCACAGATATCTAGGAGTTATTCCAGAAAACAAATTTTTTAAGGTTGCCTGGCTTTCCTTTCCAAAGATCATTTGTTGGAAAATTTGGCTTGAGAGGAACAAGAGAATTTTCAGAGATAAAGTGTAGGATGCAAAGATTGTCATGATCAAGATCAAATTCCAGCTGAAAGAAAGCTTGGGTGATTAGCTTGAGGATACAAATTTAAGTCAGCAGGATTTTGAATGGGGCGTCATGATGGGCCTCCAGTTTTCTGAAGTAGTAAGGTTAAGCAATCTAAGCAAAGAATGGAAAATTAGAGTCAATGAGAAAGACTTCTCAGATTGGATTAACAAGCAATCCAAACACTCCTTATTCTTTGATGGGGCTACCAAAGCCAATCCAGGGAAAGTTGGTGTAGGAGGTGTCATAAAGAATATAGAAGGCAGAATCGAGCATAGTTATGCCCGGGGCTTGAGACACAACACTAGCATCCAAGCAAAAGTGTTGGCTCTGTTCCAAGGCCTCAAGCAAGTCAAATACCTAGGCATCAAAGAGGTAAATGTAATTGGTGATTCTCAGTCCATTATAAAAACTATAGTGGACAATTCTGCCCCTACGGATTTCAGGTTTGCAAGATTGATGACAAGAATCAAAACACTGGTTAAAAATGTTCAGAGTTTGAACTTCTTCCATGTGTTGAGGGAGAATAACAAGGATGCAGATTCGGAAGCCAATAAATCAGTCCTCCTCTCTGTCGGAACTCTTCTAAGAGACAGGGACGAAGCATGGGATCTCATTCCTTAAAAAATTTTCTTACATGTTTTATTGCATTTTACTGAATCAGTTTGTTTGTATCCACAAGCTTGGGAAAATTATGGATATTGATTCGATTGCTATATGTAAGAATCACTAGTTTATAAGTGTCCGAGCCATTGAGCTCCTGGTAGGAGAGGAAAACTGGGCTTTGCCCTCATATTATGTAACCTGATTAGAGGCATTCATGCCAAGGCTTTAATATAAACTAATATCTGTTCCTGTAAAAAAAAATGAAAGTGAAGAAGCATAGAACTCAATGCTACGTAATTTCCAACTCAAAAATAAGGTATTCAAATTGCATTCCAGAAAATTTGGGATCAACCTCTTTCATTGTTAGTTGTTGGTTGATTTTCCATGTCTTAATCTAACAAGTTTTTTGGACATAAATGCATTTTTTAGTCAATAAACTACTGGAAATATTATGTTCCACCACCTACGTGTGAATGTGGTTGCATTCAATAACGGGTTCAAAGTACAATCAGAGTGTCATTGTCAAAACTTCGTTTTCCATCTCCATTATTCCAAAATATGATGGTTCACAAGTTGTGTTCACTTTCTATTGATTCATGTATAATATTATACCATTCCAAAAATTGGAATATGCACTTCCTATGCATCCATCTATAGAGTTTGTTCATGTCTAAAAAATGGATTCTTCCTCAACATTAACTTATAATGGATAGCATGTTAAGATGTGACAAGGGTGAATTGGGATTATGTACAACTACATAAGAGATCCAGGATGTAGAGAATGATGTCGAAGAACTCCTTTGTAAAATGGTCAGGTTGTGAACAAAGTGGTCAAGCATCCTTTTCCAACTCCACTGTCAAAACACTATAAAATGATGATGTTGTGTTACCTGGGAAGGCTTATCTTATGGATAGGCTAATACTCTGGAATCAGTTGTACATGACATGTCATTAACTAATTCTAGTTCCATTCATGAAGATATAATGGGTTCATGGTTGAACTACCCTATTGATGGTTCATTAGAAAAAGGAATATTGCTCTGAATTCTTTGGAGGGTTTTTCTTTCTATATCTCTAAATCTTGGTCACTAGATCCAAGGTTATTTAATTTTCTATATTTTTATTTCACCCATTTACTTATCTTGGATCTAAGACAAGCACTTAATTGAGTTGTCATGCTTGGGAAAATTGAATATGTATTGATCATTTGGGGTCAGTTTATAATGACTTGTGCCAATATTGAAATATCTTTATGATCTAAACACTCAAAGAAGACTAATTAATGTCAAAATAGGGTGAACAACCTACTTAATAATAAGTGGAACAATTCATGCCATTTGAGATTGATGTCTAGGGTTAACTTCAAGCCTTCAGATCTAATTTTGTTTTTGGTGGATATTTCATGATCCATGGTATGAACAACTTCCTGGTTATTCATTTAACACCTCAATGCATGTGATTTATTTCTTGTATGTCATTTTAATCACTCTGCAGCAAGGTCTGAAATGTGCCATGTTACACCTTGATTATTTTAATGTTTTTTTTTGCACAATGAAGTATTAAAGACCTTCTAATGCAAGAAAAACAATGAGCTCAACAACCCACTTTATAATTCAACAACATACTCAGATTTGTCACTGACTTAAAAACTTTTATTTGGTTCTCACTATTTCTCTATGTATTTTATGTGGTCAAGTCCTGAAGTTTATTGCACCATTGTTTGATGATCTGTATGCTCTGAAAATGAGTCATATAACACTTAATTTCTCATCTCTTACCATTGGTGATGAGGAGTACATCTTGTGACATTGTTCAAAGTGTCCTTAAAGTAAATCAATACACAAGGTTGACAGAGTTTGAAGCAATTCAGGGTTTCAACTCCCTCTGAAGGAAAACCAACAACATAATAAGTCCAAAAATCTAGACTATAAGGCTAGTGCCACACCTGATCTCAGACTAAAGCACCCTTAATCTACACCTAGCCCATCTAACACAAAATTGTGTGTTCAAACTTAGTTTCTTCACTTTTTGAGCATGATAATGACTCCTTCTAGGCTCGAAAGAGTGCATGCTACAAATTATAAGTTGCCATAACATATTTATCATATTTGAAGATTTAACAGAAAGCATCGTGAACTTTGTTTGATATGGGTTTCAGATCTGTACAATATATTTTCAGTTGTGCAGATATGCTAGAGATCGATAAAGTGGTTATAGACAGTAATAAGAAGCTTGAAAATATCGATCTTTCTTTGCTACTTTGGCCTGCAGCAGAGATTCGCCCAGAAGCTACTCAATATTGTTTTCAGGCACAAGATCATGGTTTGGATATGGTACATTTGTGTGGGGCTCCTCATTGATCCTAAATCAAACATTAGATAATCCATGCTCCCCCTTGTTGTGGCTCTTCCTACAATTTCTCTTCTAGCAGCCGCCCTTTACATAATTACTATGTTCTGTATCCTCCTTTCATGCAGCCGCCCTTCCACATCATTAGAACTTCCATTTCTTTCAGACACAATTTTTTGTTAATGAGGGGGGTTTTTAGCCTTGGTGGTTTTGAGGGATCACAGGCAGGGGTTCAAATATCCATCCCCCACTCCATGACCTCTTTACTTTCATCTCTAGAATTTTCTTCACCATGATGTCTTATTGCTTATAATCTTCAATCACAAGGCACTCGTCAGCTATTGAACCAAACTGTTAAGAGAAACAAAGGATGCTGAGGTGAAAAATCTGCAGACAGTGCACTGCAGCAATGACTTTGATCTGAATAAAAACTCCTTCCATTCTTACCCCATAAGGAGTCACCATCTTGCACACTCATATAATTAAGGGAGGCCCGAGTTTAAGCCTTTCAAGTGTAATGCCACCAGTTACCTACTGTGGTGTTTAACTACCTATGTAACCCATTATTTTGTGATTTTTTTTCTTCAATTCACCTCCTGTAACATATGTTATCTATGTTTAATGCATTCTATGATGCATTTCACTCATATACAGGAATGAAATTTCATAATAACACCATTTAGATTACTATTCACATGCAACACATAATAATATATAATTAATTATAACAGAAGTCATAAAAACATTAAAGATAAACACTTATCTGATAAGAGACAAGAATTGGCTACAAATCTTCAGATGTTCCAACTTCCACCCAGCCATAGACCACGATGCTCACATTTTCTCAACAACGGGTCACCCCCGGGCTAGGGCTTCGACTCCATAGGACAATGGCTTATCTAAAGCTAGGTACACACCATTACTGTACATAAGCAGTTCAATGTTTCAAACCCAACAACATCCAACCAATAATCTCATTTCCCCATTAACCCCACAACCGAAGTAGTGTAACCCCTTTTCTACATCCATAGTCCATCGGCACATGCCACTACCCTTCCAAGGTGTCCAACTCGACCATCCAGGGATGTTCCAAAGCCTTGTGGTTTCCAGGAGTTCCAACGGCCTCACGGGTCACCAGCCTAAACATAATATGTACATCACACATAGGGGTCATCCTAGGGGGTGTTACAACAAGCTTCATGATGAGAATAAATGTGAAGTACCTTATAATAGTGCTATTTAAAACTTTGATGCTTTTCCTTGATATTATCAATAATAATTACTCCCAACCCTTTATTCAAGTAGAAGAACATTCCCATCTTTTCCAGCATATCAAACCCTTATTGGAAAAGAAAATCAGTTGCTATGTTTTGATGTTTCGGGTAATGATTTACGTTTCTAGATGTGAACCTGCTTGTAATTTCACCAGCTTCGTCTATAATGCAATTCAATCTTGAATGCAACATAAACCCCTTGACTACTCATCCAGGCTCTGACGATTATGGAAAATTCCTCTTCCAATTCAAATGAGCAAATCCTATTTGAAAAGACAGTTTTAATCCCTTGGTCATGCCTCTGTCTCAGCTAGATTTTTACAGTTTCCCATAGGTCTATTGTGTCTTAAATATCCTTCTTGTCTCTTATTTTGATTGTTATGGCTGGTCCCACTTCCTTTGTTAGGGATGGAGGATTCAAGCTACCTTAGTTTTTAAATTCAACAATCATCTACTGGGGGATTTTGTCTCTCTAGACACAGTGGCTTTTACTATTTCAATTATAAATGTCCCCACACTTGCTACTAGTCTTTATCAAGGTCTTCCTCATAAAATGATATATGAAAATCCTTATGTTTCTTTCTAACCAAACTTCCATAGCTGGAAACATGTTTCCAAATTTCTTTAAGCTTTGGGGATTGTGATATCATGTGCCAGTTTTGAAAGAGATCTGGTAACAAGGTAGGAAATCTCCAGTTGAGGTCATGTTTCTCTCTAAAATAACTTGAAATACAACAGGGTTACTCACACATAAGGAGCAAAGGCAAAGGGGGCATTAAGAAGGGCCAAGGAAACATTTTCCTCAGGATATGATCCTGTGTTAGGTTGTTTTTCAGTGGATAGTTGTAATAAAGTCTTTGCTTTATTCAAGTCCTCCTTCACCCAAACCTTCTTCCATGTTTTGTTGAAGTTGCACCTTCTTTCATGGCCTCTCTTTACCGTGTACAATCCAATCTTGGAAGCTCTCCATTTTCAGTCATCATGTCCCCCCTCGTTGGAATTCTGAAATTTATAGGATTTTTTTTTAGTGTTTTGTTGCATCTCTATTGATCTGGGTTCTAAATTCCTCCAATATTTTCCTATGTCTCTCCTTAAAGGTGTCCATATTCAGCTTCATACCTAAAGTTCCAAACACTAGATCCCAAGATTTGTTGTAAGGGCCTCTTTGGAATTGCTAAATCTTCCATGCTAGAAAGTGTTATCTTCAAGTTCCATGAGTTCTCACAAACTTAGCCTTGGATCCTTCCTTGCTATCCCAAAAAATATAATACTCAATTATGTCTAGGTTGTATCAAATGAAGTGCAGATGAAGGAGCAGGCATTCTGGGGATATGGTGCCTGTGTAGTTTGCCTTAAAGCTTGTTTTATTCCTTGCAAATATGTCGGACCATTTTTTCCATTAAAGCCTTATTAATCCAATCCCCCATAACATAGACCCAAGCTGCTGCAAGCCTTATACACTCTTCCAGGCCAACAAGATAATATTTTTGGTCTGTTATGTTCCTTATCGGGCTACACATTTGCTGATATTTTCAGAATTGGCCAATTGTAGAATAGAATTTGACAGTTGTAGTTTTCCAACTAGAGAGTCATTTCCCTTTCCAAATTGTTCCTTTACTAGATAATCCTTTAATAATATTTTTCCAAAAAGGCAGACAGACATACTGATTTTTTCATGACATAGACACTACTTTTGTAATCTCAAAGACACTTATCACTGTTACAAACACACTGAAATACTTAAAAACATCAATTTCTTTGTAAATTGTAACCAAATTTTCAAAAGTTTGTGTTTCAAACTTCTTTTCCTCTGTCTCCTGTGGTTCAAAATTTTAATTAAAGTTGTCTTCATTCAATGTCACTTGGAAGTTGGCACATCAAAGATGCTCTGTGACTTCTCTATTTTGTGCCTGAGCTTCTCAATATTCTGTCCACTCTTATCAAGTTTTAAGGTCTACAAGATGAGTGGAAAATCCTTGCATTCATGTGTATATGTGATGGATGCTTGTCCATTGGCCATAAATTCATTGGTGATATTGATGTTACAAGAAAATCAACTGCCAATGTGGGACTTATTAGCCCTCCACATCATGATATTTATTCCGTTGAAGATCTAGCATAACTAATTTATGATTTTAAGGAAATCATAGAGTAATGACTTAAATGAAATTATAGAGTAATTTGGTCTTCAAATATATTCCTCCTCCTTAAATCATGCGAGCCAAACCCAATTTCTCTTTAAATGGTGAATGTAGGGACTTTAGACTGGGCATTCCAGCCTTCAAGGGGAATATATGGGTTTGTACATGCCTGCAGATTTTGAAAGAGAATAAATGGGTTACCACATACAATATGTAGTCTATGAAATATAAATGAAAACTCCATGCAGGGGGCTTCTCCTCAAAGGAGGCCCACAAATCAAGTGTGAAATCTCCATGTCATGAATACCAATGCTCCTCGGGTTCCTCTAATAATATTGTAGGCAGAGACCCCACAAAAGGTGGGTAATATTTCAAATTAGCTAAAAAAATAATTTGTAATACATCCAAAGCAAGGTATACAAGTTGGCTTCCAAAATGAACAGGTTGCTCTATTCCAATTTTGTAGGTTAGCTCATCAAAACGTTTTCCAATGTGGCACAGGTACATATACTTATATATACACCCTAAGTCCCCTTATCACAATAATTATGGATCAGGATGGGAGCATTCCTCTCTCTTTGAGGTCTGTGCTATTGAACAAGGGTTGTTTGGGATCCATTTTCCTTTGGATTATTCTCTCAAAAGCAACTGAAATCTGCCAACGAGTCTGCCACTTGACCTGTGCTAAATGTATGTAGTATGCATCAGTTTCATATTTTTAATCCTAAACATCTTTGAAAAATTATCCTTATTTCACATAGTAAGATGAAGGCCTTTCAAAATTATTTGTTTTCTGGTAAGAATATTCGACAATGCCAGTACTACTTTTCCTAAGAGTCTCAATTCCAAGTTTGATATAGGTGAAAAATCATTGCTTGTCCTGGAACATCAAGTATTATAATGATGCCACTATCTCCACTTGGAAGGAAATACTTAATGTGATCTAAGTTTTGTATAAAAATACCGTTTCCAAACACCACTCTTAATGCCAAGAGTATCATGTAGAGTGCATCTATGTACAAGTTTCTTGATTCAATGATGACAATTTATTTTCTCAACAAGGCTTTATTTTCCATATCATTGGATCAAACAAGGTATTTCACAAATCGAATAAGGAGGTCCCCAAGTATAATCCCATCTCCAGCTCTTGAAAGAAACGTTGCATCACTTTAAAAATTGTAGCCTCATCATCAACTCCACTCTTTCCAATAATTCTTTGGACTTTCAAAATAGTTTTCTCCCCTTGGAGTTCTCACTTCCATGAAATATCCTCTGAACACAATCAAATTCCTTCACAAGGGTTTTCCTATCACAAGCAGGTGCACATTGCTGAAAAACATCCTTTACCCTAATAGTTCCAGTGTTCTCTTACAAGCCATACATATGAAAAGAATTTTGGATGACCCTGCAGAACCCTTAATACTGATACCCATGCTTATTTCTCCTTCACCAATTGCATAATATGTCTATGTCTAGTGGGAAAAAAGATCACAGACTACCCATCAGCAAGTGTTCACTTGAAAGTCAAGTTTGCTCCAAATAACACACGTGTAAAGGCTACATAATCCACTCTCCGTGCTACAAAATTCACAGCTGAAATCATCCATAGGAAGTTGATTCTGACGTGCTATATTGCTACATTGTTTGTGGCCAAAGATCTCAAGGAATGCTTGAGTGACACTGATATATGTATGAAAAAATTCTTGAATACTTCTAACTAATTCTGTGTGCCCTAGAGACAGGTGTAATATCCCTCCTGCCTTGTACAAACTTTTTCAAAAGGATGAATTCTTCTGCACATTGAAGACTTGTTGTGCCTTCAATGATTGTTGTCCTCTTTGAAATTTGAATCTGACTACTGTCTTCTGTGATCTCGTACTAAGGATTCAAAATAAACAATCACTGTTATTTGTCACTGATTTTCTCCATTGTTGATGCATAGAGCTACCTTGTTAACTCCATGGGTTCAGCCAATTGTGAAAATACATGAAGTAGAACCCTTATTTCCTTCATTTTTATATGTTGGATCTTTTGTGCAAACCCCAATATAAACTAGTGGATAGCACACCTCACCCATGGGATTCAAAATTGGAACCTAATGGCATGAAACTAGCAAAATGCCTAGTAAAATTGGAAATGACCAGTTATGCCAAATATTTGAGCTTGAAAATGCAAGAGGCATATTCAACCATGGATAATAGGCCTAGAAGAGGTTGTGTCATCTATTCAAAAGCTATAACAATTTTATATCCTATCTTGTCCAATGAGGAAAGCAAGGAAAACTCTTAAGGCTACTATAAGTATGCATGTGTCCCCGGGCCATTCGTGCTGGAGCCTTCCCAGATGTCCATGAGAACCACTTTTCCTAACCCAACCCCGTAACCCCAACTGATACAATGAGATTATCATGGGTAGCATGCCATCTAGATCCTGAACCTGGGTCATCATCAGTTATCCGGCTTGCTGCTAGATCACAGCCCAACCGTGGACATTAATCATGGCCTGTGGGAGAATACATGTAGTAAGGATCGCATTAAATCAGATTCAAAACTTAGAAATGTGAAGAATAAACAATCTAAATCAACAAGCGATAATGTTAGACAAAGCTGCAACAATAATTTTGTTAATTCTGTAATTGGAGAGAAGCAAGATCTTGGAAATGTTCTCCATCCCGAGCATGGGACTGTTGTGGTTTCTGATTCCCCATGTGATTTGTCAAGTTCACCTGATGCTGACATAAAAAAAGAGCTGACTTATTTTTCCAATTCTATTATTGGAAAAGAAAAATCTAGTTTGCATGCTGGGGAGAGCAAAATCAATGGAATGCATGAGCGTAGGTTGGCATCTCAACTGGCTACACATGACAATGGCACAGTGGCTGTTGATCAAAATATTCTCAAAGAGAAAAAGGGTGAAGTGTTATTTGTATCTGAGCGGTCAACAATAGATACAGGCAAGGTGTCTGAATGGGAATTACAATCAGAAGCTACAACAGTGCTCCCTAAAGCTGATATGGCTATTTTGGAGGAAAAACCAGGTTTTCTGTCTGGTAACAAAGTTTTTGACTACAAAAAATATTATGGATATAGAAACAAAGGTAGGGTTAACTATGATAGTGCTAAATTACTTGGGGAAGGTTCAGTTCCCAATGTGAAGGCAGTTGACACACAAGATAAGGGTCAAGTATCCACCACTAATAGTGATATTTGTGAAACGTCTGCTCAAATTCAGGTGCCATCTTTGCCTGTTGAAAGTGAAGGAAAATAGGATTTAGTAGCTATATTGACAGAAAAGGAGAATAGAAGTTCTTCCAATGTTTCTGCAAAGAATAATGTTGCAAATATTGGTGATGCTTCCAAGGTAGTAGTTGTCAACAAGAAGAATAAAAATAAGGATTTTTCAGTAAGATAATTGCTGCAACTCCCACAGGGATTTATATAATGCTTATAAGGTTCAAGAGGAGGAGGAAGATGTGAACCTTCCAGAACCATCCAAAATAGTAACCAATGTTGTCAAGAGTAAGAATTCTTCAAAAGAGCCTGAGAAGCAAGTCCTGAAAGAAGTGGATGACTGGGAAGATGCAACTCAGCTTTCAACTCCTATGAATCAAGTAGATATTTTAGTTACTAAATGTTCAAGAGACAGAAAGTACTCCAGAGATTTTTTGTTGGCAATCAAGGATCAGTGCAAAGATCTACCAAATCATTTTGAAATTTGTCCAAACACTATTGAATTACTTGGAAATTCCCAAGCACTTGCAAGTCATGTAGGAAAATCTGATGCATTAACAAGTACTGCAAGAGGACTTGATAGGTAGTTGAGTGGGAATTATCTACTTGAACGTCGTGGGAGCAATATGGCTAGTTTGGATGATGATAGATGGGCCAAGCCGGTGGATGCTTTTTCTGATGGCTGTGATATGTAGATGGATGTGGATCTTAGTGGTTCCTCTGCTATGTTTCGACCTAGGCAAGGTTATAATGCTGGCTTTTCAAGAAATACATGTGCAAACAAATGAGTATGAATGCCATCCTTCCTGGAGGGCCTTATGTGCAAGCACCACTTCCACAAGTTGGACGAGTGAGAAATAATTCTGATGTTGATAGTTGGTAGCGTGATTCTGGTTTGCAAAAGGCTTTGATTCCTCCTCCATAGCCTTCTCTGCCCACAATTCATACATCAGAGAACCGATATGAAGTGGGCAAGGTTTCTGATGAGGATCAATTGAAACAAAGACAAATTAAATCCATCCTTAATAAATTAATGCCCCAAAACTTTGAGAATTTTTTTGAATAGGTTAAAGAAGTGAACATGGACTCTTCATCATGTCTTCATGGTATAATATCTAAAATATTTGAAAAAGCCTTGATGGAGCCGACTTTTTGTGAAATGTATGCAAAATACTGTTTTCAGCTTGCTACGGAATACTAGAATTTTATGAAGAAAATGAGAAGGTTGTTTTCAAGCGAGTTATTTTCAACAAATGTCAGGAAGAATTTGAAAAAGATGAAAGAGAAGAGGCAGAGGCTGAGAAGGCAGAAGAGCATGGTGAAAAAAGCCTTTCAGCAGAAGAAATACGAGAGAAGAAGGCTGCAGCATGACAACGAATGGTAGGAAATATAAGGTTTATTAGTAAGTTTTATAAAGAAAGTATGCTGACCGAAAGAATTATGCATGCATGCATCAAGAAATTAATTGGTGAATTTCAACATCTAGAGGAGGAAAATGTTGGAGCTTTGTGCAAACTGATGAGCACTATTGGTCATATGATTGGCCATTCAAAGGCCAAGGAACATATTGATGCTTACTTCAATAGGATGACAAAAATGTCCAATAAAAAAAGCTTCCCTCTAGGCTAAGGTTCATGTTGAAGGATCTGATTGATCTGAGGAGGAATGGATGGAAACAAAGGAGGAAAGTTGAGGGCCCCAAGAAAATAGAGGAAGTGCATTGAGATGATGTGCAAGAACTACATGGACAGGGAGGCCTCTCTCGAGGTACCAATATGGGACATTTAGGTCGGAGACTTGTGACACCACTTGATCATGGTGTGAGAGGACCTGTGATGGCATCTTACATGGCAGGTGCACAGATGGGTTCGCTTCCACATATGGGTGGGATTAAAGGGCCACAACCCCATATGGGACAACGTGACTATAGATTCACTAGTCAAGATGCTCGGATTGTGGATAGGGCTCAATTTTAAAATTAGTATATGCCAAGCCCTTCAACACACAGAGCTTTTTATGATGGCCACTTGACTCTTGGTCCTAAGGGAGGTCTTGGCAAGGGAATAGGATGGAGGGCTCAAATTTTGCCATATGCTAAGAGTGCTCTAGCAGATATTCCACCATTCAAATCTCTGAGTAATAAACAAACAGGTGCAAGTCCAATTTCGGGTTGTAGTTATGACTAGATGCCAGTTGGTATGAGAGATGAAATTTTGACAAGGACTTATGCTGCAGAAAAGCCTTTATTTGCAAAATCATGTGTCCAGGAAATAAATGCTTTGGATAATGACATAAGAGAGTTTAATAATTCATACTCATCAGGTGACAGAGGTGGGAAGACTGCAAATGTTGAATTTCAACTGTAAGAACATTCTTCTCAAAGAACTTTGAGTTCACAACTCATTGAGGTTCAACTTAGGAAAAAGGCTGAAATGGAAATTAAAGAATATTATAGGTGCATTCCTTTACAAAGCTTCCATGCATTTTCACTATGTCTTTTAGAGAAGTCGACATGTTTCCCTGACTTTTTCTTAATTTTGCATGACATACCATCTGGTGTGAGAGATTTGAAGGAGGAAACTTTTTGTGTAGATGACCTTAAAGCACCATTGTTCCATTCAACTATGGTATCGCTTTGGATATTAGATTCTTTTTCCAGGAAATATGTTGAAATTGATATTCTGGGGAATCTACTTACACATTTATGCAAGTCTGAGCCTTTCTTGCTAAATCAAGGACAACTTACTGAAGGGTAGTGTGAAATTTTGTGTTTGTTCTTATTCAAGTTTGAATTTATTTTAGGACTGCTACAGTATTTGGTCATTTGCAATTATGAATTATAACTATATATATTTTTGATGTTTCTAGGTTGGATACTGTACTATTTTCATTGGAGGATGCTATTGTTGATGTGCTCAAGGCTCTTAAGCTCCTTGGTAGGATTCTCACAAAATTGGTTGTTGAAGGGATATTATTTATTGAAGATATAGCAAGGGAAATCAAGGATGGGGTACAAAGCTATGAAGCTTATTAGAAAATGGTCATGCAATAGAAGTTCCTGGAACTGTTTTGGAAGATATTAAGAGATTGAAGACAATTACTAGTAGATTCTCCTCATGAATTATTTCTCTCATTCTATTTATTAGTAAAATCCACAAAATGTATCCCTACATTTGAATCTTGGGAAAAAACATATAATTGTTATCATTTAAATTATCCATATCTCTTGGAGCCCAAAAATCCATTTTCTTTGGATAAGCTTTATCTATAACTTCAAAAGCAACCCTATTATAAGCTAAGGACCATTATTTCCTCTTGAGTCTTGACAAAGTATGATGGAATGAAATTGGGTGAAGACTAGATCTAGGTTTACCATGTTAGAACCTAGGTTCATTGAGATGACAACCTTGGTTTGAAGATATCCACCATACAAACTAGGACCACCCATACTTATCATTGCCATCTCTCTTTCATCATCAAGATTAACATACTGAGGACTTATAACTCGTGGAGGCACATGGTAGTAATTGCAATGTAATTTACTAGAATACAAGCCATTTCTTATTATGAGATTTACCACATCCAAAAATGGCATCATTCACATCATTTTGAAGAAGTCTACAAATTAGGTCAACATAATTTTTTTCACATTTATGACTTCCCTCACATTTGTTCGGTCCTAAAGCTCGAGCACTTTCATAACAAAAATAGGTAAAGTCAAACAACAAAAATGGTCCACCCTCTTTTCATTTTCTAATATTATAATGATGCTTTATTAGAGACATTGTTTGTTTGTTTGTTTTTGTTAGAAAAGGGTTTGCTCTTGGTTTTATGTGACTTTCAATTTATCATATGTAGCATGTTGAGAAATGGGAAGAATAATGTGTGACATTTATCTTGCAGAAATTGATGTTGAATGAAAATATACATAGTTTAACCAAGCTACAATTCACTTTGGTAAAGGCGGAGGAACATTTTAAAAAACTGCTTAAGAATACACCATATACAACGTTTGACCATAAGTAATATATGTATTTTTATTTTGCAGATATATTCTTTTTTCTACCCAAGATATCACAACAAGAAAAATATTGATATTATAGAAATTTTTTGAGGACCTCATTGAGGTTTATTTTTTTTATGTCCTACTTGATTGATACTTTCTCACATGTCAGGAAGACTTTAAATATGAATTAATATGTTTATGAAACACATCCGATTCAAATTTTATAGATATAAAAGATAAAAATAAATCTCAATGTCTTTGTTTGATTGCTACTTGTCTCTGTTGTGGACAGGTTACAGGAAATGTGATTGGAAAAAGGATGGGGAGGCAATGCATATCACGTCTTGGATATGGTTCATTCGCTATTAGAGATCACTTAGACACCTGAGCCATTGACTTTAGAAATGTTTTTAGTAGGAATTCCTTTGGTTTTTAATGTTGTGATTATTTCACCTCATGGTTATTTTGGGCAAGAAAATGTTTTAGTAATGCCAGACACGACATCGATGGACAGGTAAAAATTTTTTTTATAATTGCAATTTCCATTCCATAATATCCACTCTTTATTGTTTGATTGTATTTTGGACATTTCTTTTGATTTTGTTTTCTTTTAACTATGAAATTTAAAATACTTAGTATCATGTTCATTTAAACAACAACCAAAGTTTGAAGATAAAATTAGTATTACACTATATTGATTGGAATCCTTATTGCTATTTTGTGTTAAAATATTTTCATGACTATCAGAAAAAGTTACTTTCATGTTGTTATTTGAGTACATGTTTATATACTTGACTAATTTCATGCATTAGAAAATGAAATGCTGTTGTCAATAAAACGACAAGGATTAAACATCACAACTCAGATTATTTGTTTTCACAAGTTATCTACAACTTGAGATTTTTAGCATATAACTCAGTTGACATGATTGTTCCTAAGCTTTCCTTGAAAGTTGAATACTAAGTTACTAAGGTGTTCTTTTCTATATATGGTGACATTTTATTTTCTTTGTTTATACAGGTTATCTGGCCACATTATAGTGACCATTATCGCCCCAATGAAGAAAATTTGTTCGAGTTTCTTACTTGTATGGGGAAAAATGGCTTTGACATTTTTGATGTTGAGATATATGTCATATAAACTATTTATAGTCTAATTTATTTTATATTCTAGTGTTCATTGTCTTTCATATTTTACAATATGCATTGTATCTTCTTTTGTTTTCAGAAAATGAACTCAATATTGATGGTAAGAAGCATGAATTGAAAAAAGAGGGGAGCAATAACATTTGAGCGACAAATGCAAAAAGAGGGAGAAGAGAACTGGTCTGGTGATACCCTTGGAGCCAATATCTCGCTTAAGACACACACAAAGATTGATGTTCAAGTCTTCAGAGTTGGTGAATTCACCTGCAATGCCTTGAAAACACAACGATAATTTTTTGAAGTGCTGAAACACCATTTCATGTGTAAATTGTAGTCCAACCAATATCAGTTGGAAACTCATATTGTAATACTTCAACATTTCATATAATATAATTTATGTAGTTGAAATTATTTATAGTTGCAATTTGTATTGTTTAGTATTGTAATTAAAATATGCAACTTTGTGTTTTCATATTAGATGAACATGCACATTGTATGAAATTTTTTAAATCATACAAATTAATTTATGTTGATTAATAATGAACACAAAATCAATTTAAAACTACTAAATTAGTAGTTTATATTGATTACTGATGAACACAAATAAAATGAATATATGACTAAATTAGTCATTTATAATGACTATTAATGAAACTAAATGAAATGAATATAAACTACTGAATTAGACGTTTATATAATGAATATGAAACTACCAAAAAGAGATAAATGACTACTACAAATGATAAATTTGCGATTACAAATGACGACTAAATTTTGCAGATATACGACTATTAGTAGCTAATTTACAGTATCTTATAACACGACCAAAGTTTAGTCATATTTCTTCGTTCATTAATTGGTTTCAAACGATGACTAAAATTTGCATATATATGACTATTAGTAGCTAATTTACAGTATCTTATAACACGACCAATATTTTGGTCATATTTCTTTGGTCATTAATTGGTTTTCTCAAGTGATCGTATAGTAATATATTTTGTTGTATATTTGGTCATTAATTGTGACGATTAATGACCAAATCAAAGATTAAATAAATGACTAAATTAATGATCAAATCAGTGGCTAAATTAATAATTAAATCAATGACTAAATTAATGACCAAATCAATGACTAAATTAATGACCAAATTAATGACCAAATCAGTGACTAAAATCAAAGATTAAATAAATGACTAAATTAATGATCAAATCAGTGACTAAATTAATAATCAAATCAATGACTAAATTAATGACCAAATCAATGACTAAATGAATGACCAAATCAGTGACTAAATTAATGACCAAATATACTACTAAACAACAAAATTGAGATAACCAATTAACGACTAAGCTAAAAACGACCAAAAGTTGGTCGCGTTATAAGATACTGTAAATTAGCTACTATTGGTCACCGACCGAAAAATAGTCGTTTATATGCAAAATTTAGTCATTTTTTTAGTAACTAGTTAGCCATTTTGTACTAGTGAAGGATTTGGAAGGAAAAGTAGAGCTTTAAGGGTTGTTTAAGACTCCTTAATTATGTATACCTTTCAACAAAGGGACTGCAACACTATCTAAACATAAAGAAATATTTAATAGCCAGGGCTAACCATGAATCCTACCAACATACTTTATGCAGATAACATAAACAAGACAGACTTTCAAGTAAGACAAAGAAGGAGAGGAACACTCTGTTTCTTCTAATTGTTTCACTTAAAGGAGTTAGAAAACATATAAGAAACACAACTAATTGCATTAATGTAAGGGGGAACACCCAGGAATCCAAGACTGCAATTATAAAGACCTTCAAATACGACTATCTTGGCAAGAAATAGAGGGTATGATCATAACAAATCCTCTCTGCCAAGCTGTAGACAATAGCGTTGGAAGGATGTTTTCAGAAATAGCTTTCAAGAGGCAACAAGCAGACAGGGAAAACCATAATTCAACCTTGACAACAAATATTTGAAATATTCTGAAATAAACAAACTTAAGTGTTTTAAAATTAGTTAAAATACTAAATAAAACCTTTCAGCAGATGAAAACATAAAGGCAGTGAAGAGTAAACATGCCTAAGGTGCTTCTAGGAGACATTTCTTAGCCTAAGATTTTTACTCTACTACAAGCAAAGAATAATGGAACAAAGCGAAAAACAGGAAAAAAAATTAATGAATAGAGAGTGCTTCACCAAAACCAAGCTCAGGGATCCAATGATCTATCCTCCTTCATCAATAGAAAAGCAAATACATCCATACTTCTTCAAAAAATCAATCCTTCTTCAAAACAGTAGTCTATCTATTACTTTAGAATTCATCAAATGCCAACCTTACAATTAGAGTTCGAATAGGATTTATAGGTGAATGGGGAGGAGAGGTGATAGGGATGCTCTTAATGGTGAATTAAAACAGAGGATAAATGCATTCGAATGCCCATTCTGTGTCATAAATATTACATTAATTTCTTGTTGTCTTTGAGGCATATCTGGCAGGCTGTAATAACTCCAACGTGTGTTCTTTGGGAGATGTCTTCTAACTGTAGTAGTTTCATTTTAGGCTTCCGGGACGAGTTAATTGAAAGAGTGGGCTTTGAGGCTTTCCAATACTTTCACAATAACTACTCTGTCAGTTGAAAAGTCCCTGTTTGTAGAAACTTCTAGTTTTGTCCTTGGTAGGTAAAAATGTTGATCATGGTGGCAGTCAGATGTCCTGACTGAATTAATTGCTTCGCTCTGACATGCACAGGGCCTTCTATCTTGTGATTTGTCCTTTTGCTGATTGATTTGACTTTAATTCCTTTATCTCAATACTGTGCTTTATCTTTAATCCTTACGGATTAAGCTCTTGGTCTTTGGGCTTTATGCTTTAACCTTTTATCTTTATTATTCACTGATCTTTCCTTCTATTCTGTGTGCAGGTGTTCTTGGCGCGCTGGAAGGTTTTATTGATTTTACTAGTGTTCATGAGGCATGGATAAATCACATGAAGCCATGGTAAATCCATATTTGCATTTTACAATCCCAGGATCGTCATCTTGCGGTCCTTTGCCACTGATATTTGACTGTGGGAGGCTTGTGTATTAATCCATCATTAAAACCTGCAAAAAAACCCAAAATATTAAATAAATCTTGCGGGCTGGGGTTTTAACTACTTCAGAGGCTAGGGAGAGGGGGAGGAGAATTTACAGAGAAATGAAGAATGTAACGGAGGTGGAAAAACCCATGGCAAAAGGCAGAACTAGGGTTTAATTGAATTATGGCACGAAGTGGAGAAAACGGTTTTGGGAATACCAGAGGTGGTATTCACATGGGATAAGAGTGGTAAGTGGTTTTGTATGAAACAGACGTGATACGGTTCTCTGGACAACATGCGTCCAGGCGAAAACCTCCTATTTTTCGTTGAAACTGCGCGATCAATTTCACTGGTGAAATGGGCGTGAAATTAGTTTCATACTGTCCAATCTGGGAAATCTGGATCAACAGATGTAGATGAGCATGAGGGGAGATAAGATGAGTAGAGGAAACATATGGTAAGGCCGGCGACGATGTCAGATTTTTTATTGCAGAGAGGGAGGCTTAAGGTTGGGTAAAACAATGTGTGCCATTGGATTTATAGTGATAAAGGGTTAAAATCACGGTGGGGTGATTATATAAAGGGAAAGAGGCGGAAGTGGGAGGGGAGTTAATGGCCGTCGGATCATGGAGAAGATCTATGGCTGAGATCAACTGTAGGGGACAGAGGGTACAGAAATATCTCTTCAACGGGTGCCTCCGTAGTGGATGGGAGAATGCTGGCCATTAGATCAGGAAACGATCAACGGTGGAGATTTAACTACAGGGGGTGTTGAGTCTCAAATCTGCATCTTTTCCATACACTTTTCTATACCTTTTTCATCCACCTGAACCTTCCAAGTTGTCAATATCATTGTATATTAATTGCAAAAGAGCATCTAACATGGTTTTTAATTATATTTTTGTGTATGTTGTTTGATTTAGATTTTGTTCATTTAGCTGCGGAATCTTGCCACTTTCCGCAGCTGCTGCAACTTTCCGCAGCCATTTTGTGAAACTCTATGTTACAGGTGTCTTCAGGAGAAACGAGCCACATGGGCAAGTTTGAAATGATGTGGACATGGATTGTGTCCTATTGGCTTGAGCAAATCCGTCTAAAGAGGTCGCGGTCAAAGGTGTCCAAATGGAAGTCAACCGTAGAGTCCCACGGTGACAGGACTATGTTTCGTGTCACGTGAAAGTTCATATGTCCATTTCTGAATTGCGGAGGACAAATCAACATCTGTACATGGCTCCATAGCCGAATTCAAACATCCACTCCTCATAGATTTACTTTTCAATACGGCCATGATCCTAGATCTGTGGACGTAATGGTCTACGTGTTCTCCATCAACATAAAATTTAGGAATCAGTTATGTTTCTTTTGTTATAAATAACGCGTTTGCATACGCATATGAGATTAGTCTGTGTTAGTTTTTATTAGTCTGCTCTGTAATGTAATTACGCTGCACTTGTACCGTAACATCACCTTTCTGTTATGACTGCATTTTAATATAAGAAGACTCTGTTTCCAAACGTAATTCGTATTTGAAGATTGTTGCCAAGGTTGGTGTAGAGGGCCCCTGCACTTGCCAAGGTTCTGTGCATTATTGTATAGTTCTTGTTTTATTTCTTTAAAGCTCATTGTGCCATAATACATTCACATGTTTATACATTGCATCTTTCATGGTATATATGCTTCATTTCTGTTTATAATCTTTCATACTTTCCATTTTACTTCTGTCTTTCATGTTTTATGTTATTAATCACTGATCAGTGTTCTTGTTTCAGGTTATACATAGGCAGCCCAGGCATTTGCATAAATTGTTGACTAATGACATGGAATTAACATTATTTTGCTACTAATTTTCTTTTCTTAGTTTCTATTTAATTTCAGTACTTCTTTGTTCATTTCAGTTTTGCTCATTTGCTTCAGTAGTTAAATTTAGATATATTAAACTGCTCATAACATCTTTAGTTGCCTCCGAAAGCCACAGCTGGACTGATGGTGAGGGATTGAATTATGAATGTGTGGTTTGATATTAGTTTACTTTCTACAAGTTAGATATCAGTTACTCAAGTTGTTTATGGTTACCTCCGAAAATCATAGCTGGACTAATGATGAGGGATCAGAAGATAAGTTGATGTAATTTGATTTAGATTTACTTTGTTGCAACTTTTGGTATATTAAATTGCTCATAGCATCTTCAATTGCCTCCGAAAGCCACAGCTGGACTGATGGTGAAGGATTGAATTATGAATGTGTAGTTTGATATTAGTTTACTTTCTGCAAGTTAGATATTAGGTTACTCAAGTTGTTTATGGTTACCTCCGAAAATCATAGCTGGACTAATGATGAGGGATCAGAAGATAAGTTGATGTAATTTGATTTAGATTTACTTTGTTGCAACTTTTGGATTTATTTCAGCATAATTTCTTTTGTGTTTAGATAGCAGCAAGGATAGTTTGGTTTTCATGCTCAATAGTTCACTGTTTTGATTCATTAGACTAGCAGCATATTTTCATTTCAGCAGCGCATTTTCATTTCCTTTCAAGTTTTGTCATTGTATGTTTCAAATTACTTTTTAAGTTTCAAGTTGGTAAATCATTATAGAGGATATCATTTCCTTGAACAAACATAACCATACTTGTTTTTATTTTAGAATTTCCATCTCACCTTAGAAAACCAAAAACAACAAAAAGTTAAGAAATTGGTTATCTTGCACATATAGTGCGCCGCACTTCATCAGCTTACGAATCCCGGATTGATAAATTAATGTACCAATTTAGGACACACTAAATTGACCAAACATTTTGGCGCCATTGCCGGGGAAGTGTAAATAGGTAGCCAATTTCTTAAAAAAAAAAACAAAATAATAAAAGAAGGGAAAACTTGATAACTTTTTGAAGTATGCTCTCCTCTTGCACCTAGTGTGATCTGGAGGATCAGAAAAGAGGGTTATTGGTTTAGTAATCTCTTAAGTATGCTCTCTTCTTGCACCTAGTGTGACCTGGAAGATAAGAAAGAGGATTATTAGCCCAACTTTTTTTTTTTTTAAATAATAAAAAAAAAAAATAAAAAAAAATGGCATGCATAGAGCAAGAGATTCTAGGGGAAGGTTTATAGCCAAAGCCAAGAGTTCGATTTTCACAACTCCATATTCTTCAAGGCATAGACAAGATTCACCACCATCTACCCCTAGCCTTAAGATTTTTGGAATACAAGGAACAGCTAAATTAGAGGATTCTCCTATACCACCTACTAAATCTCATTTAGAAAAGGAAGAGACTCTCTCTCATCCTCCCTTGATAGAAGAATCAGAGGAATTTAAGGACTCTAAAGAAACTATCATGGCAGAGGAAATAATAGATGGATTTGGAGGTAGAGGTAGAAGAGGAGGAAACAATGGAGACAACAATGGTGAAGGAAATAATGAAAGAAATAGGGAAGGAGACAACTTGTTTGGATTCCCTATAGTTGATGAGGAAACTCATACAACGATGAAAAATATCTCACCACCTGTCCTCCCTAACTTTTATGGATTGCGAAGTGAGGATCCTGAAACATTTTTGTTTGAGTTTGAAGTCGTGTGTCGAACCTATGACTATATGGAAGACTCTCAAAAACTCAAATTGTTTCCTTCAACATTGCAGGGAGCTGCTTTGAAATGGTTCATGGGATTAGCCACTAAATCTATTAGGACTTGGAATGATATGAAACAAACATTTTTGGATAGATACTTGGACTATTGTATGCCCACCAATCACAAGGATGAGGTATTCAAAATGATGCAAAAAGAAGATGAAAATTTGGAAGACTTACTTGAAAGATTTCAATACAACTTGAAAAGAGCAAAGATGAGCAACTTAGATGATGAAACCTTGAAAGTCCTCATATTAAAAGCCATTAGAGATGAATGGATAGATATTTTAAACATGATGGGAAAAGGAGACATTTCTCAACTTCCACTTCGTGACATAACAGAACTATGTGTCCATCTCTCAAGAGGAAAATCTAAAACAGGAAAAGGGCCTAGGGATCCTTCTCTTATTAGGGCTAACAAATCTGCAACTGGATCGGTAAGTAGGGCAGAGATTGGTAATATGCTTGATGAGTTCAAAACTGATATCTTAGGGAGCCTTAGTGAACAACTAGACACCCTTAAAATCCAAAACAAGCAAAAAGCAGAAACAGATGCTTTAGCCATCTTTTGTCCGAAATGTAGGAAGAAACATGCTTTAAGGGAATGTCTCTTGGATGCAAAAGTTGTAGAAACATGTATGATTTGCTCAGAGAATCATGAGATCAAGGATTGTCCTTCAATTCCTGGACTCAAAGCTGTCTTTCAAGAAGACCCAAATTCAGTAGAATCTCTTTGTTTTGTTGCAAGAAGACCTTGGCAGGGACAACAAACTCAAGGGTTTAACAACCCTATGAATCTTCAAACCCCACCAAATTGGAATCCTTGGCAACAACCTTGGCCCCAATATCAAAATTCATATCAGCCATGGGTACAAGGGATGCAAAATATTTATGGGAGATTTTCTCAATTTTATCAATATCCTCCATCTTTTCAAAATCAACAAGCTCCACAACTTCCAAACCCAAATCCACAACTTTCATTGTCATTTCCACAACAACAACCTTCTCAACAAAATACAAATCCTCAACTCATGCTCCCATACCAACAGAAGACAAATCAACTTCCAGCTCAGCCATTGCCAAATCCTAACAATAAGAATCCTCAAACTACTTATATGGTAGAAGGACAACAATTTTCTACCTATATGATTGTTCCTCTCAATGATGTACAACTCAGATCTGGTATAGTTTTAGAAAAACCTTCTATAGATATTCAAGAGCAAGATACCTCTGAGGAGGATTCTCTTCAAGTAAATAAGGGTTCTGAGGAAGAATCTCTTCAAAATTCAAAAATTCAAAAAGAAAAAGAAAAGTTAACACCCACAACTCCTATAGTTGAGCAACCTGCATCTTTATCTACACCTCCTTTTCCTGAAAGACTACAAATTGACAAGGGAGTGGAAAAACAAATCTTGTTGCCTAACTATGATTTTCTAGATGAATTGAAGAATGTTTGTATCAAGATTCCCTTGCTACAAGCCATTCGAGAGATTCCTATTCTAGCAAAAACCATAAAGGAGTTGAGTTTCAAAAGACCAGGAAGGAAACCAAAAGACACAAGAAGAATCCACCTAGTAGGAAAGATTGCAGATATTATGATGGAAAAAATTACCATGCAGAAGTATGTAGATCCAGGAAGTCCAATTGTCAAGACACATATAAATGGGATAGAAATTCCAAACACATTGATTGACTTAGGGGCTGCTATCAACATTATGAGTAGACAGACTATGGAACAACTAAAACTTCCTAACCTTCTTTTTACACCTACTTTACTGCAACTTGCAAATCGATCAATTATTAAACCAGATGGTGTATTAGAATATATTTCAGTCTCCTTAGATTCTTGGGAATATCCGGTAGATTTTATGATTTTGACTCCCAAGAGTAATCTAGGAGGGCACCCACTTATTTTAGGAAGACCTTGGCTAGCCACAGCTGATGCTTTTATTAGTTGTAGATATGGGGACATGTACATTTCTAATGGTAATTCGACAAAGAAATTCAATTTGTATCCTCCGGCAAGAGCAATCACAGAAGTAGGAGACAATGAATGGGTTGATGATGAGGACACTATACAACCTGTCTTTACCATTTCTGAAATCAGTGAGGATAGTCAAATTCTGAACACATTAGAAAATTTTGAGATATCTTCATAATATGACCCCACACAATTTCAGTTGGAATCTGACATAGAATATTTATCATCAAGACAAATGTCTCTTTACTCTATGGAAGAGTTTGGTAGTTCTACTATTGAGATTTTTCCAGGAAAAACATTGAATATCAGCAAACATTTGGAAAAGTCACAACAAGAAGAACTAACCAAAATCTTGCAAAAACATTCTACTGCATTTGCATGGGAGTATACTGACATGAAAGGTATTGATCCTAAGACTTGCATTCATCATATCTATATTGAGGAAAACAATAGACCAATCAGACAACCTCAAAGAAGGATGAATCCAAATCTTAGGGAGATAGTGAAAGAAGAGCTCCAAAACTACTCAATGTAAACTTCATTTATCCAATTTCAGATAGCCGATGGGTTTCTCCTTTGGTTATAGTACCTAAAAAGAATGGTAAATGGAGGGTATGCATTTATTACAGGGAATTGAACAAAGCAACTTTGAAGGATCACTTTCCTTTGCCTTTTATTGATCAGGTATTAGATACATTAGCAGGTAAAAAGTACTTTTCATTTTTGGATGGTTTTGGTGGCTATAATCAAATTCAGGTAGCACCTGAAGATCAAGATAAGACCACATTTACTTGTCCATGGGGAAATTTTGCCTACCGAGTGCTTCCTTTTGGGTTATGTAATGCACCTGCAACATTCCAAAGAGCAGTACTAGGAATTTTTTCCGATCTAATCCATGATTGTGTAGAGGTTTATATGGATGATTTTACAGTTTATGGTAATTCATTTGAAGAGGCATTAGAAAATTTGGAAAAAGTCCTTATAAGATGTAAGGAAACAAACCTTTCATTAAGCCATGAAAAATGCTTTATGATGTTTACTGAAGGTATTGTTTTAGGACATCATATTTCAGGAGATGGGATTAAGGTTGATAGATCAAAATTTGAAGTCATCTCCAAGTTACCTATTCCAAATTGTCAAAGAGATGTTAGAATTTTTCTAGGATTTACTGGTTACTATAGAAGATTTATAGAAAACTTCACTAAAATTGCATCTCCACTCTTCAAATTGCTTACAAAAGACTGTGAATTTAAATGGGATCTTGATTGTCAATCAGCTTTTGAAACTTTGAAACAAGAATATCTGAAGCACCTATCTTGAGAGGACCAAATTGGAAACTCCCTTTCCATATTTCTACGGATGCTTCAGATACAGCTCTAGGAGCTGTGTTGGGTCAAAAAGATTTAGTTCCTTATGCCATTTATTATACCGGTAAAAATTTGACTCCCACAGAGTTGAACTATACTGTGACTGAAAAAGAGTTTTTAGCTGTTGTTCATGCAATTAATAAGTTTAGACATTACATAACAGGTTATGAAACTTTTATTCATACTGACCATTCTGCAATTAGATATTTAATGAACAAACCTGTTACTAATGGCAGAGTGACAAGATGGCTCTTACTTTTGCAAGAATTCAATATTACTGTGTTGGATAGACCGGGAAAACAAAATACAGTAGCTGATTTCTTGTCTAGGATTCAGAATACTAAAGAAGATTCTCCTGTAGAGGATAAGTTTCCTGATGAATACTTGTTTGCGGTAACTATTAAAACTCCTTGGTATGTAGATATTGCTAACTATTTGGTTACAGGGAAACTACCTTCACATTTATTTCCAAGTGAAAAACGAAAAATTATTCAGGAGAGTTCAAAATATTCATGGATTTCTAACGAATTGTTTAAAATCGGGCCAAATCTTGTGATCAGAAGATGTGTCAGGGAAGATGAAATGCCTGATATTCTTAAGGCATGTCATGATGAACCATGCGGCGGACACTTTGCAGACAAAAAGACGGCCTATAAAATCCTCTCTTTAGGATATTATTGGCCTTCCCTCTTCAAAGATGCAAAACAATATGTCAAAAGGTGTGACAGCTGCCAAAGAGTAGGGAAACCTACCCTTTCAAATGAAATGCCATTGCAACCACGGGTACTCATTGAACCCTTTGAAAAATGGGCTTTAGATTTCATTGGACCTATTAATCCACCATCTAAGCAAAAGAAGTATATATTGGTTTGTACTGATTATGTTACTAAATGGGTAAAAGCCAAAGCATTAGTATCTGCTACTGAAAATTCAGTTGTTCATTTTCTTTATGAGGATATTTTTACTCGCTTTGGTGTTCCAAGAGAAATTGTGACAGATCAGGGGAGCCAATTCACATCTAACTTGGTGGAGAAGTTGATGGAAGAATACAAAATCAAGCACAGAAGATCTACTCCTTACCATCCGCAAGCAAATGGTCAAGTGGAGTCCACAAACAAATTTCTTGAAAGTATCATCACCAAAACTGTTCATCTACATAGAAGAGATTGGGCAGAAAGGCTTCCAGAAGCCTTGTGGGCCTACAGAACTACATGGAGGAATACAACAGGACATTCTCTCTATGAACTTGTTTATGGGAAAGAAGTCTTGCTCCCCATTGAGTTCCAAGTCAAGACCTTCAAGATAGCAGTTCAGTTGGGGATGGACTTATCAGAAGCCCAAAAGGATAGAATGGAGCAGTTGAATGAGCTAGATGAGATCAGACAAGAAGCAATTCTAAGAACTGATCTAGTTCAATATCAAAGAACTAAATGGCATGACAAATATATCAAAGAGAAAAAGTTTCAAGAAGGAGATTGGGCATTGTTATTTGATTCCAAGTTTAAATATTTTCAAGGGAAATTTCAGACTCATTGGCTTGGGCCATATGAGATTGACAAGATCTTTAGCAATGGAGCGGTAAGAATCAAGACCATTGATGAGTTTCAAACTCCTCTTATTGTGAATGGCCACAAATTGAAAGTTTATCATAAGCCACTCTCAAAAGAGGATTTTGTCAAAATGTTTCAAGAAAATTCTGCAATCAGGCTGGTACAGAAGAATTCTTCTTCTCCACCAGCCTAGCTTTTGTTCTTTCAATTAAAAAAAAAAAATTATAGAAGCCTGAAAACCAATCATTGATTGGCAGTCTTATACAGAAAATATAGGGTGAAAATCAGGAACACCTGGCACTCTATATTTTCCAAAAAAAATAATTTCTTTTCTCTTTCATTTCACAAAGTTTTGTGACCTCCCACTCCATTCCATTCCACTTCATTCCATTTCATTTCACTTCATTTCACTCCATTCCACTTCATTTTATCCATTTCATTCCATTTCATCAATAAAATTCTTTTTCATGACCATTTCCATCTAGTCATTTGTCATCCGTTCATGTTCATTCATCCAAATAATAGCTGTGTCAGTTTCCGCAGCTGACATTTGTTTCCGCAGCTGACTCCAGTTTCCGCAGCCAGAAGCAGATTCCGCAGCTACAACTCTGTTTTCAAAAGAATGTACAGCCATATGTTATTTCCATAATCATGAAATTAAAATGCAGGCGTGAGGACCAATTTTGAAGACATGGAGCATTCAAGATTCCAATGAAGAGCAACTAATTGAAGATCAAGGAAAAAGGTAAAGATTCCAAAGGTATGAATAAAATTTATTTCAAATAGCATTGAAAACACATTTTTATATAATTATGAACCATAAGCTCCAACCATTATGTGCAATGATTATATTGATAATTCTGTAACCCTTTCACGATCTCCATATTATCCTCTCGCATTCATTCTCAAACGGTTCCATAATTAAACCCCCGATCTTCACTCATGCTCCAATATTCCACTGGTGACAATGAGACGTAGTTGATTTGACCACGGACTCTGACAGCCGCATAAATCCATAGCCGTTGTTGAAACGTGCTCACATTTATTTCGCAGCCACCAAATTTCAAAACACTGTCGGATGTGTTAATACTCTGTTAATCTCTCAGCCGTATCTCTGTTGTGCTCACGAAACCCCTTTCTGTTCTGTCTCACTCCATTTCGTTTTCTATTACGCTATAGTCTGTATACCCACTCTCTGATATCTACCCACGGTCATTGTGCTCATTCCCGTGTATTCAGCCGTTATACTTCCATTCAACCCTCCTCCACGCAGGCAAGTCTTTGAAGAGCAAAAAGAAGAATGGGTAAATTGCTAAGAGCAGAACCGGAAGGACCTAAGTTCATGGAGGGATATCCGCAAGTAAGGGATATATTGAAGAAAGCAAAGTGGCTGCAGTTTATCCAAAAGTTCAGAGGTTATCATAAAGAAGTGACAAAAGCATTTGCAAGGTCGTTCAATGGCCTAGAAGTAGAGATTGGAGATCTTAAGTTTGCAGTGAACGAGGCATCTATAGCATCTGCCACAGAGCTTCTTCAAGAGGGTGAGCGTTGGTTTAAAAATAAAAGCATTAGTGATGAAGCCTGGAGAACAATCTTACGAAACCAAGGTATGGACATAACTATTTTTAAAAGAGGAATTCTTGTTCATGCATTGAAAGAGGAATGGGCTACTTTGCTGCTAGTTGTTCAAAAATTCATTACCTGTGAAGGCCGTTTTGGGTCCATGTATATGTACCATACCAGGTTGCTGATGAATTTCCTAGATAATCAAACTCTCAATCTCCCATATTTTCTATTAAATAGCTTGAAGAAGATGTCTGTGACTGTTCAGAAACATTTAGGAGATGTAGAACCACATCTATATCACCACGGTCTTGTAAAAATTTTGATTGAAAAAGAGTTAAAGGAGAAGAAAGACACATGGGAACAATTTTTGATTAGAAATTTCTTTGAGGAACCTCGGGAAATTCCTGAAGGTAGCACAACAAAAAGGAGTAGGAGAAAAAGAATAAATGATGAAACTCAAATTACTCCTACTCAAGAAATTCCTGAAGGTAGCACATCAAAGAGGAGTAGGAGAAAGAAAAAAAATGATGAAATTCAAAATACTCCTACTACTACAATTGAAAGAACTGATAGGGAAGAGAGACTGTCAAAGAGGAAGAAGAAAGAAACTAAGGGTAAAAAGCCAATAACACCAAAAGAGAGAAAAAGTATTGAAGCTATACATCAAACTCCTTCTTCCGAAGAAGATCATCAAGTGTTATCTGAAAGACTGATTCACCTTCAAGCACAGTCATCTATGACTAAGAAGAAAGAAAAAGGAAAACAAAAGCAAAAAGATAGTGGACCACAGCGTGTGAGAAGAAGCAGCAGACTTAAGGGGAAATTGAGGAAAACGCAAATAAAAGGACCTCATTTCATCGACTTGGGAGAAGAAACATCTGAACAATCCCCAGCTGACCATAGTCTATCTCACTCTCAGTCAGTTAGTGAACTTGGTTCATTTCATTCTCAGTCAGAAATTGAACATAGTCCATCCCATTCACAGCCAGATGTTGATGTGAGCCCTTCTCAGCCAGATTTTGAGGACAACTCTCCTTCACGGCATTTTGGGGATAGCCCAATAAAAATGACACCTGAAATAGACCCCAAGCAGCAAGAAGTATATGATTATATAGAATATTTGGAAAAAGCAGCTACAGGTCCCAGTACTTCATCCATTCAGCCTCACACAGTACAGGATGATTTAGTCCAATCACTGAAACAGGAAGTCTTTGAGCTAGAGCTTTTAAATAGACACATCAAAAATGAAAATGAGACATTGAAGGAACAAAGTAAATTGGACAAAATCATTCATGATAATACCATGCTACATCTGGGAATATGGCAGAAGAAGAACAAGAAATTGAAGAGGAAATGCCAGAAGTTAAGCAGAGCACTGATTAATATCAAATTCAGATGCTTGATTAAAAAGCCCAGGATGTTAGCAGCACCAAGGAAGAGGAGGAGAGGACTAGATGTACTGGCTGAAGTGTCAAGGCATATGAACTGAAGAAGGATTATCAAATTTTGGTTGCATGAGGACATGCAACACCTTCACAGTGGGGGTATGTTGAGTCTCAAATCTGCATCTTTTCCATACACCTTTCTATACCTTTTTCATCCACCTGAACCTTCCAAGTTGTCAATATCATTGTATATTAATTGCAAAAGAGCATCTAACATGGTTTTTAATTATATTTTTGTGTCTGCTGTTTGATTTAGATTTTTCTCATCTAGCTGCGGAATCTTGCCACTTTCCGCAGCTGCTACAACTTTCCGCAGCCATTTTGTGAAACTCTATGTTACAGGTGTCTACAAGAAAAACGAGCCACATGGGCAAGTCTGAAATGATGTGAACATGGATCGTGTCCTATTGGCTTGAGAAAATCCATCTAAAGAGGCTGCGGTCAAAGGTGTCCAAATGGAAGTCAACCGTAGAGTCCCACGGTGACAGGACTCTGTTTCGTGTCACGTGAAGGTTCATATGGTCGTTTCTGAATTGCGGAGGACAAATCAACATCTGTACATGGCTCCATAGCCGAATTCAAACATCCACTCCTCATAGATTTACTTTTCAATACGGCCATGATCCTAGATCTATGGACGTAATGGTCTACGTGTTCTCCATCAGCATAAACTTTAGGAATCAGTTATGTTTCTTTTGTTATAAATAACGTGTTTGCATACGCATATTAGATTAGTCTGTGTTAGTTTTTATTAGTCTGCTCTGTAATGTAATTACGTTGCACTTGTGCTGTAACATCACCTTTCTGTTATGACTGCATTTTAATATAAGAAGAATCTGTTTCCAAACGTAATTCGTACTTGAAGATTGTTGCCAAGGCTGGTGTAGAGGGCCCCTGCACTTTCCAAGGTTCTGTGCATTATTGTATAGTTTTTATTTTATTTCTTTAAAGCTCATTGTGCCATAATCCATTCACATGTTTATACATTGCATCTTTCATGGTATATATGTTTCATTTCTGTTTATAATCTTTTATGCTTTCCATTTTACTTCTGTCCTTCATGTTTTATGTTATTTGATAACTGATCAGTGTTCTTGTTTCAGGTTATAAATAGGCAGCCCGGGCATTTGCATAACTTTTTGACTAATGACATGGAATTAACATTGTTCTGCTGCTAATTTGATTTTCTTAGTTTCTGTTTAATTTCAGTACTGCTTTGTTCATTTCAGTTTTGCTCATTTGCTTCAGTAGTTAAATTTAGATATATTAAATTGCTCATAACATCTTCAGTTGCCTCCGAAAGCCACAGCTGGACTGATGGTGAGGGATTGAATTATGGATGTGTAGTTTGATATTAGTTTCCTTTCTGCAAGTTAGAAATATTAAATTGTGCATGACATCTTCAGTTACCTCCGAAAGCCACAGCTGGATTGATGGTGAGGGATTGAATTATGAATGTGTAGTTTGATATTAGTTTACTTTCTGCAAGTTAGATATATTAAATTGCTCATGACATCTTCAGTTACCTCCGAAAGCCACAGCTGGACCGATGGTGAGGGATTGAATTATGAATGTGTAGTTTGATATTAGTTTACTTTCTGCAAGTTAGATATCAGGTTACTCAAGTTGTTTATGGTTACCTCCAAAAATCATAGCTGGACTAATGATGAGGGATTAAAAGATAGGTTGATGTAATTTGATTTAGATTTACTTTGTTGCAACTTTTGGATTTCTTTCAGCATAATTTCTTTTGTGTTTAGACAGCAGCAAGGATAGTTTGGTTTTCATGCTCAATAGTTCACTGTTTTGATTCATTAGACTAGCAGCACATTTTCATTTCAGCAACGCATTTTCATTTCCTTTCAAGTTTTGTCATTGTATGTTTCAAATTCCTTTTTAAGTTTTAAAGTTGGTAAATCATTATAGAGGATATCATTTCCTTGAACAATCATAACCATACTTGTTTTTATTTTAGAATTTCCATCGTACATTAGAAAACCAAAAACGACAAAAAGTTAAGAAATAGGTTATCTTGCACATATAGTGCGCCACACTTCATCAGCTTACGAATCCCGGATTGACAAATTAAATGCAGCAATTTAGGACACACTAAATTGACCAAACAAGTGCCACACCCTTCAAGGTACAAGTTAACTTTGACATCCCCATATTTGAAGGTCATATAGATGCAGACAACGTAAATAAATTATTAAATATTATAGAAGGATATTTATTTGTTCATGACTTTTCCAGTCGGGAAAAGATTACTTTTGTACTTCTCAAAGCTTCCCCCACGTCAAGGATGTTGATATTTAGGTAGCATCGGATCTATTCTAGCTCTAAAAATTTGTGGAGGGGCTAGAACACATGAGATCTGCAAGATCCATAAATTTTTTGGAGAAATTCCACCCAGAGTGAAAGTTATTCAAATAATTAATTATTTTAAATGAAGCCTAAGTTAAAACTTAGGGAAGTTAGATAATTAAAGTAAATGAATTTAACATGTGGGTGAGAAGATTCTAAGTGATGAGGATCAAATATTTTTTAATATTAGACATTTATTAAGGATTATATCATGACCATTGATCTATCAAAAAGAAAATTATAAATGAAGACTTGTGGGTCAGTCGAAGACAAGCTGGGAAAACACTCAGTAACTCGAGGGAAGTCGATTCTTCAGAATTTAAAATTCAATTTCAGAGGGAGAGTTGCAGGGAAAGGGAAGAAGAGGGTATCATCATCAGTCAGAGGCCAAGGAAGATGGACGCATAGCAGTAGAGGGACAACGCAGCTAAGGACGCAGTCCTCACAGAGTCCCTGCACAGAGGATCATACATAGGTGATGCAGTGGAGGCCAGAGAGTCTCTTAGGTGTCATAATTTCTCTGGAGGTTGGGAGAAAATTATCTCAGGTGTTTTCCTGAAATTTTCTCTATTATTATGATAATCATTACTTGTAAAGAGATTGTTTCTGAATATTAATAAATAACCCCTCATTTGCTGCATCGATTTTCTAGCATTGGTTTTTTCCGGGGATAATTGTCCAAAAACAAATGTGTTGATGTGATTTATTATTGTGCTTCTAATTCACTATTCTTTTATCTATGAAATTATGTGATAACTGCAGTAAAATTTTGTTTGATTTTTACTAAAGGGTTTTTGTAAATAACTTATCGTGGAAATTAAGTAGGAAAAATAAATCAGTTGCTGTAGTATAATTTTAGATTTGAAATTTTCACATGGTATCAGAGTTGAGATTAGGTAACTAGGTTGGAGATTCTGAAATGGAACATGGTCTTGATGCTGCTGGAGAAAAAACTCAAAAGGGTTCACACAGTTCTCCCGAGAAATAGGAAATCATGAAAGATATGATGGATCACGCCATCTTTGTGTTGACTTCCAGATTAAAAGAAGTAGTCGCTTGCTTTTCAAGCTCTGCTTCCTCAGAGGTTTGGTATATTGACAGCGGGGCTTCTACACATATGGCAGGAATACGAGGATGTTTCTCGAGCTATCAAGAAGAAGATATGAACTTCAATATCACCATGGGAAATAAGGAAAAATGTACCCTTGTTGGAAGAGGTACTATAGTTTTTCAAACTGAAGCAGGAGATCGAATTCAGGCCACCAATGTGTTGCATGTTCCTGGTTTGGGGATGAATTTTCTCTCTATATATCATCTAAAAAACAAGGGATATGATGTATACTTCAATGGAAATAAATTATATGTCAAACACTCGAGTTAGAAGAAGAAGGCTCAAATTGGAGTCAGGAGCAACAAACTGTATAAGCTGCAGTTAGAATCTCCAGTGGCACTGATAGGAAACAATGGTGAAAAGATATTTGAATGAGCCATGACACAAAAGGATGGGGCACTTACACCATGGGGCTCTAAGAATTCTCAGAGAAACTGTCACAGGAGTTCCAAAATTAGGCACCAAACAGGACGATGTTTGCAGAGGGTGCGTACTAGGAAATTTCATGAAAGTATATTACTCCAGAAGTAACAATAGGGAAAAGAGTGTTTTGGGGCTAATATACTTAGACATCTGTAGACTAATGTCCACAAGAGCTCTTAATGGTGTCGAATACTTCATCACCTTCATTGATGACCATTCCAAGAAAACTTGGATCTACTTTCTAAAGACCAAGTATGAGGTCTTTTATCGATTTAAAGAGTTTAAGGCTCTGGTTGAGAATATGAAAGGGAAGAGGATAAAGGTTTTGCATTCAGCCAATGGTTGAGAATATATCTATAAAAAATTCATTGAGTTCTACACAAGGGAAGGTATCAAAAGAGAATGGACCACTCCATATAATTCAGAGCAGAATGGGATTGCAGAAAGGAATAACGAAACTATTCTTGAAGCAACAAGGGCAATGGTGTATGATCAGGACCTGCCCAAATTTCTATGGGTATAAGCATGCATTACAAATATGTATGTTTAGAACAGGATTTCTCATAGGGCCCTAATTAAGGTTACACCAGAGAGTGTCTTCACTAGAAGGAAGCCAGAAGTGAATCATTTCAGGATCTTTAGAATTTTGGCATACTTCCATATACCTGAAGAAAAGAGGAAGAACTTGGAGCAGATTGCAGAAAAAGGGTATCTGGTGGGATATAGCGAGAATGATAAGGCATAGAGAATCTACATTCCTTGCAGTAGGAATATCATAATACGACAGGATGTAAATTTCATGGAGGACAAAGCTTTTAGGAAATCCCAGGAGATGCCTTCCAAAAAATAGTTAGAGGATGATCCATTGGTCCGACCACTTAGACTAGCCAAAACTAGCATCAATGCTTCTCCAAAGCATAAGAATACAAAGGTATTTCCTCAAGAATATTCAAATGAGGAGGAGCAGGTAGATCCACCCACTTTCAGTAGAAGAACGAGTCGGGAATTGTGACAGATTTTGAGGGACATAGAGGAATTGATCGGAGCTCCTAGAAACGAGAAGAGGCAGCATAGACAACCTAACAGGTACCAAGATTTGGTGGCTCAAGTTGGAGAACCTTGTATTTTTTAGGAGGTAACTCAGAATTAGGTATGGGTAGATGCAATGGTGGAAGAATATAGTTCTGTAATGACCAATAATGTTTGAGAAGTGGTACCTAGGCCTCAAAATAGATCTATTGTAGGTTCGAGATGGATCTACAAGATAAAATATGATGCAGATGGTAGTGTAGAAAAATATAAAGACAAGTTTTTGGCTAAGGGGTATGCTCAGAATGAAGGGATAGACTATGAAGAAACTTTCGCCCCAATAACCAGGTATACTTCTATAAGATTTGTGATATCCCTAGTAGTGTAGATGGGGTGGAAGATTCACCAGATGGACGTCAAGACTACTTTCTTAAATGGGGTGATAGAGGAAGAAGTATACATTGAAAAACTAGAGGGATTTGAGACACATGAGTAGAAGTCTCATGTATGCAAGCTTAAGAAAGCCCTTTATGGGCTTAAACAGGAACCTAGAGCTTGGTACAGTCAGATTGATGGTTACCTGTAGAAGATGGGATTCGTCAAGAGTGACGTCGATCATAATCTCTACTAATTTACAGTAGGGAATGAGTCTCTAATTTTGGTATTATACGTAGATGAAATATTCTTGACAGTTTCATCTAGGCTCATCAAGGATTGTAAGGAGAACCTAGCTACATAATTCAACATGAAGGATTTGGTATTGATGCTTTATTTTCCGTCGTTGGAATTTTGGCAATAGAAGGGTGAAATATTCCTTGGACAAGGGAGGTCTGGTACAAAAATTATGAAGAGGTTCAAGATGTAAGACTGTAGACCCATGGCTACTCCAATGATCACTAACTAGAAGAATATTGATTTATCTGAGGATAAAGAATTTGATCCCACCTTGTACAGATAAGTCATAGGATCCATGATGTATCTGGTTAACACTAGGCCAAATATTTGTGATGCAGCCAACACCCTCAGTCAGTTCATGGTGGAACCAAATAGGGTGCACTGGGCATCAGCCAAGCATGTTCTCAGATATATAAAAAGGACAGTCAAGCATGGATTAAAGTACACCCAAGGAAATGACATCATACTAAGTGGGTTCACTGATGTAGATTGGGATGGAAGTTCGGTAGATTGGAAAAGTACCACTGGGTAATGTTTCAGCATTGGATCAGGAATGACTTCTTGGTGTAGTAGGAAACATAAGTTTGTGGCTCTGAGCTCAGCTGAGGCAAAATATATGGCAGCCAACACAACTTCATGTGAAGCCATATGGCTTAGGAAGATGTTTGTGAATCTATTCAGGAGAAGGATGGAAGCAACCATCATTTTATGTGATAATCAGAGTTGCATCAAGTTCTATGAGAATCTGGTGTTTCATGATCAGTCGAAACACATTGACATCATGTGTCACTTTATCAGAGACCATGTCCAGCGGGGAGCAGTGCAACTACAATACACTCTGAGGGGAGAATAGGTGGAAGACATCCTCACTAAGGCTCTAGGAAGAAAAAAGTTTGTTTATTTTAGGAAGAAGTTGGGGATGATTAAGAATCAGTTTCAGTAGTAGAAATGGATAAGTGTAGTACTTAAGAGGGGCCTACAGTAGAGATGTAGCAACAACAATGACAGTGTTGTGGGCATCTGTACAAATAACAGTAGTGCAGAAAATGAGGGGAAATAGACTGAGCATCAATGGCACAGAGGACCGATATGGTGGATGAGGACGATTCTTCTGGTGAAGAATTATTACGAGAGAAAATTCCTCACCAAGAGGGAGTGTTTATTTTTAGGTAGATCATATGTGCTTGTTGGGTTAGGGTACCCTAGGGTCAATTTTTAATTACATTTTTGGTTAATTTTTGTTAAAACGTGCTGCACGCAAAAATTCAAAGGAGCTTTGGGCTGGGTCAAAGCTCCTTTATCATTTTAATGGGTAAAAGGGAAACATGGGGCTCAAACCACGATTTGAGACTATGTTATTTGTGCGTGTTAGTCCTATAAATATGTATGAGTTGATTCAAGTTGAATATATGGTAAATATCCCATATATCTCGAATTAATGTAATGTGATTTGAGTTTGGAAAAATATGTGTTAGTCTGGGTTGGAAAGGCTCCTACTGGCTATGTGCACGGAGACCTAAGGAAAAGTCATGAGCTATGTGCAAGGACCCTACTGCTATGTCCACAGAAGAAGATTATTGTACTGATTGAATATATATTAATAAAGAGAAGAGTTTGGTGAATTTCCATCTACTTGTGTGATTTCCATGTTTATGTGTTAATGCATTGATTTACTTTTAGATATGTTGTTGTTAGTGAATGCACATTTATATGAAGTTACGATCCTTGTATTCATGCAAGTATTGCATATTGGTTAGGGCTTTTGTTAAAGGATAGATCTCTATAGTTGCGCAAGAGTTATTCTAGTTTTTGTTGAGTTAGATCTGAATAAGGGTAACTGTCTGTTTTTCACAAGATTGTATTAAGGTTAAGGGTTTCTTGTGTTAGATCTAAATTGCATTAAGGAAGTCATTGCACAGGGAAGTAATCATTAGATCTGTTAATAAGGGATAATATCCACATCATATGCTCCCTCAGGGTGCAAAAACCTAGTTCCGTCACCCCCCCATACTGCTTCGGGTGAGACTTTGGTCTACGTAAACAGATCGCTACTAAAAGGGCCAGTTTTTGGAGGGTTTTGTTAGAACACTTTGAACCTGGGTCAGGACCCCTCAATTCAAAAAATGGTTTCATTTTTGGGACCGAGATCTATTTGAGGGAATTTTGATGTGGCATCTGACGAAGAACGAATTGCAAGGTTGGATTGATTAAAAGGTGTGCAAGTTCACGATCCAAAAAAATTGAAATCCAAAGTTATCTGCTGAAGATTGGGAGAAAACATATATCTATACAAAATTCCACGAGATTTTATTTTCTTCCTTCGCTACAAAACTGCAAGAGTGTTTATCTTGGCTTGCTGAGTTTCATACCTATTGGAAGGACGATGTGATTACCAAGTGGACTCCTGAGTTGATCCAAAAATTGTTACTAAATTTACTGTTGACGCGTTTGAGTCATATTCTGAAGCTGAAAGGATATTTTTCAAGGGCCTTAGAGGTAAGTTCATGCGCTATTTAATGTTTTTGATTAAGATGTTGTTGTGTGAGAAGGGTGCTTTGTGCACCCACATTGAGTGAATGTTCAGACGAGGTCCACCTAGCTCTACGTGCAACGGAAAAAATTACATAGAAAACCTAGAGGAATATTTTGTGTATAGCCCCCTCAAAGGAAGATCTGACAGCGACGAAGAGTCTAAAACAAGTAGTTCTGGTGAATCAACGCACTTAGAAGAAAATATCCCAATTATAGTTCAGATTCCATCCACCACACTTTCGAATTCATCTCACACTATCAGCTCATCCACCCCACCTCCACCTGCACAACTGGTATATGATATGGCTAACTCCATGAAGTAGAATAACTTTAGGGGCATTGGAAATGAAGACACTAAACAATTTTGGTTTGTCATAGAAGTTGTGTAGACAACACAACAAGACAAAAATAATAATTTTAAGAAAGGCAACGATCGATGAGCTCAAAGGCACATTGAAGGAGAAGTTCAGAAAGCCAAAGCCATATGCGCAATGTGTTACTGAATTGAAGGAAATCCACCAAGAAGTAAATGAAACTGTATGGGATGTAGATCAATGATTGAAATGTACCATTAGAGATGGAGGTTTTTCTATAGATGATCAACAACACAAAGGGTGGTTCATTGCAATGTTGCTGCCACATCTGTGCCTACCTCTATCTCAGCAAAAGATCGCAATGTAGGCTGAAGCTGTGGAAATCACAATGAAATTAGAAGCCTCGCATGTGTAGAATACACAGGTCAGGGTTCAACATATCTAGAGCCAGTTGGCTACCTTACATTTAGAACTAAAAAGTTTGTGGAAATAAAAATAAAAGGACGTGCACGTAGAGGTATGGTGCATATGATGCAAAGGAAAAGGACACCACAAGGAGAAAAAGCCTATATCTGGTTATATTTAGTAGTTGGGGGACCAATTCCAATTAGGAATGTGGTAGGGCCTAGTGAGAACCCTACGATGTGTTGCGCGATATGTCAAGTAGCTGGACAACATGCAATAGAATTATTTCCCAGAATTGGTAAATATGTTTCGGGTCTCAAAGAGTTGTATTGCACATTTTTTCAATCTATGGGACATGATGAAAATAACTATCAAAACTTTGATTTCATGGTTGAACAAGATTCTTCTTATAGAATTCTAATCGAAAGTAGAGGGTCGGATTCACCTGCATCCCCATCTGGGTGAGGTGGATTTTAGGTTAGGGGACGAGGAAGAGGAGGAGGAATTGTTCGTGGATGGGGCCAAGTCATTTTTTATAACTATGGAGATGGTGGCCATTATGCGCGCAACTATCCAAACCTGACACATCAATCGTGCAAGTTTTATCGACAATTTGATCACTTTATTGAAGATTGTCCAGTGTTGTTTGCAAAAATTCAAGAAAAGAAAACATAGACACTCATGCATAATGTTCAGATGATGAGAGTAGAACCGCGCGATGAAGAACCTAGCGTGAATATTGTGACCAGAAGTGGTGCAACAACTGGCGAAGATAAAGCAGAAGGTAAGAAACCTGCTACTGATGTTTGGGTCTGGAAAGATCCCGAGAAAAAGGAGGGTTTTAGCTTACAAAGGGGGAAGGAAACCTTTGTTGAAGCAAAGAAGGATTTCACAGATCCTGGCACATAGACATCTGAGGTACCAAGAAAGTATGCCATAAATACCTTCGAAGGGGCCAAGCCTGCTGAGTTGAAACCATTTTTGCAGGCATGTCACAGGCTTCTGTGCAATAAAAAGGTAGTTAAGAATCTTCAAGCTTTGATTGATAGCTGCACCGAGAAAGAGTAGCCTCAAATGGAGTAGAGGGATATCAATAAAATATACAGGAGCAAGAGAAGGATTGGCTGAGAGTTGTTCTTAACTGCTTATATAGGTGAGTTTGATATGGATAAGGTCAATTTGGATCTAGGCTCTGATGCAAATGTACTACCAAAGCAGACATGGCAGAGAATGGGAGAACCTAAGCTCGAATGGTCCACAATTCAACTACGCAGAAAAAACCAACAGAAGATTATCCCAATGGGAAGAATCTCTGGGGTGGTAGTTGACATTGAAGGAGTTAAGAAACTCGTTGACTTTGAAGTTACTAAATTTTTTGATGATACATACCCATACCCTGCGTTTTTGGGTCTGGATTGGGCTATTGATATGGATGTTATTATCAACCTCAAGTGAAAAATTATGGCATTTGAAAATAATGGGACAAGGGTTGTAGTCCCTTTAGACCCTGCAGAAAGAGTAAGATGAACAGAACCCATGTGAGAATAATATGCAGATGAAGATGTCGATAATGTCTACAAAATAACTGCGGGGGATGAGGATTGGATCAATCCTACAACAAATTGTAGACTTAGTTGGGAGAAGGATAGTTCATGCTTGTCAGACTTGGATGAGGAATTGGAGAATTAGCATAAATGGTTACATGAAGTATCTACATTACGCTGTAATTGAGTAACCATATCTCTATGTTGTATATCCTCTAAGGTATGTGAATTACCCTACTATGATGGTATAGGAAGTGTCAATTTATTTTTAGACGAGATTGAAAAGGTTGTTCTAGAGGCACAATGGTTTCATGTGCTTGATCTAGTTCTGCGCTCAACCCTAACACGCTGGTGGGGGACACACAAGGACAATTTGGCTGATTGGGAAGAATGTAACCGCATGATGTGACTACAATTCGGAATTCATAATACTTGGATGAAAGGAAACTATATAGGCGAAGAGGATCAGCGCATTCATTTATCCAATTGGACTACAGTTTGGGGAGAGGAGATGAAGCCAGAATGGGTGAATATATTCATTCATAATTTAAGTAGGATACCCATGAACTGGTATCTAGAGATTGAGCTGCGATGTGGCACTATTGAATGGGCTGCGCTGAAATAAAGCTTCATCTTAACCTTCAGTTTTGAAAGTGGATTCCAATGCCTTGATGATGCATTGCAAGTGATTCAAGATGTTATCTTTGACATGCCAAAGGAATCAAAATAACATGCCTTACCAGCATGGGATGCACAAATGAAGGATGCAGTTGAATATCAGAATGTGACAACTGAAGATACTGAGGAGGACCCAATAAACATAAATAATATTGAGTTTGAAGGACAACACATAGTCGTTGGACCTGAGGTTGAATTTCCAGATGTGACTGAACCTATGAGGACTAGGCAAGTCAATATTGGAACAGAGGAACAACCTATGTTTTCTAAAATAGGATATTATTGGGATGAAGATATGGTGGGTAAGGTTGCATATATGCTCACTGAATATCAGGAATTGTTTCCTACAAAGTTTTCAGAGTTAAAAGGGATTATTGGAGATCTTTGTGCAATGAAGATCAACTTTGAAAGCAGATGCTCGACCTGTGAAGTAGTGCCCTTACATATTGAATCCAAGGTATAAGAAAAAGGTAAAAGAGGAGCTGTAAAATATGGTTTCTGCAAGAATTTTCAAACCAGTGGAAGAATCAGATTGGGTAAGCCCTATGGTAGTATAAGAAAAGAAGACCAAAGGTGAAATCAGGATCTGTGTTGATCTGTGAAAATTAAATGATACTTTTATACATGATCCTTTTCCAACTCCATTCTCGATGAAGTCTTGGACAATGTCGGTGGGAAAGAGGCCTACTCATTCACTGATGGATTTTTAGGGTATCATTAGATAAGGATTATGCCTGAAGAACGAAGTAAGACAACCTTTGCGACGGAATGAGGATCATTCCAATACATGGTGATTCCATTCAAATTGAAGAATGCACTAGCTATATTTTTGCACGTAGTAGTTGCTTCTTTTAAATACTATATCCATAATTTTTTAGAAGTATATTTTGACGATTGGACTGTCTTTGGATTAGTGAAGAAACATGTTTCTAGCCTATTCTTAATGTTGAATACTTTTCGGAAGTATAAAATCTCGCTGGATTTGAAGAAATGTGTGTTCTGTGTCCCTTTTGGTAATTTTCTTGACCATATTGTCTATCAACAGGGATTGATGTTCAATCCCACCAATATTTTTGTTATCATTAAACTAGAATCTCTAACAAATGTGAAGTAGCTGCGCTCAATATTGGGGAATACTGGCTATTATCGGAAGTTTATTCAAGAATATGGGTTGATCACTGTGTCGATGGAGAAACTGTTGAAAAAGGATGCCACTTTCTGTTGGGATGAGGATTGCCATAATATTTTGGATATTTTTAAGGGGAAGCTAGTAACTGTGTCTATCTTGGTATTCCCTATTGTGAAACCAGCTCCAAAAATAGAAGAAAAGAGATATCAACACCTTAGAAATAAACCACTTCGAGGGGGAAACCTCCAATACATCACATGAATTAACAATTCTTGGATGTTACAAATTACAAAACCTCCTTTCTATATATAGGGGTCCATGGGGCCACAATGTAATCCTAGTGGGGCCACAATGTAATCCTAGCCAACCTAAAAATAACATTTAAGGGCACAATAATAACAATATGGGGGTTACAGGGGTACAATAATAACAATAAGGGGGTTACACTAACAAAAATAAGGGACTATATTAGTAATATAGGGACCTAACACGCCCCTCTCCTTAAAAAAAGTGTTGTCCTCAATGCTTGAGTAGCTCTGGGTGCTTCTATATAAAATTTTCATCCTCCCATGTAGAATCTTCAGTGGGTAAGTTCTTCCACTTGATGAGATACTCTAAAATTGATCGATTTTGTAGCTGTTGAGTTCTTGTTTCCATGACCGCTTTGGGCTCCAATATGATTTTTTATTCCTCATCAAGTTCTGGAAATATTGTTTGAACCTTCGAATTGAGGATGATAATATGAGCTATGAGCTAATTGAGTACCCAAACAAGAAAATAACTCCATCCAAAAATACCAAATGTTGTGAAACCAGCTCCAAAAATAGAAGAAAAGAGATATCAATGCCTTAGAAATAAGCCACTTTGAGGGGGAAACCTCCAATACATTACATGAATGAACAATTATTGGATGATACAAATTACAAAACCTATTTTCTATATATAGGAGTCCATGGGGCCACAATGTAATCCTAGTGGGGCCACAATGTAATCCTAGCCGACCTAACAATAATAATTTAAGGGCACAATAATAACAGTATGGTGGTTACAGGGGTACAATAATAACAATAAGGGGGTTACACTAACAACAATAAGGATCTATACTAGTAATATAGGGACCTAAAATTCCCATATTGGTCAAAATAATTCCATGTACAATTTGACGTGTCTTGTATCGCACTAGGAGTTGTATTAGTTCAACCAAGAGCTAGAGATATTGATCATCTGATTGCATTTTCAATTTGGAAGTTGTCAAGTGTTGAGCGAAATTATTCCACAATGGAGTGATATGGGTTAGCTATGGTATATGCATTGTAGAATTTTCGTCACTATGTTCTTGGAGGTCACTTTAAGATGTTCACTGATCATTCTGCTTTAAAGTACTTGGTGAATAAGCCTGTTAATGAGCTCCATGATTAGACATATTTGGAGGGGTTAATGGTTACCTTTTTTCCTTCTTATATCTCATTTTATCACATTTTTATTATTATTTGGTTTTATGATGCTAGTATAGGTGGTGATTAAGGCTAACATACTCTGAGTGCCTAATATGAGGTCGAGTGCAGAAAATCATGAATTATTAGCATTTTTATAAGGATTTTATCATAATTACTTGAAGGAGACAACAAGTAGAAATTATACGATGATTTTACACCCTCCTTAACTCTCAAAGGTAGCCAAAGGATCCCTAATATTCTCTCCAACAATTTGAATTCCAAAGGCAGCCAAAGGATCCCAATGATTCTCTCTAGCAATTCGAATTCCAAAGGCAACCAAGAAACTCAAAGAGGAGTGCACTCAATATTTGTTTACTTGGAGTCAAGTGGACTCAATCACTATTTTCTAGGGAACTATTGGTAGCTACCTTGTATAATAAATAGAGAAAAGCTAGAGCTAGGAAGGGTCAGAACTTTGTTCCAATCTATTGATATTTTTATTATTTTACTCAGTGATCAAACTTTCAGAAATGTATGAGGCTATTATTTTATGAAATGAGAAAAATAATTTCATTTTACTGATTTAAGTTTCAGAGAGCTAGGCTTGTGAGTTAGGGCCCAATATATGCACCTCAGCCTCTCTGCTGTATTTTTTCTCTGCTTTCTGTCATTTTATTAGTTACTCTTCTGATAATTTCGTTTATGTTCCATTATTTTTTAGTTTTTCTTTCAGTGTGCTACTATAGGTTTCATTTTCTCGTGAGTAATAGAATAGAGGAGAAAAGACAAAAAATTTGTGGATCAAGGCCCCCTTCTCATCTCTTTCAATAGAGATCGAGGAGGGCGAACCTTCCCGTAGACCCAAAAATTGATTTCTTTTCAGTGTTTCTGAGATTAAAAGTAGAGTTGCATTACCATTTTTTAGTTTTCCTTTTCACTTAATTTTTACGCATTTGTCTATTTCTTTGCGCATAAGTTAGCAGGTTGATTGCAAGAATTATTGTTAAAACCCTAGAGAAGCTCCGTGGTGCCTCCCCACTTCATTCTCCATATCTATATTCACAATATGCGTACTGATGTTACGCCCTCCATTTCCGCTTTTTCCTTCTTATTCTCATTACCGCACCCACCTTCTTATTCATAAAAACACTTGAACCATTTAGCCCGCCTTATTCCTTTGTTTTTATTATTCATGGTTGCCTTAGTCATTTTAATGCAAAACGCTTGAAAACCATTGGAACTAAACCTCCACCCTTGCTCCTCGAACTTCTCGCTACCATACTTAGCCTTTTCACAAATCACACTTCGCATATTTTTCCTTCTAAGACTTACCGCTCCTGTTTGCTGATTGTGATATTGGTATCGAACTTCACCATTGGTCCCACCACCATGTCATCCAACTCATCACAACCTTTGGCCTTTTCGCAAATCACTCTTCGCAACCTTTTTGCTTTTTTTTAAGACTTACTGCTCCAAATGACGATTTGCGATAACCCTTTGTACTCCGCCGCATCACACATCGCATATCACATCTTTTACTTGGTTCTTGTAACACGTTCCTCTCCCAATGCCTATTGTGATATCGTTGTTGTGCTCTGCCACCAGTCCCACCACCACATTATCCCATCGAATTTTGCAATTTTCTCCCTCTCCCGAACAAAACTTACGCTACCCCTCCAGCTTTGCGATATTGCGATTGCGATATTTCTTATCGCATATCGCACTTCCAGCCCTCCATCGCAACTACGCCATCGAAATTTTTAAATCATTCTAATCCAAAGAATTTTTACACCATAATAAAGCTTTAACAAGGTTTAAACCCACTCTTTCCACCTCTAAGCCTTGTTTCAAGTTTTTAGCCCTCCATTAGCACCTTTAGTCCGTTTTCCTCCAAACTACAAGCCACAGTTTGTGAAGTTTAGTTTATCATGAATAGTTGCATGGTTAGAAGCATGATAGCATGGTAAATAAATTAGAGGATAAGTAGGGTGTGTTTAGCCGATTGGCCTAGCTAGGTGCAAATTAGTTTAGTTTCTTTTCATTTATTTCCCTTTACAGATTAAATTAGTTTCCTTTCCGTCGTTTTCTTTTTGCACATTAAATTAGTTTCATTTCCATCATTTCCTTTCTGCAAATTAAGTTAGTCTCATTTATGTCATTTCCTTCCAGTAATTTACTTTTCATTTTTTATCATAGTTTAAGAAATAGCACCCTTTCATAAAGCAAAAGAGGATGACATGAACATAATGCATCTGGTGTGTATATAGCATTATCACCTCCAAGTTTGTACGAACCCGAGGTTGATAAAGTAAAGTAGGGTAGCCCCTGGGAGTTGCAGAACTCCTGGTGAAATACCAGGGCTCACCACTTGTGTTGGGGGGAAAGATCTGTATATGGCTCCTATTATTCCAGGAATACAATTTTGAAGTAATTGTGAAGCTAGGAAGATTGAATGCTAGACTAGACCATTTATCGTGCATTGAAAGTTGGGAGGAACCAACTAATTTGGAGGAAGGAATACTGGATGCGCAACTATTTTCTATTAAGGTAGATGATGAAAATTTTATAGATATTATCCATTTTATAACCATTGGAAGTGTACCGAAAAAGTATACAATTAAGAAAAATAAAGAGTTGGTTTCACGCGCATCAGATTTTACCTTGTTCGCAGGTCAATTATACAAGCTGGGAGTTGATGAAGTTTTGAGGAGATATGTTCCTCAATTCTAAAGATGCAATATACTAGTAGAATCACATGGAGGTGTTGTAGGAGGTATTACTCTAGAAAACCCACTGCATAAAAGATCTTGAGAGTTGGGTTGTGGTGGCCCATGATGCACATCAATTCTAAGGAATACTATCGTGCTTGTGGTCTATGTCAAAGGATTGGGAGACCCTCGTGTAGAGATGAAATGCCATTATAGCCCCAAGTAACTTTGCAGGCCTTTGACAAGTGGGAAATCAATTTTGTAGGGCTAATTAACCCTCCAGGGAAGAATACTGGAGTGCACTATATCATGTCTGCTACATACTATTTGACTATATGGACAAAGGCTAAACCTGTGAAGGATTGCAACACAAAGACAACTGTGCACTTCATATTTGAGAATATCTTGACAAGGTTTGGGTGCCCTAAAATTTTGATGAGAGACCAAGGTACACATTTTTTGAGTGAGACCATTCAAGCATTGCCTGTCGAATTCAAGATACACCATCAGAAGAGTACACCATATCATCCACAGGTGAATGGGATGGTAGAGGCCTTCAATAAGATCCTAGAGAATGCATTCATGAAGATATGCAATGCTACCCGTAATGATTGGGATGTGCACATACCTACCATTCTATGGGCATACAGGACCACGTACAAGAATTTAATAGGAAAAATACCTTTTAGGATGGTCTATGGACAAGAGGTTGTTATGATGATGGAATACATTATTCCTAGTCTACGCATCGCTACAATAACCAACATGGCTGATCAAGACATTATGGAAGAAAGGCTTTCGCAACTGTTTGGATTGGAAGAATATAGATTCATTGTTTGTTTTCATAAACATGTACATAAGTGCGTGAAAAGGCTTGGCATGACTGACATATCGGATAAAGATTTTTAAGGAGGCTTTGGTTTTGTTGTATGACAATAAAGTTGCACAATTTCCAGGGAAGTTAAAAATGCACTGGCTCAGGCCTTATATTATCAAGGAAATAACTGAAGGAGGTTCGATTTTTTTGGCTACATTAACTGGTGAATTACTTCCTAGATATGTGAATGACAGTTATTTAAAACCTTATAGGGACGATCCTGTCCCTGCACACACTCAATGACTATATGGTTGGAGGAATGCACCCTGGGTAGTTGTAAGAGGGTGTAGGGTGCTAAATAAGTCTGTCAGAAGTGGTAAAAGTTATTTTGTGCGATGAAGTTTGAGGAAGCATAGGTATTTGTGAATCCAGTGAAGAGACTGCGTCAGGAGGATGTTGTCGTCACATAATAACTAGAAACTAGCCATTTTAACAGTAAATTGGGACAAGGCATCCTAGTTACCATTTGGAGGAGAGGATATCTTGCATTTATGGAGGATATTATGCCATATTTTGAGCCATTTTATAATTTAAGAAGCTGCATCAATGGACATAAGGCCATTTAGGCCACGCCATCCCTATAAATATGGCATGAAGGGTTGCATTCGATCCCCTTGCTAACTGAGTGTCTTGAGTACATTGAACTCTCTAATCTTGCTTCCTTTGTTGATTTTTATGTCTGATCCTTTTGAAACATTTGAAGAAATGTTGCGAAAGAGAGGGTTAGGTCACTTGATTCCCAAAGCTATGACTGGAACAAAGCTTACTCCATCTACACCATAAGCTACTGAGACTCCAAAACCATCGAAGCAGAAGAAGGGAAAGTCATCGAGGACCAGAAAGTCCCCTCGAAAGTTGAATCCGAAGCCAAAGCCCCCCCGCGTAGATCGTCAGAAGTGACCGATGGTAGAAGGAACATAGATGATGGTGGAAGAAGATATTGTTGAGGAGGTTGACCAGATCTTGAGGCTTCTCTAGTTCATGGCGTCGCGCAAAACAACAGTTGAGGTGAAAAAGGACTTGGATAAGGCCAAGTCCCACATAAATGTTCCCTTACTTCCAGAGAATGTGTCGTTTGAAGATGAGATGCTGGCAAAGGTCCCCATGCTGAAGTTGGAGGATTGGGACTTGGTGGACCACGAAAATTTTCCAGAGCTTGCATCGTTAGAATATTTAGAGATGGTGACCTATGATGGAGGTGTTTTTAAAGTTGAACCAATGCGATGGGCCCTAGGATTACATAAGTTCAGGCTCTTGAACCTTTGACGGTTCCAAATTTTGGGTGAAGCCCTATCAATGATATCTGTCTGCGCCAGCTGATGGCCCTGGTGCATAACAATTTACTCTGGCTGGGAATGCCATTCTCAGCGATGAATCACTTATTCATTACATTAATAATTTTCCCTATCAAGGATAACACCATGCGACGAACTTTGGAGGAAAGGGCCAAGAGAAGAAGGTCGCAGAGGATGTCAGAAAGAAATATGGGGTAAGTAGAAACACCTGGGGCTTTATAGTCAGTGAAATAAACGACCTTGCAGTCAAATTTGGTACATTGATCCTAGCATGCAAAATGATGGGGAAGTGTCATGCCAAGGAAGTATTGGCGCTCTTTATTGTGTTGGTTGCACAATGTGCCAAAGGGGTTTAATATAATTGGGCTAAATACCTCTTCCAAGAATTCTTAGAGAATGTGAGAGAAGCACAAGAAGATGAAAATATATTTCACTATTCCTAGTTGTTGCTGCTTGTTGCATTGATTGGATGGAAGCCACTGACACAGTCTCATCTAACAGATATTGAGTCAAAGTTGTGTGAAGCAGCGCACTATGCGTTGTTGTGGGTAATGAAAATTTCATCGAGGGTGACAAAGAACAAAATATTTTGAGTTCTCCTCAAGACAGAGCTTTATCAGGTGGTTCGGTCCAAACTACGCCTGCCACCAACCTTGTACGATCAATACAAGAATATAGCAGAATTCAAGGCTACGTTCCACAAAATACTCATTTGCGCGAAGGCGGACGTGGCAGGAGTGTGGTATGACCTACCATACCTAGTTTCAGAATAAGACCTTGCACATATTACAACAGGATGGCCCCCAGTTTGGTTGACTACGATGACAGATGCTGGTGAAACCTCCTCTATCTATCCCAAACCATCTACATCAAAGACACACATGAAGAAATACCAGAAGAAGGATTAGAAGGACACATAGGAACCTACAACAATGATGGAGACAGAGAATCCACCCAAGGAAATAGTAGATGTTCCAATTGATGCTGAAATGGAGGACCATGAGGATAACAACATAGACGCTCCCTCAACAGAAATGCGTCGAGGCACCAAGAGAGGACCCTAGTCCCTGCTGGGTCTGTGCCCAAAGAGGAAAGTGTCTAAGAAGACTGGGGCTGATCCATTAACATTAACAGATGGATATTTTGATGAGATTTGAAACACATTCAAGGTAGTAGCCGAAGATGTATGGAGAAACATTGAGTCACACTACAAATCTGTCCTTGATGACGTGCAGAAAGGACTCCAACAGTTGACAGTGAAAACAAGTGAGACACAAGTGAGCACGTTGAAAATTTACCACCCATCCACTTTAGACAGTCGGTTATTTCAGGTTCTGGGCACAACACTTCACCTTGATGATCCAGTGTTATACACAACCCTTCACGCATGACCCAAGATCGGAGTTGACTTGGCCGTCTTTCCCAACGGCAAGTTACACTCCATACACACAATGATCACAAATGAGCTATATTACAGGAAATAAAATGTGTTGCAGGATACTTCTAAAGTCCAAAAGTAGGCTACTGCATTTCATAAGAGGCAACAGTTAACCGAAGAAGCTAGGAGCACCATAGAGAGCCAGTGTGAACAATTAGAATCCCTTATCAATCGGTTGTGCTCCAAAATTCCTGATTTAATAGTACCTACCACTGCATTGGAAACTACACAGCTGGAAAGTATTATAGTCGTGCTTAAAGGCTCGAAGTCAGAGTCAGTTGCTGTGCATGCCAAATTGGAGTAGAAAATTTACGATCTGCAAAAATTTTTTTAGCTAGAGATGCCACCAGAAGTCAGAGCACAATGTGTCGTAGTCATTCAGGAAGGAACTACAACAATGTTTGAGGATGCCATGGGAATCTAGACCTTTGCCCAGGATGACCCCATGGTTCAGCAGTTGAGGATGGATTTACGAGCTAAGGAGCAACAATTCAACGAAATATGGGTCGCTGCACCGACCTTGGTACCAACCAAAATATTAGCCCGCCTGCAAGAAGGACGTGCCATTCAAAAAAAGATAGTTATGCTATGCCGACGAGAGTATTTGATAGAAGCTAGAATGCAGCCTTGGGTTGAGGAAGCACTACAGCTATCGTAGATCATTGACAATTCACTTAAGGGGCTCCAAAAAATGTAGCAAAGAATCAGTTTAGCAGCATAAGGACCTACCATAGAGAAGCTTGTTGGAGAGGCACAAAGCATCACAACACAAAGCACCGAGATCATCCAACCACTCAAGGAATCAATCCAGGTGTTGGGGGCCAAGATGCAAGAAGCTGGACTAGAGTGACTTGAGGACGAGTCAGAAGATTATGTTGGGGGCCTGTTGGGTTAGGGTCCCCTAGGGTCAAGTTTTGAGTACATTTTTGGTTAAGTTTTGTTAAAACACACTGCGCACAGAAAGTCAAAGGAGATTTGAGGCGGGTAAAAGATCCTTTATCATTGTAATGGGTAAAAGGGAAACATGGGGCTCAAACCATGGTTTGAGACCATGGTATTTGCGTGTGTTAGTCCTATAAATATGTAAGAGTCGAGTGAAGTTGAATATATGGGAAATATCTAATGTATCTTGAATGAATGTTGTTAGTGTTAGTATTTGTATCCTGCCATCAGTGATCAAAATATTCTTTTCATATAATTTTAGGAGTCCCACTCAGAAATTTTTATTCATTCCACTAGGTCATGCAAAAATTTACTCACTAATGGTAGCCCTAAGTAAAAACTTTCACTTTTTCTAATTTCCATTACTTCCTGGCTCAATTTCATACCTTGCTGATTGTACATCATCCATAAATCTAATGCCATCATGAAAACCACTCTTTCAAAGTCTCATTAGGTCTTTAGGGTTTTTTCAAGGTTTCATTAGGTTTCTAGGGTTTTTCCCAAGGTCCAAGAAAGACACCATTTCCATTGCATAAAGCCAGCAAAGTAAGAGAGTGAACAAAATAAAATCTCTTTACCATGTAAAGATGATTTGAAAATATGTAGTTTTGATTCCAAAGTTGTGATTTTCATCATAGAATGTAATTTTTATTCCAAAAAGATGTAACTTTTATTTTTATTTTTTAATTTTATGTCATTTAATATGTAAGAAGTACAAGGTTCCCAAGCTGCCAACTCAGAGTTCCACATGCCAGCAAAGCAAATATAAAAGTGCAAAGAGTTCCTAGTCCATCAAAATGATCAATTGTCAAAGGAAAGAAGTCAAAGTGAAAGGTATAGTTTCAAAGGTTTAAAGTGAAAGCAAGAAGGAAAAGTGGGTACCAAAGCTCAAAACATCCAATCCATCAAGCATAAAGCCCATCCAAAGATCAAAAGACATCCATTTTCTCTCTATGTTATCAAGACATCACTCACATAACTCAAAAAATCAAATTTTAAAGGTGAAAGGTTGAATTTATGGGAGGCACTGCACACCTGGGACAAGCACTGTGCATAGAGCAAAGGAACTGTGCACTTGGTAGAGAGGCATTGTGTACGCACCAAAGGTGCTGCACACCTGACCAATTTCACTTGCAAGCTTCCAAACTTCGTGCAGGTCCTCCAAAAATTTAGTAAAGGGTTTCTCTACTTCCTATCAAGTAAGTAGGGAATAATCACACCCTCCTTGCATTTCTTAAGTGAAAATTTCATGGTGTTAATATTTTCATGAGAAACCTCAAGTTTTTCAAGATAGAAACCCTAGTTTCACTTCCTAATCCCAAATTTTATTCCTGAAGACCCTTTTACCCTTCCCACATCACAATAAATCCTATCCATACCCCTATATCATTAAATCCCTATCTCAAATACCTTTATCCTCTAAACCCTAATACCTAGGTATTTAAAATTCCTAGGCTCGCAAATCCCCATACCTGTAATAAAGTTCCTGTTCCCAAATCCCACAACATTTCTACTCCCTGTCACCTCCCTCAATTTAATAATACCTTCCCCCATCTCCCTAATTTTTTCCACCCCATTCCCCACTCCCTAAACCTTCATTTCACTCCCAATTCATCTCCCTAGGGTTATAACCAAGACACTATGGAAGAAGAAAACAGAGAATTCAGTGAGGAAGAAGAAAGGGAAGAGAGGAGGCCACACAAAGGAGGGAATATCCTCAGACTTGAACCTAAAAACACCAAAGAACTCATGGCCTCTCTCATGAATGTGATATATTTCAAGTATGTAGGATGCTTTGACTTTTGTGAAAAAATACAAAAGGTCTAACATCACCCTGTTTTGAGCAGGCTTTTCATCTCTAATCTTCATCACAACCAAGTAACCCTTGCTGGTGTCACCTTCATCATATCCACAACCATAATAACAAATGCCACTGGAATTCAAAATGTTGGTGAAAAATGGTACAAGGCAAAGGACTTGGAGAATCATTACTATGACCCATATATCAAGCCAAGGTACAAGAATGAAGGAAACATGTTTTTTCATTTTTCTTACCTCTTGGATAGGTATGCCCCATGATGAAAATAATCATGAAGTACCTTTCTTGTGAAGGAAGGTCTCCAGGATATACACCTACCATATCCGATTATTAATGCACTTCACAAGGGTCAAAATTCTCAACATACCTTATTTTCTCTTCAGGAGCACTGAAAAATGACATACATTGTCTTAAAGAGAGATTATGAACACCAAATGAGAAGTATTTTTCACCAGTCTCTCATCAAAATCATTTTCCTCCATCACCTCGATCAATTGAACATCTCATGGGACACTTTCATAGCTAATGACATCTTTACTGCTCCATCAATTCAACACGTTCAAGCTGTGCCTCCACCAAATCATCCTCCCACATCCATTCCTCCATCTTAGCCCACAGTACCTACTTGTTCATCAACTCAAACTACTTCACCCATTTCACCACCATCATCACCATTTTACACTTATATTGGGTCATCTAGCAGAGCTAAGATCAGTGAGCCTCAAAATACCAAAGTGGCTGAGATAGAGACATTGGAAAAAAGATATCAGGGAGGTCATAGGAAACTGTTTGCTCTATATATTGTGGAAGGGGCCTTGCCTTCTTCATTGGAAAAACGGGTAGAGAAAGGAAAGAAAAATATGACAGAGGCAAATATTCAGAAAGAGATTAGGCATGAGGAGGGAAATCTTCATGAAACAGAAAAGGAGTTTGACCTTGTTGACTTGAATCAGCAAGATGATTCTGAGATCACTAGCACAGTCATCAAGGAAAAATAAGCCAAGATTAAAGAGCCACAAACTAATTTTGATAGATCTAAATTTGTCATTACCTCTCTTGAGCAAGAGAACCAATAGCTAAAGACCAAACACTTCATTGATGAAGTGAAATTCATCAAAGCTCAAAGAGAGGCAGCAAAAGCTAAAGTCTTTCTTGAAGAGACACTAGAAAAATACAGTGTGCTAGATGAACCAGAAGAACAAGTGCCAAGAACTAGAGGTTTGAAAAGAGCCCTATAACTATAAAGGCAGAAAGAAAGAGAAATAGTAGATGAGGTCACCCATAATGAACAATTTGCGGTGGTAATAAATGAGAACCGGGAGAAATGACTTGACAGGGCTAACCAACATCTTGAGAAGATCCTAGATAAAGAAAACAAGGACAATGATATTTAGAGAAGGATGGAAAAGCACTATTCCAAGAGAAACAAATTTGCAAGGTAAAAACTTAAACAAGCCAATGCAAAAATTGAAACCTTGACCATGAAAGAAGAGAAAAGAAGGCTTGATATCCTTGCTGAAGCCTCACTCCATGCCTAATCCTCATCATCAGCGACCATTAAGCAAATATTGGAAATTTTTGATACATTTTTTCAAATTTTTGAAGTTTTTGTGCATTCTTGGACATTCATGTGACACTTGGACTGTTAGGTGCACAACGCCCTAGGCGTTGCACACCTGTTTGATGCATATTTTTGTCAAAAGGAGACCACCATTGGATTCAAAATAGAGAAAAAATGCATTAAAACCACTTTTCTAGCCTATTTTGGTCAAACTGGAAGGTGAAAAAGTCAAAAAACTTCAAAAAATCATAGTTCTGCCTCCTTTTTCACCTTGGTGCTGCGCATAGAGCAGTATTGGACAGATCAATTTTTGGGAGGTCAAATCAAGTCAAATTTCAAACCAAGCACATATCTAGAAATTATATTATATATATTATATAATGTTTCCAATGGGCTATCTTGAGCTCATTTTGGACACCTGCAACCCATCCAAAACTAAGCTGCAAAATGGCGCTGCGCACTTGACTGGTGTCTGATTTTTCTGAGTTTTCTCTGCAATTTTGATTTTCACCTTGAGAAAACATGTTTTACTAATGTAATTGATGGAATTAAATGTAATTATGGTGTTTTTACACTTACCTATGGTAAATAAATTAGGTGAAAAGTTTTGATGACATGTAATGAATCAGTTTGCAAAATGTGAGGGGTGAGTCAATTTGACCTCCCTACACTCTAGGTATTCAACTCAGTTTTTGGTGGAATTGCTCATCCTCTCATGGATTTGATCACTGAGGATGGGAGAGGTTGTTTGAGGTCTATATCATGTACTTCTTGACTCATTTCATAGGTTGGATGTTGATGCATTGATCAAAGACTCTAGTATAATAATTTTTGGCAGGAACTTAATGAAAAGGTTGTAGCTATTTCTTTGGGATACATGTGGTATGGAAATTTAGAATTGTTCTTCTTATGTATCATTATGTATGAATTTTTTGTTCCATGATCCATTTCATTTCTATGATATGCTGGTTTTTAAGTTGATAAACATAATACAACTCTCATGCTGTGTTTTGGGAAAACCTTCATAGTTTGTCCATCTTCTTCATTTTAGAAAGAATTCATGCTTACCATTGATATTTCTAGCTCCTCACCTATTTGATCCATCCCACTCAAGAAACCCTAAAGTGTTAGGTTTTCTACCTATCTTTCCCCATTGAATCTCTGCAACCCTAATCTTATTTTCCCTGACTTAGCCTCTTTGACCTAATTCACCCATCCAGCAAACCAATTCAACTAGATCAAACCTCTGTACTCATACCTAGCTTAAAACCCTAATTCATCCAGCCCTCTTGGCCGTGAAATTGTGGAGAGAGCCATATTTTATTTGGTAGGGCTAGATACCAAGCCAAAATATTGGTCTATGGTTACCTTTGTTGGGATTTCTTCTTCAACCTTAGAGATCTGGCGGAGAGATAACAAATGTAATGTGATCTAAGTTTGGAAAACTATGTGTTAGTTTGGTTTGGACATGCTCTTGTTGGTTGTGTGCGTGGAGACCTGAGGAAGAGTCCTGAGCTGTGTACAAGGGCCCTGCTGCTGTGTGAATAGGAGAATATTACTGTACTGATTGAAGATCTATTAATAAAGAGAAGAGTTTGGTGAATTTCCAACTACTTGTGTGATTTCCATGTTTATGTGTTAATGCATTGATTTAATTATAGATTTGTTGATGTTATTGAATGCACATTTATCTGAAGTTACGATATTTGTATTCGTGAAAGTATTGCATATTGGTTAGGGTTTCTGTTAAAGGATATATCTTTGTATTTGTACAATAATTATTCTAGTTTTTTTTTAGTTAGATCTGAAGAAGGGTAATTGCTTATTTTGTGCAAGATTTTATTGAGGGTAAGGGTTTCCTCTGTTAGATTTGAATTGGGTTAAGGAAGTCATTGCGCAGGGAAATAATAATTATATATGTTAATAAGGGATAATATCCACATCATACGCTCCCTTAGGGTGCGGAAACCTGGTTCCAGCACCCCCCCATACTACTTCTGGTGAGACTTTGGTCTACGCAAGCAGATCACTGTCGAAAGGGCTAGTAGTTGGAGGGTTTTGTTAGAACAATCTGAACGTGGGTTAGGACCCCTCAAGACAACATTGCTCTAGCTCATAAAATTTGTTGAGGGCATAGAACACATGAGATCTCCAAGGCCTATAAATTGTTTGGATAAATTCCACTCGGAGTGAAAGTTATTCAAATAATTAATTATTTTAAATGAAGGATAAGTTAAAACTTAGGGAATTTAAATAATTAAAGTTAATTAATTTAACATGTAGGTGAGAATATTCTAAGTGAAGAGGATCAAGTCTAATTTAATCTTAGTTGTTCATTAAGGAATAGATCATGACCATTGATTTATCAATGTGAAAAGTATAAATGAAGACTTGTGGGTCAGTTGAATACAAGTTGAGAAAACACTTGGTAACTCGAGGGAAGTCGATTCTTTAGAATTTAGAATTCAATTTCAGAGAGAGTGTTGCAGGGTGAGGGAAGAAGAGGGTATCAACATTAGACAAAGGCCGTGGAACAGGGACATAAAGCAGCAAAGGGACAACGCAGAGGGATAGTGCAAAGAGGCAGTGCAGTTGAGGACAATTTCCTCACATAGCCCCTGTGTAGAGGATCACACAGAGGTGACTCAATGGAGGCTAGAGAGTCTCTTGGGTGTCATAATTTCTCTGGAGGCTGGGAAAAATGATCTCAGGTGTTTTCATGAAAGTTTATTTGTTACTCTAACAATCATTCCTTGTAAAGAGATTGTTGCTGAAAATTAATAAATAAACCCTCATCTGCTGTATCGATTTTCACGCATTGGGTTTTTCTGGGGACAATTGTCCAAAAATAACTGTGCTGATGTGGTTGATTCTTGTTCTTATATTTTACGGTTCTTTTCTATATGAAATTATGTGATAACTCAAGTAGAATTTATATTGATTTTTACTAAAGGGTTTTTGTAAATAACTTATTTTGGAAAATAAGTAGGAAAAATAAATCATTTCCTGCAGTAGAATTTCAGATTTGAAATTTTCACAAAGGACTAGTGGGAAAAATACTGTGAGAAGAAGGATGAAAGTACACCCCACTATTTTCAGCCACACCCACTTGGAATTCATTCCAAGATGCCATCAAGGAGCAGTACTACACTTCCAGGAGCTATGAGGATAAATACATAAAGTGGACCATGTTGTGGCAGGGAAGGGACCAAGACATGCCTGAGTTTACCAATGTTTTTCATTCCCTTCACATGAATATGGGTATCAAGGATTCTGAGTGGCATTTGGTACTCAAGTAGCATGGATATCTACATAGGTATATCCAGGATGAGATGGAGTTCCTAGACGTGTCCTCTCTCGACAGTGTGTACCGATATGCTGTCAAGATAGAGCATAATTTTAAACATAAAAAGAGATATTTTGGATCTGCAAATCCGAAGAAAAGGAAATGCACCCCCAAACTACAAAGCAAAGGTAAAAGCCAAGGTGGGGTGACCCAGGATAACCCACTGAAGTTGCAAGAAAATAACAACACCACGAAGACGAAGAAGGACATAGGAAAGTGGTGTGAATTCCATAAGAGCTCCACTCACAACACAAGTGTGAGTCAGGCCAAGCAGTCATTGGTGGCCGAGATAAAGGCTTCTGAATCAGACACATGTTTTGACTCTGAGTTAGAACCTGAGAAGGGGAATGAAAAGGAGAAGTAGAGAATTGAAGCAGAGCCCAGTGCCACAATGGCCACCACCAAGATTGAAAAGATTTATCCTGAAGATTGAGAGGATGGGGAATGCCTATTTCACTCATAGATATGGGTGAAGGGTTATCCACTGCAGTTCATTGTTGAAAACGAGAGCCAAAAGAAACTCATTTCAGCAGAGGTCGTGAGTATTTGGGCCTATTGAATACAACACATCCATAACCGTACACCATAAGGTGGATTCACCAAGGATGTGATCTTCGTGTCAGCCAGTAGTGTCACCGTACCTACAACATCAAGCCCTTCATGGATGAGGTACTGTGTGATGTTTCTCCTCTTGAAGTTTGTGATGTATTATTAGGAAAACCATACTTGTGGAAGCAGCATGATGTATATGAGTCTAGACCTCACTCTTTTATTGTTTATTTGGGTAATAAGGTATACAAGATACTTGAGGTAGCCGTATTGTTATGCAACCAACTCACAAAATTGAAGAAAAGATATATCAACGTCATAAAAATTATCCACTTCGAGGGGGAAACCTCCTTTAAATTACATAAATGAACAATTATTGGATGATTCAAATGACAAAACCTTATTTCTATATAAAGGAGACTAAGTGGTCACAATATAATTAGAGTTGACATAATAATAATAATGTAAGTGCACAACAATAAAAATAAGGGGGCTAAACTAACAATAACAATAAGGGGATACTCTAGTATTATAGGGACCTAACACTCGCCTACCACCGTCTCTTTTATCTTTTCTAAGAAATGCAGTAAGATCATCTCCCAAACTGGTAAATTTCTTTTCTTTCTTATTCACTCTCAAAATAAGGGGAATATTGTAGCCACATCCATGGCCCCTGGGAATGGTTCCTCCACATAGCATAAGCAAGAGGATACAGTCATGGAAGAATACAGGGACATCTTCTCCTCACCCATAGGGGTACCCTTGCACTGTCAGGTCAAGAATTTGATCGATCTGACTCCTGGAGCACCTATACTCAACTAGCTGATATATATGAAGAGATCAAGCCGAAAATATAGGAGTAGCTACAAAAAGGGCACATCCTACCAAGTTATTCACCTTGTGGGATCCTAATTATACTTGTATAGAATAAGGATGGAACCTGGAGGATCTGCATTGATTATCGGGCACTAAAAAAAATCAATGTCAGGAACAGGTATCCAATCCCACAAATTAATGACCTTATGGAAAAAATCAAAGGGGCCAAGTATCTTAGCAAGATCGATATGAAGTCTGGCTATCACCAGGTTCCAATAGAGCCCACAAATATATGGAAGACTACCTTCATATCCAAGGAAGTCCTTTTTGAATGGTTGGTTATGCCATTCGGGTTGAAAAATTACCCTACTATTTTTATGACGCTAATGGATGAAATCTTGCATCCCTTCACCAACTCATTCATGGTTGTTTATCTGGATGACATCCTCATCTTCAATAAGGTTGGGAAGAAAACTTGCAACACATTCGACAGATCCTTCAAACCCTTTGACAACACAAACTGTGTGCCAACTTGAAGAAATGAACCTTTGGAATGAACTAGGTCCAATATTTGGGTTGCATCATAGATGAGTGTGGTGTTCATGTGGATCCGACCAAGATCGAAGTCATTTGGGATTGGCTGGCCCTGATCGATCTAATAGAGCTTCGCAGTTTTTTGGGCCTTTAAAATTTTTATCGGAGGTTCGTGCTGGGATTCTCCCATATCACTTGGCCTTTGAGTCAAATTACTAAGGGTGGGGCGAAAGCAAAGTTTTCTTGGTTTGAGTCCCAACAAAAGGAATTCGTTGAGTTGAAGTACCATATCTACTCTGCACCGATACTCACATTGCCAGACCTAGAGCAACCATTTGAAATTGAGACAAACACCTCTGAGTATGCTATTGGTAAAATCCTCACCAAACATGAGCATCTAGTGGCCTATCATAGTGAGAAAATTTCCAATATAATTAAGAAGTATCCCACCTATGATAAATAGATGTAATCCATTGTGAAGGCTTACTGATAATGGAAGCATTACATTATGGGGACGAATATGATCATCCGCACTGATCACTGACCTCTTGAATTTATAAAGACACAAGGGAAGTTGCAAAATGATCTCCATCAGAAGTAGTCTACATATTTGCAAAAATTCCACTTGAACATTAAATACAAAAAGGGCAGCACTGATCATGTTTCATACTGCCTCAGTCGGCCCCCAGTTGAAACAATGACTACTGTTCTCAACTCTTGTGGCCACGAGATCTCTAGATGGCCGCAACTATACAAAATGATCCAAAGTTTGCCTCCACATACCAGATTCTAGTATATGGAAAACAAGTTCCTGATTTACACCTCTAGGACACATTATTATGCTACTTGGGCCACCTTTGTGTTCCTTCAAGCAAGCGTTCCAAGCTGATTTGGGAGGTGCACTATTTTCAGGTCGCAAGACACTTTGGTGTGGGGAAAATTGTGGTTATACTACAAAATTACTTTTATTGGCCAAAATTCTGACTGGATGTTGGGAAATATACCATATCCTACACTGCCTGCGCCATCACCAAGCCAACCATAAAGAAGAAAGTCCTATACACTCATCTACCTACTCCCAACCAGCCATGGGAATCCATATCCATGGAATATATGTCTGATCTCCCTTCTAACAAGCATGGTAATGACTGTGTATTTGTCATCATGGATTTTTTTTTAAGATGGCTATATTTGTGGCCTGCAAGAAGAGTATCACAATAGAGGACACTTCCAAACTCTTCTTTGAATGAGTGTGGGTACATTTTGGGATCCTGCAAACCATTATATTAGATCAGAATAGTAGGTTCCTGAGCACATTTTGGTCAAGCCTCTGGACACTATTGGACACCAAGCCCACAAAGTCGACTGCCTTCCATCCCCAGACTGATGGCTAGATGGAGGTCGTCAATAGGATGATAGTGCACATACTCCACATGTACAAATCCAAGCATCCATGAACTTAGGATGAGATTCCTCCCTATATGTAGCATAGTTATAATATATCTCTCCATATCTCGACTGGTCGTAGTCCCTTTCAAGTGGGTCTGTTATTTCAACCATTGTGTCTGATTAATGTTGCCATGCCTCATACGATTTCACAGACATAATCCACACATTTATTGTCTGAGGCTGCTAAAGAAATTAGATTTATTGAACACATCCAACACATCTTCTAGTAGGTTAAATACATCTTGGAGAACTCAAATGCCAAGTATAAAAAACCTACATGATCAACATTGGGTGTCGCACAAGTTTCAGGTGGGTGACAAAGTTTGGTTTCATTTGCAGAAAGAACAACTTATCGAAGCCCATCGAAAGCTCAAACCACTCTGATATGGTTCTTGCACCATTACCAAAGTCATGGGAGACAATTATTTTGAGCTCACCATTCCCCCATTCCTTGGCCAGCACCCAATTTTCAATGTGGACTTCCTTCGACCATACTTCCCACCATTACTGGACACATCAGACATTGTAGAATAAATTACACCAACAGAGTTAAGCACAAAATGCATGGAACATGCCACAAATGATCATATTATGGACACACAAATCAAGAAAAATCTCCAACAAAATATCCAACTATATCGAGTTGTCAAAGCTGGCCAACTCTTGCATCAAGGCAAGTGGCTCACTAGGGACCAAGTTCAACAGAAGTTTCCGCATCTCATGGAGGAACTCAATGCAATGGATCATTGCTTCCTAAGGGGGAAGGACTGATCCAAGTGGATGTTGTTGGCCAACCACCTATTCCACTTGGATCCCCACAACTATCTCTTTCAGTAGTTTAGTTTCCTTAATTGTAACACAGTTTACTATTTTTGGAAGTTTTTTGGGTCTCGAACTTCCAGAGCCGTTTTGATGCCCTAAATGAATTTTTTTGGGAAAAATAGTGAAAACATTAAATTATGATTGAATTTTTCCCCTCAAAAGTTGTAGTCAGATAGATATTTCTAATGAGGTATTGTGCACGTCAAACAGATATCATATTCCAAAGTTACGACCACGGGAAGTTGATGTACCAATTTACCCAAAGAAGGCCCATAGTTTTGGTGCTTCATCTCCTAGGGTTAGGTATTTGGATGCTTAAGGTTTTCCATTATTTATCAATAATAAGTAGGTCTTCTAGCCTCATTGTGACATAGTTCAGAGGCATGTAGCCGGCACATCTCTTCTCAGAGACAAGATACCATCGTCTGAGATAGTTTATTTCTGTTCAGTTTGTAATCATATTTTAGTATTTGATATTAATGAAATGAAGTGTTATTTATGTTGCATCTCTGTAGTTATGAGAGTGATTCCTAAAGGCCTATTCACAAGAGAAACTCAAATTGTGGCTTATTTTCTTGAAAAGCAAGGTGTAAGGCTCTCTAATAAGGGCTAAGGGGATTTCGAGGGCTATGGTTTGTAAATAATACTTGTAAAGGAGGGCCTAGTCCAAGAAATATTTATAGAAACTTGACTTACAAGTAGGATTTGTGAAGTTGTGTTTAAGAGGTTACGGGACCACACGGGGACCAAGTGGGCCCAAAATTAAGCCAAGGGTGTGGACTAGATTACTAAAGGGTAGGCTTGACCTAATTGAGGAGGAGAAGGAGATCAAAGGAGGCATTTTCAACAATATTAATGCAATGACCTTAATGAGGTCACTAGCCAAGGGAAACCTAGGGCAAGAAACAATCCTCGAGCTGGGGATTTCAATATCGCGAGATCCCAATGTCATGTTTTCTTCAAATTTGGAGGGCCTCTTTAACAAAATCAAGTGTAGTTATGGACCAAAAATTGAAGTATTTGAATGGATATATTTTTATATAATTGATGCCCTAGGTGACCTATGTAGGTTAGGCCTAGAGATAAAGAGAGAGAGGTGAGAAAAATATGTTTTTAGGTCATCACCTATGGAGGATCAGTTCCTAATCCTTTGGGATAAATGGAGTTAAGAATATTCCAATGTTTGGGATGTTTTCACTGCATCAAGGAGGATTCTAGAACAATTTTCAATGGCAATTAGGGCATGGGATAATTGCTTCAAGGTATTTATAATTCAACATGAAATATGTGATGACTTACCAAGATAAAATTCAACAAAATATATCTAGTAACATTCACTTTTTCAAACATGGCCCATGACATGATGCAACACTAATAAAAGATAAATTCCCACTCTTTCGCACAAGAAAAGCAACAAAATTCAACCTAGTATAGCGAAATTTCCAACAACATGCACATGACATAAGAAAATGATAAAATAAAATTAAATAACACTTAAATGTGAGAATAAGTATATCCAATCATCATCTATGCCAATATATAAGCTCCAAGTTAAAAATGAAGAGATACAAACATCAAAATTCATCCATCCATATAATTTCGTCCTCTGAAAAGAATAGCAAAAATATCACAAGAGAGAGTAATCTAACCAAGTGATGATGAGAGAATGAATCAAATCATCATATATTTATAAAATCCATAATGAATTTGATTTAGAAAATTTTGGCATAATGTAGCCCTTAAAATAAAATAATGTACATAATAACAACTCTTTGGTGACAAGCCCACAAAACTAGCTCAATAATAAAAGAGTAAAGTCTCTCAATAGGGTCAAATGATCAATAGCATGTGTTGATGGGCGTTAGAGGAGGCCTAATGAATTCCATATGTGGCATAATGTGAAATAAGGCTCCCAAAAGTAGTGTATAAGGGGTTGGCCCCTTGTTCTCAAAACAATAAACATGTGGTGCTCCCAAATAGATGTGGGGGAACACAAGTGTCCTCATGGGTATCCAAACAAAGTGAAGATGCCTGTAGACCATCTGCAAGGGCTATGATGATGGTATAAGTGATGCCACATCATCGTATATACCATGGATCATATGCAAATTGTATGGTGCAATTGTGGAGCCAATTGGGCATAATGAACCAGGTGCATCTTCCTTATCCAATAGGTGAACCACGAGCAATCTATGGATGACCCTGGAAATCCATTGAATGTTTTCTGCTACTATCGAAGTCCATGGCTCTCTACACACACCCTACATGTGCCAATGTATACCTATGGAGGGTTAGGACCCTTTATAGGGAGATCAAACCCAAGATGGAGACCATCTACAATTCTGCATAGGATCCAATGTGTCCCCTTGCCCTCTAGTACACCAAATCATTAAGGAAACCAGGTAAAAGAGTTTTAAAACCATGGACAACAGGTGGGAACTTCATAATGGAATTCACTTCCATAATGGGCTTTGGCATATGCTAATGTATCCAAGCTCCAAGGGGGGTTAACTAGACACCTTATTAGGTGGTTTATACTTCTAAAGGGGGAAATATGTCCTTGGCACATCCTTCAAATGGTGGTAGCATGTGATAAAGTGATGCCAAGTGGGCCCACAATTAAGCCAGGGGGGTGGAGTATATAAATCAAGGGTAGGATTGAAATAATTGAGAAGGAGAAGGAGATCAAAGGAGGAATTTTCAACAATCTTAATGCAATGATCTTAATGAGGTCACTAGCTAGGGGAAACCTAGGGTAAGAAATGATCCTCGAGCTAAGGATTGCAATATCTCGAGATGCCACTGTCAAATTTGATTCAAATTTGGAGGGCCTTTAGAACAAACACTAATGCAGTTGTGGACCAAACATTGAAGTATTTCGATGATTATATTGTGATATATTTGATGCTCTATGTGACTTGTGTATCATAAGCCTAGAGAGAAAGAGAGAGAGGTGAAGAAAATATGTTTTTAGGTGATCACGTATGGAGGATCAGTTTCTAATCCTTTGGGAGAACTGGAGTCAAGAATATTCCAATGTTTGGGATGGTTTCACTTAATCAAGGAGGCATCTAGAACAATTTTTCATGGAAATTAAGGCATGGGGTGATTGCTTCAAGGTATTATTACTTCAACATGCAATATGTGATGAATTATCAAGATAGAATTTCAATGAAATATATCTAGGAACATTCACTTATTCAAACATGTCCCATGACATGATGCAATGCTAATAAAATACAAATTCCCACTCTTTCACACAAGAAAAGCAACAAATTTCGGCCTAGTATAGCGAAATTCCCAACAACATGTATGTGGCATAAGAAAATGACAAAATATAATTAAAGAGAACTTACATTTGAGAACAAGTATATCCAATAATCACCATATGCCAATATAGAAGCTCCAAGACAAAAATGAGGAGATCCAAACATCAAAATTCATCCATCCATCCAATTTCATCCTCCAAAAAGAATAACTAAAATATCATAAGAGAGTGGTCCAGCCAAGTGACGATGAGAGAATTAATCAACTCATAATCTGTTTATACAATTCCTAATTAATTCTATTTAGCTAATTTTTGCCTAATGTAGCCCTTAAAAATAAAATAATGTACATAATAACAACTCTTTAGTGACAAGCCCACCAAACTAGCTCCATAATAAAAGAGTAAAGCCTCTCAAGGGGGTCAAATGATCAATAAAATGTGTTGTTGGTCCTTAGAGGAGGCCTAATGTAGTCCATAGATGACATAATGTGAAATAGGAATCCAAAAATTAGTGGACAAGGGGTTGGCCCCTTTTTCTCCAAAAAATATATCAGTGGTGTTGCCAAATGGATGTGGGGGCACACAAATGTCCTCATGGGTCTCCAAAAAAATCAAAGATTCCTGTAGACCATCTTCAAGGGATAGGATGATGGTATAATTGATGCCACGTCATCGTATAGATCCTGGATCATCTACCAAGTGTATGGTACAATTGTGGAGCTAGCTAGGCATAGTGAATCAGTTGCATCTTCCTTATATAATAGGTGAACCACAAGCCATCTCTAGATGACCCTGGGGATCCATGGAATGTTTTATGCTACAGTGGAGTCCCATGGCTATCTATAAAAACCCTACATGTGCCAATGTAGCCCTATAGAGGGTTAGGATGCCATATAGGGTTACCAAACCCAATATGGAGACCACATGCAATCCTGCATAAGTTCCAATGCATCCCCTTGCTCTCCAGTACACCAAGTAATTAAAGAAATCATGTAAAAGAGTTTAAAAACCATGAAAAATAGGTGGGTACTTCATAATGGAATTCCCTTCCATAATGGATTTTGGCATGTACTATTGTCTCCAATCTTCAAGAGGGGTTAACCAAGCACCTTATTAGGTGGTTTGTACTTCTAAAGGGGAAGGTATGTCCTTGGTACATCCTTCAAATGGTGGTGGAATGTGATAAAGTGATGGGGCAGAGTAGGGTATGAAGGGGAAATCCTGGGTCACATGCCATGATAGAAGGGTAGCTAATAAAGGGAAGCCCACACTTGGATAAATAATTTGTAGGAGGGAGAAATAATGGTACATGAGTGTTAGTATGAATCTTAATTCCAATCGTATGAAAAAAGACCACTTTAGCTGTGCATAAAAAACAACCCTAACAACAAAGATGGCTGCCAATATCCTCATATATGCAATTAGGTGATCAAGATAAATGCTGCAAAAATCTAGATCTATGCATTAGAAGACATTAAGCAGTAGAAAAAACAAGTTTTACTCCATGCATCCAATAGACAAGACAAGAATATGTTGAATGAATTCTGTATTAATGGAACCTGGGAGGAAAACACAGAAGGGTGTTACCAGTTCTCCTCAATGGGATGGGTTCTTATAAGTTCTCAACACTTTAGATCTAAAATTCCTCTCTCTTGATGGTGTAGAAAACCCAGACAAAAGTGGTAGAAAAATATGACTATGATGGTGGATCAAAGTCAGACCAACAGTATAGATCCAGAGTGATCTTTAGGCAACAAAAGGTGGTAAATGAATGGGAAAAACCTTTTATTTATAACAAAACATTGAGTTAGTCTAGATATTGGTGCATAGTTAAAATATTATTAACCAAATCAAGATCAAACTTTTATGGAATATTTTATTATATTTGTTGGAGGGAAAAGGAATTTGACTTGGGTCAAATCTCTTTATTTGTAAATAATAAATAAATAAATGATTTATTTATCATTTTAAGGATGTGGTTAAGTAATAATTAAATAAATAATGATTTATTTAACTATTTATGAGTGATTTAGTCAAATTTAACAAGGAATATTATTTAAATAAGGTTTAAATAATTATTCTTAGAAACTAATAAGATAAATAATAATTTATCTAATTAATTTTCCTATTTTGGGTTAAATATGACCAGGAATATTAATTAAACTATTGTTTAACTAATTATTCCTTGAGGAAAATCAAACAAATGTAGATTTATTTAATATTTCCTCATGGGGTTTCCTATTTAGACCATAAAAAACTTAATAAAGGTGGTTTACTAAGTTATTTTCATAGTGAAAGCAATTTTACTTAGGGTAAAATTGGTCTTACATGGTGTACTTGGGTCCATCTAATGATAATAGGTTAGATGACCAAAAAATGGTGTAACAGATTGCCCCCCCAGCGTGCAAGCGTTAGGAGCTAATCGTATGACCAAAGTACGTTGTAAGAACTCAATCACTAGACATCGAAGGGGAAGTCAAAGAGAAAGAAGTATAAGGTAGACCAAAGTGCTGAAAGGATTAGACCCTGAGGCGGCGAGACTTACAGGTGTGACAAGTCTATTTTATGAGTGAGTACCTATGCTATAGGCAGCGGGGGAGGCATACCTATGCCCGCCGAGACAAATTACAAAGAATAAGGCGTCTAGTAAACAAGGGACTGAACAATATAGTACATGCTGGCATAAACATGAGCCAGATAAACAACATGATAATGAATCCCACATACATATTGTGCCTGGGATAACGGCTAGGACTTGTACAGTAATGTTTGAGTACATGAGATATAAATACAACCCAGATGCCCCTGTAAATAGGAAAGGGCTCTGAAAATTTGACTGATACATGAAATCAAAAAGGCGCTGCAAGCGGCTGAGGCTGACATCATCAAATCTATGGAGTTGCATCGAAGGCTGCAAGGAAGAGGTCATCCAGGAATTTGGGGGGATACCTGTAGGGCCATCCCCTCATGAGGGCTGAGACATCTCACACACACCCGAGAATCACTGATATCAGCTACTGCATCACTAGACCATCAAGTATATGGATCTTGATCATGCTGAAAGGAGCTGGAGCTAAGAAACAATCAAGTCAAAGGGAAATAAGGAGTCCTTTGCCTGATCCGAGGCACCAAACAAGAGTGGAAGCTGGAACCAAGGTACACTGCTCTCTAGACCTGTCTTCTGGAATGAATGAGCTAATGTTGACAGAAGGAGGTCCACCATAGGTGAGGCAAGAAGGGATCCTCAACTAAGGCACGAGAGAAAATAGTAGAGCGACTGAAAAACTGACACCAATGATGATGATGAAATGGGGGGTACTAAGTAGTGAAAAAACGGCTTCCCTTGCTAGAGCATAAAGGGCATGGATGACTTGACAGTGACTAACACAATATTATGAGGAATAGGGGACAGTGGGATTGAAGGCCATAATGTGCGACACGAGAGAGGGACCAAGCAATGAAGGATGGAGGACTATAGCAGGAGACAAAGGGACTCCGGATATACTCCATGAATGCAATGATGACTCAACTTAGATGCTCTAAAAAAGGGTGACTCGATGGTGTTGCCAGACAGAAAAGGTCCAATGGGGACCATAAAAACATGAGTACATAATGGTTATGTTAGCCACCTATAAAAATTTATCATATCAAATGGTGGCTAAATCTCTTTTAGCCTTCAAGAAAAAATTTCATGACCAAATTACCAAAGAAATGGTGTTTCCCTCTTTATCGTAAAGAACCCTGCTATTTACCAAAGAAGACTGCTTAAAACCCCATTTTCCCATCATTTTCACTACTCCTTTCATTCATAAAACAATTCTATTTTTCACCCTTTTTCATTCTCATTTTCTTCATAAAAATCCTCCAAAATGCTTTCATTTGGCTTCCAAACCAACCAAAACCCCTTTTAAACCTTCTATCTACCTCTCATTTGGTTTAAAAATGCCTTCATTTACCTACCGAAACCCTCAATTTGGCTTAAAAATCACTATTTTAGGCCTGAAAACACCCTTTCTGCATATAAAGGTTTCCTAAGCCCTCGAGGGCTTAAATCCTGTAACCCCTTTCCTCATAAGACCTTAAGCTCCGCAACTGGGCGCTAAAGGGCTTAAAAACCTCTCCAAATCCCGTCATAACCCTTAATTCCTTTTATTTCTTCATTTCTCGACGAAAACATTAAATTGAATGTTGACCGTTGATCTTTGCAGATAAGTGGTCATCGTTGCACCCGATCTCCACCTTTTCGTCAGATCTCCACCATTCGTTGCAAAGATCCAATGGTCAGGATTAACCTCGACAACCCCTTGCCCCCTTCCTCCTTTCCACAATAACTCATCTCCTTTATCAGATCTTGGCTGTCCATTCAAAAGATCCTACAGTCTAGATTTAATCCGATAGGCCCAACTCGTTTGGGACCTACCTCCCGCCTTGTAAAACACCTATCCACTCACGAGATGCCACGTGTATTCCACTATCTCCCCAACCCCGCAACTTCTCCATCGCGTGCGATCCACACCGTTGGATTTGCTGACCCTCATCCGATGGCCAGAGTTGTGTTTCGCGTTTTTTTTGTGCATGTAGTTTAACACCGAAAAAAAACGCGAAATGGGTGGTATTGTAAATCCACATGTCAGCAAGCGTACCGTATCACGTTATTTTTGGGAAAACCATTTACCACATTCTGTGTCACTCGAAAACCATTCCGGTTTTCCGCTAAATCACCCTCCTCCGCAATGTATTTTCTTGTTTGATCTTTTCCGTTGATCGATTTAATCTGACGGTCCTGACTTAACACAACCCTGTGTCTTTTGCTATTTTCCTATGTTCCCAAAACATCTCGTCAAACGATCTCAACCGTCGGATATTCTAATCCGATCGTCCCGATTAATCCCCCGCCATTTCATCCACCATCCTTCTACTCTCCCCAAGAATTCCAGCAATTGATCCTAATCGTTGGATAATCTAATCCGATGACTCTCATTACATTTTATCTCCATTCGCTTGCCTTTTGTATTTTCTCCCAAACACTTCATTGAAAGTTCTCCGCCGTCGATCTCTGAAGATCGAATGGCCCTGATTTAATTTCGCCACCCTACGCTTTCCAGCCATCTGTTTTCCCAAATGAAACAACCATTTAATCTCGGCCATTGGTTGTTTTGATCCAACGGCCACGATTTAATCTCGCACCTGAAACCTCCAAAGCAGCCTTAACCTATTTTTCACGGCATTTTATTAACTTTGTGTGTTTTTGTAGGTTATAAGGGTTTTTCCCACAATTTTAAAAAGAAATGAAAGGCTAGGGATGACGATCCCCCAAGCCACTATCCACGAAGAAAAGGAATTTACAAGGTTCAAACTGTGATTTTACCCATGCCTCATGAGCATGGGTGATGTCTTGAAACCTTCTGCGCACCTGCAACACAACAAAAAAACAGTGAACATCAAATAAACAAAGAGTATCAGTGCATAAGTGAAGATTAATGATTTCAAACAGAGTTTAAAGTGATTAAGGCACCAATTCGAGGATCAAAGGCCTAATCCACAGTAAGTAAGGAATAAAAGATACGAGAACAAAGATCAAGGCCTAATTAGGCCTAAAAACAAAGAGTAAAGCAGATTAAAGGTTTTTTAAGGAAAAACAAAGGAAAATATCAGCAAAGAAGGCCTCCACTACCACATCAGAGGCTAATTGAATCCTCTTCAGCTACCAAAAAGCCACCTGCTGCTTCCATAAATCAATAGAAGGCATAGTTATTTCCTATTCAGAAGATATTTTCCTAAAGACAGCTGAACAATTATTTCAAACTGTCAGCGAAGTTATTGAAAGGATAAGAAAGAAACTTAAAGTCAATCTTCTCATCCACTAAGCCTAAAAATCTGAAAATAGAGTTATGAGACAGAGTAATAGATAGAATGCATTCCTGCCTTATGCCTTGCATGGTTTTCAAGGCTAGTAATTGCATTAAGTGTAGAATTAATGATACTTGAACCCTAGAAACTCTTCCACCTCCTCATTTTATTATAAAACCTCCTTGAGGAGCACATTGTAAAGGGTTGGTCTTTGGATATCTGTTGCATGTAAATAGTTTTCTGAAGATGCTGTAGCCGTGTTTTGTAATTGAAGATACATAAGCTGAGATGAGAAGTTTGAAGCTGTAGAGACCCACTAGACTTGATGATTGTAACTGGTTTGAACATCAAATACAAGCTAATTTATGGGATCCTGGTCTATGTCAATGGTGATGTGTTTCTTATTGTAAATTGTTATTTTATTTTTGTTTCTGTTCAGTCCACTTTTCTCTGATAAAGAACAGTAAATATAGAGCTAGGATTTACTCTTGCAAGTACCCTACTCTCACTGATAAGCTTTATCTTTATGTTTTCCTCCTTTGTGTATTCAAGAATGATTTAATACAGTCCAAGCAGTCAAGGAATGTTGGTGAGCCCATGTCTTACTGTCTAAACTTTAAACATTGTTTTTGAATGATATTTCCATTACATGCTAAGTAGAGTTGGACTAGGAAAGTTTATGGTTTGCCCTGTCTTCTAATTTTTCTCCAAAGGTTGTTTGAAAGTTTCCCTTAAGAGTATGTTGAAAGAAGGCTAGTTTCAAAGTACTTACCTGATCTTATACTAATTTTTATGTTTATCATGAATGTTTTCCTTTTGAATACGCTGAAAGCAGGCTAAGTTAAAAGTCTTTACTTGATCTTAAGTTATTCTATGTGTTTTAAATGTTTTCCCTTGAAAGTACATCAAAAGCAGGATAGTTTCAAAGTACTTACCTGATATTAGATTACTTTTGTGTATTTCCTTAAGTACATGCCAAAAGCAAGATAGTTTCAAAGTACTTACATGATCCTAGGTTGTCCTTTGTTCCTTCATCTGTTTGATTTCCCTCACTCCATTTCTATTGTTTCATTCCATAAAATCAACTTAAAGAGATCTTTTGACATAGATGACTTACCCCATGGACCACTCTTGAACCTTGTTGTTTCAATTAAATCCTCTTATGACTCCATATCCCAATGGATTGAAGCTGCTCCTTGCCTATCTTATTAGGTGAATCATTCCTTCACTTTCATACACCTTCACCCTTCATTTAGACTTCCTTCACCTTCATTATATTCTTGCCCAACCAAAACAAACAAAAACCTTGTTCCTCATAACTAGCCTAATATCATACTAAAATCCTTGAAAGATAAATCAATCTTTGCACTTATAGAGAGATCCCTCTCTGGATTCAGGAAGGCTAGATCCTAGAATCCCAAAGTGGTTCATATGTAGGCTTTGCAGTTTGTATTTTCCAATCTTGCAAATTACAGAGACCTAACAGGTTACTCATGACGAAGATCAACACAAGCATGGACAAGTATGAAGGCACAGGTGTGCCCCCAAGTACAAGTGTGGCAGGTGAAGAAATTCAATTTTGAGGAGTGGTGAAGTGACCCTTCTTGGACAAAATGTGTCTCAGTGAAGTATCAAATAATGAAAAACTAACAGATACCCATTTGAGGGCTTGGTGAGATCTTTCCAACGGTACAGACGATTTGGTAAACAGAGCTACAGTTTGGCCGCAACAGGCGAAAGAAAAATTAGGGGTTTCTCTTTTAATAAGGTATTTTCCCTCCAAATTCACTCATTTGCATGTAGAGCTATGGTGAATGTAGAGAGGAGAGAAGGCCCTAAATCTTGCGGTGCTCGTATTGGACAAACCGACCGTTGGAATCGAGATCCGTCAATTGCAGGTAAGAGGCCTAACCATACTCCTTCTTTTTAGTGGATTGAAAGTTCAGAGTAGTTCCCCAGGGCTTAGGAACAGACCCTTTCTCCTCTTCATGGTTGGGTCACACTTTTTGGGGCAAAAAGTGCAACCTAGGTAGTAGGTTTTGAGCAAAAAATTGCGACCTATTCCAGGTTTGGGCTTGAAAAGTGCGATCTGTTAGTGAGGGGTTTTTCTGTGCTATTTTTTGGTTGAGCACTAGGTTTTTATGATGAGATGTATTATTTCCTATCTGTATACTGACAAATATGATGGTTTTGTGCATATATGGTAGAATTACGGATCAACTAGAGAGAGAGAGACCTGGGCGCATTACGGTCGGATATTCGAGAGGATCAAGGTGTCCACAGTGCATTGGCCAGGTTTGGGGCTCTAAAGTTTGTGGAGAACCCTTTGATGAGAGTTGGAGAGCCCTTATTGGCTCGGATTGTCAGCTATTAGGATCTGGACCATGAGGTATTTATAGTGTAGGGGCATCAAATCGAGTTGACGGTCCAGGATAGATAATTCTTGACTGGTCTCCCACCACTTGGGATGGTAGGGAATACTCAGCCAGTATTACCGTGGGGGCGGAATATCATAGATTTTGTAGAGCGCCATTGTCGACCAGGTCTCAAAGTCAAGGGGACTCGGATACCCATCGGGGATTTGGAGAGGTTAGAGACCCGTGCTGTGGCCATAGCGGTGTTGCGGATCCTGGGCAACCAAGCACTCCATCACATCACCGGGGGGCAGATGATGCTTGTGGAGAGTGTTTTGAATGGGACCTACTATGGGTGGGCCTAGATGATGCTGTCGTCTTTGAAACGACAGTTGTCTCTATGCAAGCAACAAGTGAACCATGACTCTGCATATGGTACAGTTTTGTGCTCATTCTTCTTTGAGAAGATCCTGACACTTCGACCTCGCATACAGCTCCAAGATGGGGGCCCGAGAGAGCCTAGGATGCGTCGGTGGGGGCGACTAATGTGTAGAGGAGGAGGTGGGGTGGTTGGACGGGTGTTCTGACCTGAGTTCTTTGTTCATTGGTATCAGATGCCACTGTATATAGACGAGTATCCCTATAGTGGGATGAGTTATTGTGGGGACCCGGATCTACCACTGCCACCTAGCTGAATATTTGGGCCCGATGGTAAGTGAAAAATTGATAATATTTTATGTGCATGTAAAGTTCTAGAATATTGTATGTGGTACTGATTCTTTCACTTTTTGTATGCAGATACAGCATCGGTAAAACTGACCGGGTATATGGGACGACTTGCAGTATCGGGGATCGCAGGACCTAGTGGACCGAGGGTGCAGCAAAATGAGGATACAACAACCCTCCTGGAGAACATTCGTCATAGATGTTAGAGGCTTTGGACCAGTGTTTTAGAGCGCGGCTGGAAAGAATTAGATGACCAGTACATAGAGCCATGTATTGGTTTACCCTCTGAGTGGCGAGGGGTCATGCGGTGCATGGCGATGGCCGGACAGGGTATGCGTGATCTATGAGCTGTGGGAGCAGAGCCATTGGCTTACGATCCTCCAGTTAGTGATTAGTGTGTAGGGGCAGGTGGTGCCCCCAGTTTTGAGTTTTGTAACATGCTATGTGCATGTCATATGTATCAGAGTGGATGGACTCTAAAACATTTTATATGACACATATTATGGATATGCATTGTTTTGATATTTTTATGTTTTTTTCTTGTGTTAAATGCGTGTGCTAAATGCCAATATAGAATATGGTTTACAACACTATCTACATAGTGATTTTATGCTCTAGTTACATGACTAAATGTAATGATTTCAAATTCACGCATCAAAAGCTTCACTCGTAAATATCTTCTAAAAAGGATAGGATTATGCACAAGATAGACACCATTCAATTGCATGACAAGAAGCAGGGAGTCTAAATGAACATGAAGGTGAAGGATGCGATGTGAAAGGGCATCGACTAATAAACCTCATACTACATCATATTCGCTCTGATTATTGGTAGCAGTACCAATGCATACACCGTTCGAGAGAACAAGCGAATGCAAGGGGGTAAAAATGGCCCAACCTACCGAGGCTAGATTCTGGGAGTAGCGACTTGCACCATTTGCGAAACTAATATAAGGTGTGGATGGGAGGTCCATCTGAAAAGTGCCACAAGAAAATAAATGGGAGGATGATGAACAATGTTGGCAACCTGAGCATAAAATAGAAATCGAATGCACTCTACGGGATGGAGTAATCTGGGTAGGATGTCTACTACTCACATGCTGATGGTGAGGTGGAGTGTGGGAGCTACCGAAGGTGTAGCTTGTGCTCAGGCCATGAAAGTCACCATAGGAATGGATGGTGCCCTCCCATTTATGGGCAGGAAAGATGAAGTCAGGGGTGGACATGGCTTCCATGATGTCATCATCACAATAGAAGGTGGAGTGACTAGAGGAAGGGAGATCACATGACGCGGCGAAGCTACCTGACTCATCATCATGAGAAGAAAGGTTCACATGCACATCGTCATGGGGGATGACGTAAGAATAAGTAGATAAGGGATCTACTGATGTTGAGCCCAGGGTGATCACTGAAGGGAGGTCAAGCAAAAAAACAGGGGAAGATTCAGAGGGAGATTCCACCAAGGGTCTCATGGATGATGAAAGGTAGAGGATGGTGGCCGCAGGCTCTGTCATTTCAACATCAGGAGGGCGAATGTCAATGGGAGAGGGTAAATCCTTAGTCTGGCCTATAGCATACTGCACAAGTACGGGAGAGGCGGATTGGTTTTTTTCAATCTCGTACTCCCAAACTACCTCTACAGAGGCATGGTAATGCGTAAGGCGTGGAAAATGGTGGGAATAATGGCCATGGAGATCACAAAAAGCACAAGTTTGGTTGGTGTGAATAGTTTTAGGATTTTGGTTGCAGTCGAGGAAAAAATAGAGGCTCCAGGGACCATAGACTCAGGGAATGCAACTTTAACCATGGACTTGATATGGGGCAGTTCAGGGAAGTTATGGGTGGCTTGGCCGACGACATCACACAAGGCACAGGGCTTTGTGGGTGGGGGAGGTGCAGGGTCTGTTGGGGTAGCCTTGTCCTTAGAGGCCCTCTTGCGAGCTTTTCCCTTCTTACCTGAAGTGGTCGCAACAGGAGGGGGTTCCTGTTGAGGTGGTTGAGGCACTGTTGCAACAGGAGAAGTCATGGGGACTGGTTGAACCAAGGTCAAAGCAAGATAAGGTTTGGGTTGATCAGGCGAGGCAGTAGCTGGAGGATCAAGGTACCAAATGGGAATCCCAAGGGTCAAGTTAGGAAGAGAGAGGGTGGCCATGATAGGTGCCATATACACTCCTGGTGGGGGAGATATGAATGGTATTTGACCGGAGGGGTAATGGCCAGGCAGGACGACTCCTAAATGGTTAAGGCCTGGAGGAACCGTTCTAGGAGGATAAAGAGGCTCATGAATACCAGTTGAAGGGCCAAGAGGAGGAGGTCCAGAAGGCTGAATCGAAGGGTTAGGAGTAGGCTGCGGAGGGCGAGGAGGCTGCTGAATAGCCGAGGTGGGCTGCTTGAGGGCAGTCGAGACGATTACATCATGCAAACATTCGATGAGTTGGGATTAGAGACAGGAGGAGAAAGACTAGGGAATGTACCAAGCAATGAGGAATATTTGTAGACTCTGGGTGAAACATTAGTCAAAGGGTCGACGGTTTGCTTGTTGGTCACTGAAGAGATAGTGGACTCAGGGGAGGTTTGAGACTTCGGTTCGTAATATGTCAACTGGTCAATGGTGACTATCTTTCTATTATGAGGGAAGGACATCTTGCGGTGGACCGCAGAAGGGAAAAAAAACGTCACATAAGTGTAGCTATGTAATATTCCTAATTTAATAGGAATATTCATTTTTGTATTGTTTACCTTGTCTAAGGAATAAAAGGGTAAGGGAGATCTATAAAATGCAAAAACTCCATGGAATAAATAAATGCCCAATATGAACAAGGTTAAATCAGGGCTGCTTTAATGAAACCCTTATGTGTGAAAGGGGTTTGTGACAATTGATTGGGTCAAAAAGACCTTATCAACAACGCTTTATAAGTGTAATGTACCTCCTTTTTGGACAGTGCAGATCTAGATGGAGGTTGCACATGTGAAAGAGGCTTAAGTTTTGAAAGTGGTTTAGGGTTGTGCCCATACTCATCTTATAAAAGGAAGGAGAAGGCTCAAAGCAAGGGTTTTTGATGATTTTAGAAGTTTCTTGAGCAACTCGAGTTCTCTTGGCTGGTTAGCCAAAGAGAAGAGGATTTCCTGTTTAGGAATCCTCTCTCCTTCCATGGAGTAGCTCCTTGGAGGAGGATGTTCAGCTTTGTCCACTATTCGGCATTTTGGCCAAGCTTCTACTTCCAATGGCAGTGTGGATCCATTGAGGGTTTTATTTCTTTTGAAAGCTGCAGCAAGTGGAGCTTAGATCTTTTAAGATCTAAGGCATTTCAGTACTTCTTTCCAGCGGAGGAGGGTTCTAATCCATTGGAAGGACTGTATTGGATGATTGGAACTTCATTTCAGATATTGGCATTAGGCCATTACATATTTTTGAGCCTACAGTGTAGTCAATCTTCCTAGACTGTGTTATTTTCAAAGGAGGAGTTGCAGGGTGATTCAACAATCTCTTGGGAGAGAGATCTCCGGTGTTGGGAAGTTCCCTCACTGTGGTGATCCATGGATTGGCCAACCAATCCATGTAACTTCCAGATCTGATATATTCATAATAATTTCATCTTCAGAAATTTTGCAGTAAATCTGCAGATCTGCTGCATAAGAAGTTAGATCTACTCCATTTATTCCATTTTCTGCTGAAAACCCCAAGGGGTATGTAAAATAGGGACAATCTAATGTATGGATATCATATAGATCTAAAATTTGGTACAATGATATGTTATAGATATTATTTTTAACCTAAAGCTACTATGTTCTTCATAAAATAATGTTGTTATGGTTTTACAGTGAAATACAATTGTTGCAACACCTCTTAAGGAGGGTTTTTCTTCATTAAAGTCTTCATTATTTCTCTTCTATTGCATGAGTAACCTTATGGGTCTGTTTTACTGATGTATATATCATTTTTCATGTATCACCTTCAGAAAATCATGCTTCCTGAGTTTCAGTAAATTCTGCATATTCAAAGTCATGGGGATTGGATGTTTTTCTTGGCTAGTCGAGAAGGAGGAACTGTTTAACATAGAAAATATTATTTTTTCTTGCTGAAATTTGACATGGGAGTCCCTAATAACCCTATCTATCAGATCCAACCACTTTCCCACCTTATTTTTATGCATATCTCTAATTATACTCGTTTTAGGGCCTATGTCTTCACTTTTCCCCACCCTTTGGTTCATAAAACGTTGTATAAGCTATTTCTGTAAGTTCAAGATGTGTAATCCTATCTATTTAACTTTTTTTAAATCTTATTCATCAATTTAATACCGTTATATAGTTTATATGTTGCTGCAGTCCCTTAGTTGGGCAGTTTTCAAGGCAAGCTAGGTGTGGGAGAACTGTTTAACCCACCTAGTATGATTTTTTTCTGATATCCTCTTGGAATTGGGTTTTATATTATCATATATAAGGTATACAAGAGTTTATATTAGTTTCTGAAGCACCCATCTCTGAAAAATGCATTTTTCAGGCTTGGCTTGTTGAGCAATCCCTCTTGGGAATATTAGCTCTCGACATAGTTCTATAGAAAGAGTCTGCTAGTGGGCTAGATAGCCTCTGGATCTCACCCTCTTTTCAGAGGTGACATATCCAGTAAATTCCCCTGCAATCAATCTCTGGAATAGATCCAGTTGTTGATTGTTAATATTTTCTTGAAAAAGGATTTTCATTTGCCAGATTCATGAGAAGTTTCATATCTGGAACATTAAAGTGGTATCAGAGCATGATATTTGGCACATCTTGTGATATCAAGCTATCAAAGAAGAAAAGATAAGAAGCAAGACAAATCTGATGGAGAATTTTTGGTTACATTAAAGACACAACGGAGAAGGGCCTGAACCCCTTTCCTGGAAGATTACAGAGAGAAGAGTTTCAGAAACTCTCCGTGTACTAAAAGAAGAAATCCTAGGGATGGATAAGGGAGATCATGTAGATCCCTCTTATCTTAGAAGCCCCAGAATTCATTACAATGTGTGTGAGCATTCATCTTCACAACTTGATCTTCAGCGCTGTAACATGCCTCCTTTCTTGGCAAGAGAAAGAGGAGGAGGTTTGTTGATGAAGCAAGCCCTAGTTATTCACTTGAGGGGTGTGAGAATTCAGTCTCACATGCAGATCCACAACACAGTCTATTTCCCATGTGCATTGCAAGAAGAATGGAGGAAGCACCACTGCATCTAAAAGGTATGGAATATGATTGGTGGTTTCAAGTTTCTATTTCATATTATCATGCAAATGTAAAAACCTATGAGGGATTCACTAAAGGATTAGTGAGGAGAGTTGATGAGAAGCCCTCATGTGTTGGCATCATAAAACCAAACAATTTTCATGAGTTGGAGGGAGCCATGAAACAAACTCCATTCCACATTTCCAAAGGGGATGAACAGAGAAGGAATACCAGTGCTATACCATCAGAGGGAGAAGAGGAGAAGGAGGATCAACATTCCGGTGGAATGAGCATGCACCCTCATCTTTTGAGGAGGATTTCTATACATAGGAGAAGGACTGCACTGCACAGTGAAGAGAGGGACCATTCACTCCTCTCATTCATACAGTCCATTCCCTATTTAGACGTCTCACTACATGGAGGCAACCCACCTAGGAGGCCATCGGATCCGACATTGTTGAAAGGCATCCTATTTCTGGGTTCACCGCTCTTGGATTAAAGGGAGGTGAATATGTGGAAATATGACTTTGGCATGAGGGATGTCAAAGTAGCAGACAACAACATGAGGAAAGCACCATATTGCAGAACACCAGCGCTGTCTATGAGGAGGAGAGATTGAAACTTTCTAGTTATGCACTTGGATGCATACCTTGCTTGGCTAGAGAAGTTCACATGGAAGGGCATTCAACATGACATATATCAGCATATGGAGAGATGCATAGCCCGATTGATTAGGGAGAGGACCTCACAACCACTTCCCTACTCATTGGAAGTGAGGGAGAATTTTCAATTGAGCCATTTCAGCTCAAGAGCTCAAGTGCATGAGGGAGAAGGTATAATTTCATATTTTGTATTGTACTTCTTTTCCTTGTTGAGCAGCATGATGTATCAAGGGGACTTGTTCCTTCTTGCATATCATATGGGGATGTACTTGCAGCAATTTGTAGCAGTGAAATTGGCCAATCTTATGGTGGTTTGTGGAAGAGGCCACATGATTTTGGGGTGCATCTTTGGCACCAAATTGTATATTCATGTTTCCATATTATGATATGATTGTGGTAGAAAAAAAGTGGCTTGAAAAGCACTTGTTAATTTTTGTTTTGAAGCAGGAAGGAGGTACACTGCGTTGGTCCCATGAAAAGAGCAGTGACCCACTCTCTAGTTGTCAATTGGAAGCTTGTTTTCATGGCATATTGCTTCCGTGTATTGCTGATGTTTGTACATTCACAGGAAGCACTAATTTGAGAGTACTGTATATATTGTGACAGCCCATTGGGAGCATGATTCTCCCCATTGTACATGTTTTATATTGCAGGAGACACCATGGGCAAACCATGATTGCTACATTGCTACTTTCCTCTTCTTGTGGGGAAAACCACATGAATAAATTGAAGAGGCAATTCATGGCTGAAAAATTTGATGGAGTAGCTTGGGCCATTCTTGGAGGCCATATCATTTCAGCCCAAGGACACAAACAGCTCCATCCTTGTCATGAGTGGAGAGGGAAACAAATGAAAAGGGGAAAACAATCTCTCCATGCAGCCCCACTACATTGCACAAACCAGGATTGACCAATTATATGAGCTACTTAGCATAGCTCACTCCATTTGGATGATAGCATGGGTGTGGAAGTCACTCAATGAGAATAAAATTCCCCATTTTCATCATCACTCCTACCTTGAGGAGGCCATTGAGCAGCAGGGAGATCACCACTTGTACCCTCCATTTTCTCACAATGTACACTTGCTCTTTTACACTTGGAGGAAATCATGGAAGGACAGATTTATTGCATACCATTTCCAGCCATGGTGGGATCCATTGATGAGGCCACAAGGAGAAGGAGGAGGAAAATTTTGTCCTACCTTGCAGTTGCTTGAGGACAAGCAACATTTTGAAGGGGGAGTACTGTAATATTCCTAATTTAATAGGAATATTCATTTTTGTATTGTTTACCTTGTATAAGGAATAAAATGGTAAGGGAGATCAATAAAATGAAAACAATCTATGGAATAAATAAATTCCCAATATGAATAAGGCTAAATCAGGGCTGATTTAATGAAACCCTTATGTGTGAAAAGGGTTTGTGACAATTGATTGGGTCAACAAGACCTTATCAACAACGTTGTCTAAGTGCAATGTACCTCCTTTTTGGCCAGCGCAGATCTAGATGGAGGTTGCACATGTGAAAGGGGCTTAAGTTTTGAAATTGGTTTAGGGTTGTGCCCATCCTCATCTTATAAAAGGAAGGAGAATGCTCAAATCAAGGGTTGTTGATGATTTTAGAAGTTGCTTGAGCAACTCGAGTTCTCTTGGCTGGTTAGCCAAAGAGAAGAGGATTTCCTGTTAAAAGAATCCTCTCTCCTTCCATGGAGTAGTTCCTTGGAGGAGGATGTTCAGCTTTGTCCACTATCCAGAATTTTGGCCAAGCTTCTACTTCCAATAGCAGTGCAGATCCATTAAGGGTTTGCTTTCTTTTGAAAGCTGCAGCAAGTGGAGCTTAGATCTTTTCAGATCTAAGGCATTTCAGTACTTCTTTCCAGCGGAGGAGGGTTCTAAGCCATTGGAAGGAATGTATTGGATGATTGGGACTTAATTTTAGATCTTGGCATCAGGCCATTACATATTTCTGAGCCTACAGCGCAGTCCATCTTCCTAGACTGTGTTATTTGCAAAGGAGGAGTTGCAGGGTGATTCAGCAATCTCTTGGGAGAGATATCTTCGGTGTTGGGAAGTTCCCTCACTGTGGTGTCCATGGATTGGCCAACCGATCCATGTAACTTACAGATCTGATATATTCATAAGAATTTCATCTTCAGAAATTCTGCAGTAAATCTGCAGATCTGCTACATAAGAAGTCAGATCTACTCCATGTATTCCATTTTCTGCTGAAAACCCCAAGGGGTATGTAAAATAGGGACAATATAGTGTATGGATCTCATATAGATCTAAAATTAGGTACAATTATATGTTATAGATCTTATTTTTAACCTAAAGCTGCTGTGTGCTTCAGAAAATAACGTTGTTAGGGTTTTACAGTGAAATACAATTGTTGCAGCACCTCTTAAGGAGGGTTTTTCTTCATTAAAGTCTTCATTATTTCTCTTATATTGCATGAGTAACCTTATGGGTCTGATTTACTGATGTATATATCATGTTTCATGTATCACCTTCAGAAAATCATGCTGCCCGAGTTTCAGTAAATTCTGCATATTCAAAGTCATGGGGATTGGGTGTTTTTCTTGACTAGTCGGGAAGGAGGAATTGTTTAACATAGAATTTTTTTTTTTTTTTTGCTGAAATTAGACATGGGAGTCCCTAATAACCGTATATATCATATGCAACCACTTTCCCACCTTATTTGTATGCAGATCTCTGATTATACTCGTTTTAGGGCCTAAATCTTCACTTTTCCCCACCCTTTGGTTCATAAAACGCTATATAAGATATTTATGTAATTTCAAGATGTGTATTCCTGTATATTTCACATGTTTTAAATATTTTTCATCAGTTTAAGACCGTTATACAATTTATATGTTGTTGCAGTCCCTTAGTTGGGCAGTTATCAAGGCAAGCTAGGTGTGGGAGAATTGTTTAACCCACCTAGTCTAATTTTTTTATGATATCATCTTGGAATTGGGTTTAAGATTATTATATATAAGGGATCTAAGATTTGATATTATTTTCTGAAGCACCCATCTCTGAAAAATGCGTTTTTCAGGCTTGGCTTGCTGAGCAATCCCTCTTGGGAATATTAGCTCTCGACATAGTTCTATAGACAGAGTCTGCTAGTGGGCCAGATAGCCTCTAGAACTCACCCTCTTTTCAGAGGTGACATATCCAATAAATTCCCCTGCAGTCAATCTCTGGAATAGATCCAGTTGTTGATTGTTAATATTTTCTTGAAAAAGGATTTTCATTTGCCGGATTCATGAGTAGTTTCAGATCTTGAACATTAAAAGCTACGACCCAATAGAATTTTTTAATCTAAGGTGGAATCTATGAATTCTACATCAATGCAAATAGTCTTTCCTGCAAGAGTAATAGGGCAATTGCAGAATAAGCCAATGGACTGGGAGGCGTGGCCATCCCACGCTTGGAGAGTGATCGTGGAAGGAGCCAACTCAGGTGATCCGAGTTGCTTCCAAACCGAAGTGGACATCACACAGGTGGATGCTCCCTCATCAATAATGCACCGGGAAGTGTTGGCATTTAGGATCTTGATGGGATTTGGAAGGCGACGAAAGTAGGGAGAGGAGGATGTTCTGACCGGCCAACATCAAAGGAAATCAATCGATTGTCAGAAGGATCTACAACGCCCATGGTAGATAATAGAGCTTTTCGTTGTGAAGGGAATGACTGGAGGAGTTCCAGCGTTGAAATGGCAGCAGGGGATTGTGCCAAATCATCTACTATGCTATACGAATGGGAAACTTTTCCAGAAGCATCATTTTGGCATAGTGGTCCCTTAGGGATCTTGGTATGAACCTCCGCCTTAGGCTGAGGGATCTGCAAGGGACCATTAGGTGTTGAAAGAGGCTCTATAGTGACCGAAGGAGGTGTCTCGGGGACAGATGTAGTGGGAGGCTTGTTGTACTGACGAGACTGAGTCTGAATATTGATGTCTATGGTTAGAGGTTGATCAGAGTTCATCATGAGAATTTGGTAATCAGAGGTACCAGATGGAAGAGGTTGAGTGGCCACCTGTCCTTTAGATGGTTGGGTAGCCATAAATCCTTGTTGAGGGAAAGGATTAGTAAGCACAACCGGTTGACTAGGTGCAACACTGGGAGGGATGGAAGGGGAGGCTTGTTGTCCTCGCAATGTTGCTTGAGACTCCCACAACTGCTGCATCTATGGTAAAAGAGGACAATCATGCATGTAATGACCATAAACACCACAATAAGAACAAGGCTTGTTCGTGTGAACAAGCCTGTTCTACTTGGGCTGGGTGCCCTGTTGCTGGTTAGTAGTGTAAGGAGAATTATTTTGAGGATTAGGTCTAGGATTATCAGGAGCAGACTGATTTTGAGTGCCTTTCCTCTTCTTTTTGGAGGGAGAAGGATTAGTCACGCCCTGCTATGCATACACCTACCCCTGAGGGGGAGGTGGCTGTTGTTGCGGGGGTTGAGAAGGCAAGGGAGGAGGCAGTGCTAATGCTGGAAGATCTGGAGCACCAGGCTGTGGATATGGATAATAAAGAGGTTGGGTAACAGTGTGGTAAACAAGAGGTTTGGAAAAAAGAGGAGGCATGCTGTATCCTGGATACGTGCTACCGGGAGGGGGAAAAGTGTAGGAGGTGTTGGCCCCTCCCTGAGGAAAACCATAGCCCATGGGAGGTTGAGCATAAATATTAGAGAGAGTTCCAACAATACCGTCGGCAGCGTGAGATGCCCCCGGTGCGTTGGCACCACCGGGTCTGTGAAGATCAGGTAGAACGATATAAACATAACTCGACTGAGCGTAGATCAGGTCATATTTTAACGAAATTTGGAGAGCGGCTTCTTCGGTTTGAGGAAAGTGCGATGCGACATCTTTTCTGATAGGTGGAAAAATAGATGTAAGGAGCTAGTCCATGTAGACACAGTCTTCGAGGGTAGGAGCTCGACATAGGCTCTTTCTTCTCTGCCATTCTTGGACATGATTAGATAGGCGGGTCGCAGATGATTGATGGAAAGAAGTCAAGAGTTCGGTACTAGTGTCATAACGAAGGGAAAGCTGGAAGTAAGACAAAAAATCTTGGGAAATAGTCGCAAAGGTGGTATGAGAGGAAGGGGCTTGATCAACATACCACTTAGACGCTTCACTTGTAAGCGTACGTTGGAACAACCGAAGACAGATAAAGTCATTAGTAATGGAGTTAGATGAACACCACATGTGGAAAGATTGAACATGATTTGTAGGATCTTCTCCAGCAAGGCCTTCAAACTTTGGGGTGTCAGAATGGAGCTTCGTCGGCATAGCAGGCTGACTAGAGTCATGGTGTATAGGGTCATTTATCAACTGGTCAAAATCAGGGAGGCTGGGGCCTGCCATGAAGGGGAGCAAGGGCACAGCCGGGGTAGTCTCCGTTGTGGTCCCACTAGTGGTATTCCCAGCATGAGGGTTGGGGTTACTACCAGCATTAGGTCTTGCACCAGACATGGTGAAGGTGTTAGGGGGAGAACCGAAGGTGGAACGAGAAGGAGAACTCAAAGGACCAGAAGAAGAGTTGGTGTGCAGACTCGGTGGAGGACGAACTCGAATCCTACGCGGAGGAGTAAGTCTTCCTACTGGAAACTAAGGATGAAGGCCAAGAAGTCTCCAGGATAAATGCCTTGGTGGTGCAATAATGACGACACAAACATGACAAGGGCAGGGAGGTGCAGGATAAACTGATTACAATGTCGAAACAATGGCAGAGAGGTGCAGGATCAATTGATTTCAATGTTTTAGAGTCTTTGATTGGGTGTTAACCAAGCCCTTTTTCGCTTAGGGTGTGTGTGTGAAGTGTGTAAATTTTATTTTTTAAACCCAGACATTTGTAGAGAAAAATAAAAAGTGTGTTGTATAGCTATAAATAAACCTACAAATGACAATATATAAGCCTGCAAAAATAGAAAATAAACAACTAATAATGCAATAATCTAAACCCAAGGAGGCGAGTCTCTCAACAACTAGTCTATAGGTGAGTAAAAAACTAATCAAACACATAAAAAAGCCAATAGATCTAAGGTGAGGAGGGACAGGGATCTAAAGGAAAAAATCTGCTGGGAAGTGGTGCAGAAAACAACAACAAATTAGAGGAAAAATTGTTGTAAAAAGAGGTGGCGAAAGGCTATCTCCTGGAGGGAAACAGAGTGAACCCTAGAGGAAAACCAAAAAAAATATAAATGAGATGATTTGGATGGATAACAAGCTGATTTGAAGCAGATCTGAAGGTGAGGTATCAGATTTGAAAAATGGCTGAAGACTCTGAAAATTCAGACAACCTGTAATAGCAAAAAATCTTCCACAAGAAGTGGACGGTACTAAAGCCCTAGGGGGCTAGGTTCCCACTTAGTTGAGAAAAACAGAACAAGTATAGGTCCAAAATGGGTGGAGATGGAGGTCAGAAAACCCTGAACAGAGGCTCAGACAAACCCAGAAAACTTTCAGAAAAACTCCTGCAAAAAATCCAGGTCGCAGTTTCTGACCTATTTTCAGCAGAGGTCACAGTTTTTGGGCTGATTCCTGCTTCCTGAAGCTCCATGTTGTAGGTTTTGGGCCAAAACGTGTGACCTGCACTTCCGAAACTCTCAGTAGCAGATTTCAGAAAAAATTGTCATCTCAACTGCAGCTGATGTCTGCAACCTGTGCAATAGGTCCGAAAACACACGGAAGTTAGAATTTTATCGTTTTAGGGTTTTATAGGTTAAAAACAACATCAAGAAAAGCAAAAACAAGAGGCTGAAGATAAATCCTAGGGTTTGAAGCAGTTAGATATGCAAGGATCAGAAAAACGACAACAGTTGTAATCGTAAACTCGTGTGGAGTCGCCAGTTGTTAGTATGAATCTTAATTCCAAGCGTACGAAAAAATGCCACTTTAGCTGTACATAAAAAATAGCCCTAACATCAAATATGGCTGCCAATATCCTCAGATCTGCAGTTAAGTGATCAAGATAAATGCTGCAAAAATATAGATCTATGCATTAGAAGACATCAAGCAGTAGAAAAAACAAGATTTACTCCATGCATCCAATAGACAAGACAAGAATATGTTGAATGAATTTTGTATTAATGACACCTAGGAGGATAACACAGAAGGGTGTTACCAGTTCTCCTCAATGGGATGGGTTCTTGTAAGTCCTCAGCACTTTAGATATAAAATTCCTCTCTCTTGATGGTGTAGAAAACCCAGACAAAAATGGTAGCAAAATATGACTATGATGGTGGATCAAAGACAGACCAAAAGTATAGATCTAGAGTGATCTTAGGCAAAAAAAGGTGGTAAATGAATGGGAAAACCCTTCTATTTATAACAAAACATTGAGTTAGTCTAGATATTGGTGCATAATTAAAATATTATTAACCAAATCAAGATCCAAATTTTATGGAATATTTTATTATATTTGTTGGAGGGAAAAGGAAATTGACTTGGGTCAAATCTCTTTATTTGTAAAGAATAAATAAATAAATGATTTATTTGTCATTTTAAGGATGTGGTTGAGTAATAATCAAATAAATAATGATTTATTTAATTATTTAAGAGCGATTTAGTCATATTTAACAAATAATGTTATTTAAATAAGGTTTAAATAATTATTCTTAGAAAATAATAAGATAAATAATGATTTATCTAATTAATTTCCTTGTTTTGGGTTAAATATAACCAGGAATATTAATTAAACTACTGTTTAATTAATTATTCCTTGAGGAAAATCAAAGGACCCATATGCCATGGTCATCTAATGATAATAGGTTAGATGACCAAAAAATGGTGTAACAATGAGTTATCGAGGACTTGATTTTTCCAAACTTCTTCATATGGCTTTTTCCTTTTATGATTTTTATTTAGTTAACTACTTAGGGCTAAAGGAATGAGAGCATGATGTGTAAAGTATAGCAATGGATATGCCCTTTAAGGTGGGGAAATTCATTTCCCACCAGGGTTTGGGACAATCATGAGTTCCTGAATGATAGAGGAGGATCATATAGGGCCTATAGGAACCTTGGTGATGGCCATGGAATGGCGTAGAGCTCATGTAATGGCTTTTTGGATGGGCTAAATGTGTTTGTCTCGACCATATTTTTCATTTTGTGGTACAATTTCATGTTGAATGTGGCCAATTATTCCTTGTCTTTTATTTTTAGCTACATTAACCTTCGGGCATCGTTCCAGGCCCAACCCAGGGTGTGGGAAAAGGGGAGGGGAAGGCTAACCCTTTGTGGACCTAGGTGGGAGTAATTATTAGTGGGATTATAATGAGCGGAAGGGGAGTGACATATGTGGATGAGGGAGCGGGACCACACAACCAAAATTAGGGTTTCCCATGTAGTTCCATCCATAAGTCCCAAAGGTCAGTAAAAGATATCCCACAGCACTAGGGTCCAAGGTTAACCTCCAAAAGAGGTCTAGGGGACAAGAGAACAAACCTAGACCACTCTTTCTGTCAAATCCCCCCATTAATCTAGGCCCAAGAGTTTCCATGATAACTAAACCACAATACTCAATTAACAAATGAAAAGGCATGCCTTTATGTTTGGGAGGCCCACCTTCAAAGATATGATCATGACAGATGGGTGAGGGACCAAATGGTTGACTCAGGTGGCGGAGAAATGGAACAACGAGCTACTTGGTGGCTGTAAGGGCCTGCTGGCTACTGGCTGAAGAACATCTTGGAGAAAAAAATTTCTCCTAGGGATATCACCCACAAATTGGTGGGTAACATCTAGCTTCAACTGGGACATGATCTCTCAGAAAAGTGGGAACATTTGCTCGAACGGAAGGTCATGAGAACACCAAAAATCTCTTGGTTATCGTATACCTGTTACCTGAACATATAAAAAACTAAACATGTGGGGAATCATGTTTTCACGGCGTGTTACAGTCACCCATGCTTAGTGTTAGGATGCAAAATCAATAGGAAAGTAAATAAATACAATTTTAATCTAAATTCATCTACTTTATCATGAGAAATATCATATGATGTTAGTTCTAATGAGAAACCAATAGGCAATGCATCCAACCCTAACATGCATATGATACAATGTGAAGTGCTAAGTGTAATCTTAGATCCAATGCAACCAACATGTTAATTAATCAGTGGAGAAACATGTGCTTCTATGATTATTTATGAAATAGATCTAAAAACACAAATATGAGGAATAGTATGAGGGATTACAAGGGTGGGAGGTGGAAAAATAAAGGACCCATATGCCATGGAAAATAATCCCTGAAGAAGGGAAATACACAAACCGAGATGATTGGATATGGTCCTCTAACCAAAAGGTGGAAATGTCAATGAACAAGTACATATATTTGATGAATAACTATCTTGAGCCTATAATCATTAGGGTATGAAGGATTATATGACTCAGCCACATTTAGGATGATAATATCTTGTTTATTTGGAAAAAAAGAGGTGGAATCATCATTATATTTGGGGAAAAACCATTATTCCTAGTTCTTCATAGGGGAAAGAAGTTCTTCTTCAAAACTAGGGGAATGAACCTTATCACAGACATCTATCTCTTGGATAGGGATATAATAAGGGGAGGAATGTTCAAACATGAAGAAAAACCATTTGTCGATAGTATGGCGAAAGGAAACATTTTCCTCAAACTCATTTATATTAGAATCATCAAAATTACCCACAATTTGGGAAGAATCTTCTTTGATTGGATCATCTTGGACCATAAATAAGAGACGCTCCCAATCATTAGGAGGGGATTCATAAGGGCCAATATTTTCATTTGGAAGGGGTGGAGTATTTTCTTCTTCCTTGGGATCATTTTTATGGATTTTGGATAGCATGGGGTATTCATTTTTACAATCATACCCAATTCCCCATTCAACAACCCAAAAATCGCTCATAGATTCTTCATTCATTGATGATTATGACTTCCCTCAAAATCATCCCATTCTTCATCATATATTTGATGTTCACTAATCTACAATACATTTTATTCTTTTTTAGGTAGGGAGGACTTTTCCTCCCTCATTCTTTCTTGAAGAATGCTTTCTAAGGTCTTTACTACATGATTGTGATAGTATGATTCAAGAATAAGGTCATCACTCGGGCTATTTTTATATTCACATTTCATGTGACAGAGACTTTTTTATTTCTCACAATAGTAGGAGTAAATATATTCAGAGTTATATGTAGCCATCAACTTCTTGCAAGAATATTCATATTCCATCATCCAATCTTGCAACATGTGAGGGCTCTCGAGATCCAGATCTTCTTCATCACCCTTGGAGGACATGTCTTTTTGTTCATGAGTTTCTTTTTTAGCACAATCCTCAAGGTATGCATCAATAAATTGATATTGATGATTTGGAGTGGGATCATGATACTCTTCCTCTGTAATATTCCCACTTTAGCACACCGCTAAATGGAATATTAATTTTTTCTGTTTACACATAGGAGGTAAATAAATGGATAAGGAGGCCCATACATTGCAGAAGAATGAATAAAATCCCTCATAATATGAAAGGGGATATTAATAAGAGTGGGATTTAACACCCTTAATTTTGAAAGAGGACATTTTCATGGAGACAAGGTCAAGTTTGACCAAGTCAATAGCACTGGGATAGGAGGTGGAGAACACTTTGATAGACAATGCAATATGAATGGGAAGAGGGTTATTTGGTGAAGGAAACCCTAATGAGTGGGACCCATGGAGAGAGGGCTTTCACTTGTTTAAAAGGGCAAGGCAACCATTGTGATTCATGCTATGTATTATTGATTTCTTTCTCTGTTCAGACTTTGTGCATTCTCCTGCTGTTTAGCAGAGTTGCAGTGCTGCTTAGCACAAGGATTTCCTGTTTAGGAATTCCTTCTCCTTTCAAGAGAGGCCTCTTGAAGGAGCTCACATTTCATTTCTCCCCATCCGGGCTTGAGGCCAAGCTCCCTCCTTCATCTACAATTTTATTCCTGTAGCAGGAAACGTTGTGTTGCAGGGTGTTGCAGTCGAGGGTTGAAAACACCACTTCTGGGGCTTGTTTTTCAAAGGAGAAAGCTTTCTTTCCTTTGGAACACCAGTGAGGAAGATTCTAGATATTATTTCAGATTTTGGCACTTGGCCAACACATTCCATTTCACCTATAGCGCTGTCCCTTCTCTAGACTCGTTATTTTCAGTGTGCAATTGCAGTGAGGGCTTGCAGGATTATTGGAGGGTGAGATCCTCAGTGATAGGATTAGCCTTTCACTTGAGAGATTATTGGAGGAGGTTTATTTATCTGATGCATCATCTTAAGTCATCTCCATCCAGTTCCAGTTCTTGAGTTGCAGCTACTACCCTGCAACTTCGGCATTCTTGCAGTTTTTCATATTTCAACCAATCCTTCCAGGATTGACCTGAAATAGTCTTTGGGAGCTTAGATATTCTCTCCCACTATTGTATGAGCCATACGTATGCATATCTATGATGTTTTTTATTTCCTGTAGCAGTGCTTTATCTATGACTGTGTAGTTTTGATCCATAGACACTTTTCTATGTAGTAGCATTTCATCTTTTGGAATATGTATTCATGGGAGGCTCATTTGCCTTGCTTATTTGAGTTATGCACACTTCTATTGTACTCATTTGCTACTGATATGTATAATAAAATGGCTCCATGGTTTCCATACATTTTGGTATGATGTTGTTCACTGCTATTTCCAGTTTGTGTTTACATATTACTGGATCTCCAATTTAGGAATACTATAACATATTCCTAACATTGTAGATTTTCCCTATTTTGGGATATTACAGTGGTATTAGAGCATCTTTCTGGCATAGCATGTGGATCTCAGCCACTATTCTATTCAGAAGACAAGAAGAAGAAGAGATGAAGAAAAATAAGACTCCATTCTTTGGAGGAAGAAAGGAGGAGAAACTTCCAAAGTTTCAGTCTAAAACTTTGCAGAGCATTCATGAAGATCTCAAGAAGATGAGGGAGGAGATGTGTAAAGAATATCCAAGAAGGTTTGAATTTGAATCAAACTCTAGATTTTCTTATGGGGAGTGTGAGCATGCAGCCAAACCCTATGATGCATAGCGCAGTCACATGCCCAGTTTGGCCATGAGGAAGAGAGAAGAAGAAGGAATGCCTAAGTGGGGAACTCTTAGTGGTTTCTTTCATGAGTATGAATCTCAAACTTAGAATTTTAGAGATCATATCACTTTTCCAGAGTTTTTCAATATCAAGGTGAGGAGAAGAAAGCAGCATAATGTGGGTAGATTTCTTCTATCTACCTTTGATGGGTCACCTAATTGTTTAGCTAGGAATTGGGTGGAGGAGCTAGACACCTTTTTGCAACAACATCAAATTTCTGAAGATGAAGCCATCAGAGTAGCAACATTGCATTTTGGAGGTAAGGCCTATGCATGGTGGATATTTGAGTCCTTTTCTTTAAATAATGCAAATACTTCTTCCTATGCAAGGTTCATTAAAACTTTGGTGGAAAGATTTGGTGGGAATAATTCTGAAACACATGTGGAGGAGACAAACAAATTTAAACAAACAAAACCCTTGCATGTGATGGAGGAAACCATCGGCTCAAAAATTCTTTAGAAAACCATAGAGGAGGCTGATATCTTGCATTACACTTTGCTGGAGGCAAGACCTTCATCTTTTATTTTGGCACAAGAAGGCAAGGAGATCCCTTTTCCAAAAGAGGATCCAACCATTGGAGGGTTTCCCATTCATGTTGAGGAGGCTAAGGGCAACAGTGTTGTCAGATATGGAGTTGATCTAGCACCTCATACAGAGGAAGGAGGAACTCTTGCTCCAAATAGAGGGATTCTTTTATCTTTACAAGGAAGTCCCCAGGATATCATGTGTGGATATCAAGGCACAACTCATGTTTTACATGTGCCATTGATGATGAGGTGTGAAACTATGGAGATACAAGGAGGGGATAGGGAGGATGACCAACATCATGTGATGAGGAGCACACACCCCTCTCTATTTCATGAGGTTGATGCACCTAAGAGGGAGACTGGATTGTGCAGTGAGAGCAAGGATAATTTTGTCCATTCATATATGTAGTCTACTCTTGATGACGATGTCTCATTGCATGGAGACATTTCACCAAGGAGACCACCATATCAGAAAATGATGAGAGATGCTTCACATTTTGAGGCACCATTCATTGATTTCAGAGGAGTGGAGACCTTGGGAGGTCATTGTACAACGCTAAGAGCCTTGGGTAGACTCAAAGAGGAGAGAGGCATTCTCTCAACATAATCTTTACCCACTCTCATTTCAGATTTTGCGCTGTGGCAGAAGTAATAGGGGAAGGATAGCAGCCTTCCAACTTGCATATTTGGCATGGGAGATGTCAAAGAGGAGAATGACCATATGATAAATTTTCTTCATGAGAGATCATCGAAATTGTCACTATGGAGGATAGATCCATATTGGAACTCCCAGCTATTGGTGGAGTATTCCAAGGATATTTTCACTTGCATGATATTGGATGACCCGTTGCATGAGGAGGGATATTCAGTCAGAGATGGAGTCATCTAATATCATGGTAGGATCTTCTTATTTGGAGCTTCCGAGCTCAAGGATAAGTTGCTACAAGCAGCTCATGAGGATTTCCTTTTCAGCCACACTTTTTCTATGAGAGCATACCACACCATCATGGAGGGTTATTTTTGGAAGGGTTTTGAGGAGGAGATATATCAGCATATGAGGAGATGCATGTATAATATGGAGATAGAGGAGATACATAACTCTTTGGGGGAGTTAGCATAGCCAACTCTTTCCTCTTTGAGGATGAGAGGAGACTCATCTACGAGCCACTCCATTTGTATGAGCAAGACATATGGTAAGGGTATTGTTTAATTGCATAGTCATTTGTATATATGTATACATCTCTTAACCATATATGTGTAGGAATTTGCTCAAAGGAGGAATATTATTCCTTCTAGATTTCATGGTCTACTTAAGGCGACTATAGATGATCACTCCCTAGGAGGATTTGGGGAGGATATTTCTTGTGGAGAACATACTCACCTTGCACAATACATCATTCACTTTCTCCAAAAACATTAGGAGAATGGGGTAGCAAGCAAGTGGTTGAGAAACCACACTCTTTGTCATTCTATATTGCAGTTGAGGGTCAAGCTGTGTTGGTTTCATTTGAGGGACCATTCTCCTTCTCCATTACTACATATGGTAGCAAGCATGATTATCATTATGGTTCCCTTTATTTCTATTTTTATTTCTTTTCTTGGGAGCATAATTGGGGGAGAGACACATTGTGTGGATGTGTCCCTTGAGGGAGAAATTCCCCACACTTTTTGCGCTACATGTACTAAGGGGAGCATGGGAGATGGTATGGCCACCATGGAAATTTTTTTTTTTCCTTATTAGGTGAGCCATATGATTGATGTGATGCCATATGATGATGATTTCCAACTCATCATATATGGGGATATTTGGGCCAGCATGATTCATAGCGTTGGAGAGGAGATATTTGAGGATCCAATATTCTTCTTGCCACTTGATGGAAAAATTATTGCAGCCCAGGATTAGTAGACACTCTACACTTATCTTAAGTGGATAGGAGGACAGCGTGGGGTAGACTATTTTGTCTACCAGGATTAGATTTTCAACTCACCTACATTGTAGGAGCTCAAGGTGGAGGATGATTTGTATGAGTTTCCATGTTGGGAGGTAGCTCATTTTATATGGATGATTTCTTGGGGATGGGAGCTTCATATGGGTATGGTAGATACCAATTCCTATCGGACCTCATGCCTCAAGAAGGCCCCTCAGTTTTATCTTTGCAGTTTCTTGAGGACAAGCAACATTTGGGAGGGGAGGACTGTAATATTCCCACTTTAGCACACCACTAAATGGAATATTAAATTTTGTTGTTTACACATATGAGGTAAATAAATGGGTAAGGAGGCCCATACATTGTAGAAGAATGAATAAAATCCCTCATAATATGAAAGGATATATTCATAAGAGCGAGATTTCACACCCTCAAGTGTGAAAGAGGACATTTGCATGGTGACAAGGTCAAGTTTGACCAAGTCGACAGCGCTGGGATAGGAGGTGGAGAACACTTTGATAGACATCGGAGTATGAATGGGAAGAGGTTTATTTGGTGAAGGAAACCCTAATGAGTGGGACCCATGGAGATAGGGCTTTCACTTATTTAAAATGAGGGCAAGGTAGCCATTGTGATTCATGCTATGTATTATTGATTTCTTGGTCTGTTTAGACTTTGTGCATTCTCCTGCTATTTAGCAGAGTTGCAGTGCTGCTTAGCACAATGATTTATTGTTTAGGAATTCCTTCTCCTTTCAAGAGAGGCCTCTTGAAGGAGCTCGCACTTCATTTCTCCACATCCAGGCTTGAGGCCAAGCTTCCTCCTTCAGCTACAACATTATTCCTGTAGAAGGAAACGTTGTGTTGCAAGGTGTTGCAGTCGAGGGTTGACAAAACCACTTTTAGGGCTTGTTTTTCAAAGGAGAAAGCTTTCTTTCCTTTGGAACACTAGTGAGGAATATTATAGAGCTTATCGCATATTTGGGCACCTGGCCAACACATTCCCTTTCACCTACAGTGCAGTCCCTTCTCTAGACTGCGTTATTTTCAGTGTGCAATTGCAGTGAGGGCTTGCAGGATTATTGGATGGTGAGATCCTCAGTGATAGGATTAGTATTTCAATTGAGATATCATTGGAGGAGGTTTATTTATTTGATGCAGCATCTTCAGTCTTCTCCATCCAGTTCCAGTTCTTGAGTTGCAGTTGCTACCCTGCAACTCTGGCATTCCTGCGGTTTTGCATATTTCAGCCAATCCTTCCATGATTGACCTGAAATAGTCTTTGGGAGCTTAGATCTTCTCTCCCACTATTGTATGAGCCATATGTATGCAGATATGTGATTTTTTTAATTTCCTGTAGTAGTGCTCTATCTATGACTGCACATTTTTTATCCATAGGCACTCTGCTATGTAGTAGCATTTCATCTTTTGGCATATGTATTCATGGGAGGCTCATTTGCCTTGCTTATTTGAGTTATGCACACTTATATTGTACTCATTTTCTGCTGATATGTATAATAAAATGGCTCCATGGTTTCCATACATTTTGGTATGATGTTGTTCACTACTATTTCCAGTTTGTGTTTACATATTACTAGATATCCAATTTAGGAATACTATAACATATTCCTAACATTGTAGATTTTCCCTATTTTGGGATATTATAGTGGTATCAGAGCATCTTTCTGGCACAGCCTGTGGATCTCAGCCACTATGCTATTCAGAAGACAATAAGAAGAGATGAATAAAAATAAGACTCCATTCTTTGGAGGAAGAAAGGAGGAGAAACTTCCAAAGTTTCAGTCTCAAACTTTGCAAAGCATTCATGTAGATCTCAAGAAGATGGGGGAGGAGATGTGTAAAGAATCTCCAAGAGGGTTTGAATTTGAATCAAACTCTATATTTTCTTATGGGGAGTGTGAGCATGCAAACACACCCTATGATGCACAACGCAGTCACATGCCTAGTTTGGACATGAGGGAGAGAGAAGAAGAATGAATGCCTAAGAGGGGAAATCTTAGTGGTTTCTTGCATGAGTATGAATCTCAAACTCAGAAGTTCAGAGATCATATCACTTTTCTAGATTTTTGCAAGATCAAGGTGAGGAGAATCAAGCAGGATAATGTGGTTAGATTTATTCTATCTACCTTTGATGGGTCACCTACTTGTTCAGCCAGGAATTGGGTGGAGGAGCTAGACACCTTTTTGTAGCAGCATCAAATTTATAAAGATGAAGCCATCAGAGTAGAAGCGTTTCATTTTGGACGTAAGGCCTATGCATGGTGGATATTTGAGTCCTTTTCTTTAAAGAATGTAAATACTTCTTCCTATGCAAGGTTCATTAAAACTTTGGTGGAAAGATTTGGTAGGAATAATTCTGAAACACATGTGGAGGAGACAAACAAATTTAAAAAAACAAAACCCTTGCATGTGATGGAGGAAACCATAGGCTCGAAAATTCTTTAGAAAACCATAGAGGAGGCTGATATCTTGCATTATAATTTGCTGGAGGCAAGACCTTCATCTTGTATTTTGGCACAAGAAGGCAAGGAGATCCCTTTTCCAAAAGAGGATCCAATCATTGGAGGGTTGCCCATTCATGTTGAGGAGGCTATGTAGAAATTTGGATAATAGTTGAATTATTCACCAAGATTATCCTGATTACATACTATTTGAGCTTCATGCATAATACATAACCTCTTCTACAATTGATCATCAATTTGCGGAAATAAAAGCAGTCGCATGCGCACATTAAAACATAATCAAGCACACATATAACACAGTATGTAATGGGGAAAGCATACAGCTGAAAACCCCCAACTATCTATATATTATAATGATAGAGAACATGTAACAATACATAGTACAAACTCCTCACAAGCTCTCAGCACTATCTCCAATTGTTACACACAAACTAGCACGGAAGATGAACAAGTCACAGGTTCAAATCTCCTCCACAAGTCTGCCTGCATCTACTGCGCAATCCAAGATGGAAAATAATGGATCCAAGTTCGAATCCCCTTGGATTTAACCGTGCAATCCTCATTGGAAATCTCAATCAATGTGTGTGCAAATCCCATGGACAGCTATAGTCACAACTGATAGTAGACTCACCCTTTCACCCACCTCTAACACTAGTCTCCACTGAACTGTCCATGCATTGCAGTTAACTGATGTATTCTTTAGTTGATTTATGAGTTAATAATTAGTGAATTAATTGATAATTAATTCACACCACTCATCACTAGTGTATTTATCAGTTAGACTAAATACAACTAGTTCAACTAAGTTAAACCGAACACAACTCCACCAAATGTCTCATCAACTCCACCAAACTCTGCCACTTGAGTCCTAACTGAAGTAAACCATGCAATAGCTCAACTAACCCATAGGAAAAGTGTATTTCCTTCTATCAACTTCATGTGCCACATCCAAGCATCAAACTGAAGTGCTCCAAGAGGAAAAGATAATGTTTATAGTCTAAATATTATTAATGGTTAATAATATTTAACTGTTCTATTTTTAGCCCAGCAGTCTAAAAATAGAAACCGCCCAATGTCTAAAAATAGAGGTCCATATATTTTTACCAACTTGACCAATCATCCATAAATAGCATCCTGCAACTCATAGACCATGATCCATATGTCTAAAAATAGACTTTGCGAAAAAAATCACTTGTGTGGCCCCCACCTAGTTTAGGTGATCACTTTCCAACTAGGATCAGGAAAGATGTTTCAGGATGCCTCCTTCACTGTTTCTTGTTGCAGTCTTCAACAGGCTAAGGGCAACATCGCTGTCAGATCTGGAGTTGATCTAGCACCTCATGTAGAGGAAGGAGGAGTTGTTGCTCCAACTAGAGGGATTCTTGTATCTTTACAAGGAAGTCCCCAGGATCTCATGTGTGGAGATCAAGGCACAACTCATGTTTTACATGTGCCATTGATGATGAGGTGTGAAACTATGGAGATACAATGAGGGGATAGGGAGGATGAGCAGCATCATGTGATGAGGAGCACACACCCTTGTCTATTTCATGAGGTTGATGCACCTAAGAAGGAGACTGGATTGCGTAGTGAGAGTAGGGACAAGTTTTTCCATTCATATATGCAGTCTACTCTTGATGATTATGTCTCATTTCATGGAGACATTTCACCAAGGATACCACCAGATCAGCAGATGATGAGAGATGCTTCACATTTTGAGGCACCTTTCACTGATTTCAAAGGAGTGGATACCTTGGGAGGTCATTGTACAGTGCTGAGAGTCTTGGGTAGACTCAAAGAGGAGAGAGGCATTCTCTCAACATCATCTTTACCCACTCTCATTTCAGATTCTTCACTGTGGCAGAAGCAGCAGGGGAAGGATAGTAGCCTTCCAACTTGCATATTTGGCATGGGAGATGTCAAAGAGGAGGATGACCATATGACAGATGTTCTTCATGAGAGATCATCAACGCTGTCACTATGGAGGATAGATCCATATTGGAACTTCGAGCTATTGGTGGAGTATTCCAAAGATCTTTTCACTTGCATGATATTGGATGACCAGTTGCATGAGGAGGGATATTCAATCAGAGATGGGGTCATCTACTATCATGGTAGGATCTTCTTATCTAGAGCTTCCAAGCTCAAGGAGAAGTTGCTACAAGCAGCTCATGATGATTTCCTTTTTAGCCACACTTGTTCTATGAGAGCATACCACACCATCATGGAGGGGTATTTTTGGAAGGGTTTTGAGGAGGAGATATATCAGCATATGAGGATATGCATGTATCATATGGAAATGGAGGAGATACATAACTCTTTGGGGGAGTTAGCACAACCAACTCTTTCCTCTTTGATGATGAGAGGAGACTCATCTATGAGCCACTCCATTTGTACGAGAAATACATATGGTAAGGGTATTGTTGATTTGCATATTCATTTGTATATATGTATACATCTCTTAACCATATATGTGTAGGAATTTTCTCAAAGGAGGAGTATTCTTCCTTCTATATTTCATGGTCTACTTAAGGCCACTATAGATGATCACTCCCTAGGAGGATTTGGGGAAGAGATTTCTTGTGGAGAACATAATCACCTTGCACAATACATCATTCACTTTCTTCAAACACATGAGGAGAATGGGGCAACAAGAAAGTGGTTGAGAAACCACACTCTTTGTCATTCTCTATTTAAGTTGAGGGTCAAGCTACGTTGGTTTCATTTGAGGGACCATTGTCCTTCTCCATTACTACATATGGCAGAAAGCATGAATCTCATTATGGTTCACTTTATTGCTATTGTTATTTCTTTTCTTGGGAGCATAATTGGGGGAGAAACACATTGGGTGGATGTGTCCCTTGAGGGAGAAATTCCACACACTTTGTGCACTACATGTTCTAAGGGGAGCATGGGAGATGGTATGGCCACCATAGAAAAAAATTTGTTTCCTTATGAGGTGAGCAATATGATTGATGTGATGCCATATGCTGATGATTTCCAACTCATCATGTATGGGGATATTTGGGCTAGTATGATTCATAAAGTTGGAGAGGAGATCTTTGAGGATCCAATATTCTTCTTTCCACTTGAAGGCAATATTATTGCAGCCCAGGATTAGCAGACGCTCTACACTTATCTTAAGTGGAGAGGAGTACAACGTGGGGTAGACTATTTTTTCTACCAAGATTAGATTTTCAGCCCATATACATTGCAAGAGCTCAAGGTGGAGGATGATTTGTATGAGTTTCCATGTTGGGAGGTAACTCATTTTGTATGGATAATTTCTTGGGGATGGGAGCTTCATATGAGGATGGTAGATGCCAATTCCTATCAGAACTCATGCCTCAAGAAGGCCCCTCAGTTTTATCTTTGCAGTTGCTTGAGTACAAGCAACGTTTGGGAGGGGAGGACTTTAATATTCCCACTTTAGCACACCGCTAAATGGAATATTAAATTTTGTTGTTTACACATAAGAGGTAAATAAATGGGTAATGAGGCCCATAAATTTTAGAATAATGAATAAAATCCCTTATAATATGAAAGGGGATATTCATAAGAGCGGTATTTCACACCCTCAAGTGTGAAAGAGGACATTTGCACAGAGACAAGGTTAAGTTTTACCAAGTCAATAGCACTGGGATAGGAGGTGGATAACACTTTGATAGACAACGCGGTATGAATGGGAAGAGGGTTATTTGGTGAAGGAAACCCTAATGAGTGTGACCCATGGAGAGAGGGCTTTCACTTGTTTAAAAGGAGGGCAAGGCAACCATTGTGATTCATGCTATGTATTATTGATTTCTTGGTCTGTTCAGACTTTGTGCATTCTCTTGTTGTTTAACAGAGTTGCAATGCTGCCTAGCACAAGGATTTCTTGTTTAGTTATTCCTTTTCCTTTCAAGAGAGGCCTCTTGAAGGATCTCGCACTTCATTTCTCCACATCCGGGCTTGAGGCCAAGCTTCCTCCTTCAGCTATAGCATTATTCCTGTAGGAGGAAATGTTGTGTTGTAGGGTGTTGCAGTGGAGGGTTGACAACACCACTTCTGGGGCTTGTTTTTAAAAGGAGAAATATTTCTTTCCTTTGGAACACCAGTGAGGAAGATTCTAGAGCTTATTGCAGATTTTGGCACTTGGCCAACACATTCCCTTTCACCTACAACACAATCTCTTCTCTAGACTGCGTTATTTTCAGTGTGCAATTGCAGTGAGGGCTTGCAGGATTATTGGAGGGTGAGATCCTCAGTGATAGGATCAGCCTTTCACTTGAGAGATCATTGGACAAGGTTTATTTATCTGATGTAGAATCTTCAATCATCTCCATCCAGTTCCAGTTCTTGAGTTGTAGCTGCTACCCTGCAACTCCGACATTCCTGCAGTTTTTCATATTTCAGCCAATCCTTCCAGGATTGACCTGAAATAGTCTTTGGGAGATTAGATATTCTCTACCACTATTGTATTAGCCATATGTATGCATATATATGATGTTTTGTATTTCCTATAGCAGTGCTCTATCTATGACTGTGCAGTTTTGATCCATAAGCACTCTGCTATGTAGCAGCATTTCATATTTTGGCATATGTATTCATGGGAGGCTCATTTGCCTTGCTTATTTGAGTTATGCACACTTCTATTGTACTCATTTTCTGCTGATATGTTGTTTACTGCTATTTCCAGTTTGTGCATTTACATATTGTTGGATCTCCAATTTAGGAATATTATAACATATTCCTAACATTGTAGATTTTCCCTATTTTGGGATATTACATCCTCAAGCATAAAAGCATATTCAATAACTTCTCTTGAAGGGAAATGTCCAACATTTTTTATATGTATTCATGAGATTGGAAACTAGACCCTTCGTGCAAGAATAATTCCATGGTAAACATTTGAAGAGAAGGAATGATTTTAGGTTCACATGAATCAAGCCAATTGACATTGGGAGAAATGTATAAGACAAATAATTCCATTGGGTCAGAAGGTTGAGTTATATTTTTCTTTGAAAGATACCTCATGAACCTTACAATGTGATTGGCTACCAAATGCGAATCCCCATCGAAAATTGGCATATTATTCATGGATTCCAATGAGGGATATCTTGGGATCCCTGTCATATCTATGGTTGGTTCCTTAATGACATGGGAGTCTTCAAGGTGAATGAAATTTCCTTGAAATATTATTGCTTCACCCTGCAATCATTGACCTTAGAGATCCATGAAGAACTAGGGCTTCATTATTGCAATGGAGTCACCAAGAACGATATGTCAATATTGTCGCATGGATAACAAGTCACATGTCACATGTCCTCGACAATAGCGCCAAAATTTTACCGCTAAAACTAGCAAGGGTCCTAGAAGGATATATTATAAGGGAAACTGATAGGCCAAGGGAAAAAATAGATTAATAACCCACTTTCACCTCAATTAAGGTTCCCTTCTCCTTACGTATTTTCATCGATGGGAGGAGACCCTATATGAAGGAAATCACTAGATAAATGAGTCAATAAATGTAGAAAGAGTGATTCCTAAAGGCCTATTCACAAGATAGACTCAAATTATGGCTTTCTTACTTGAGAAGAAAGGTGTAAGGCTCTCTAAGAAATTTTAATGGGATTTCAAGGACTAGAGTTTAAAAATAATACTTGTAATTGAGGGGTCTAGTCTAAGAAATATTTGTGGAAACTTGATTTCCAATTTGTCTTTGTGAATTTGTCTTTAAGAGGTTGCGGGACCACACAGGACCAAGTGGGACCACAATTAAGCCAAGGGGGTGGAGCATTTCAATCAAGGGTAAGCTTGACCTAATTAAGGAGGAGAAGGAGATAAAAAAAGAAAATTTCAACAATATAAATTTAATGATCTTAATTAGGTCACTAGCCAAGGGAAACCTAGGGAAAGAAACAATCCTCGAGCTAGGGCTTGAAATATCTCGAGATCCCATAATATTATTTGCTTCAAATTTGGAGGGTCTCTAGAAAAAACACAAACGCAGCTGTGGACCAAAAATCAAAGTATTTGGCTGGATAGATTGTGAGATAATTGATGCCCTACGTGACCTATGTAGGTTAGGCCTAAAGAGAAAGAGATAGGTGAGAAAAATATGTTTTTAGGTGATCAATTATGGAGAATCAGTGCCTAATCCTTTTGGAGAAATGGAATCAACAAGATTCCAATGTTTGGGATGGTTTCACTTCATCAAGAAGGCCTCTAGAACAATTTCACATGGAAATTAGGGCATGGGATAGTTGCTTCAATGTATTTATACTTCAATGTGAAATATATGATGACTTATCAATATATAATTTCAACTGAATATCTCTAGGAACATCAAATTATTCAAACATGGCCCATGACATGATGCAACACTAATAAAAGACAAATTCCCACTCTTTCACACAAGAAAAACAACAAATTTCAGCATAGTATAATGAAATTCCCAACAAGATGCATGTGACATAAGAAAATGATAAAATAACATTGAAGAGCACTTACATGTGAGAAAAATTATATCCAATCATCATCATATGCCAATATAGAAGCTCCAAGACAAAAATTAATAGATCCAAACATCAAAATCCATCCATCCATCCAATTTTGTCCATTAAAAAGAATAGCGAAAATGTCACAACAAAGAGTGTTCCATCCAAGTGATGATGTCAGAATGAATCAACTCATCATATATTTATTAAATTCCTAATGAATTCAATTTAGGTAATTTTGGCCTAATGTAACCCCTAAAATAAAATAATTTAGATAATAACAACTCTTTGGTGACAAGCCCACCAAACTGGTTCAATAATAAAAGAGTAAAGCCTATCAAGAGGGTTGAATGATCAATAAAATTTATCGTTTTACCTTACAGGAGGCCTAATGAAGTCCATAGGTGCCATAATGTGAAATAGGACTCCCAAAAGTAGTGGAAAAGACATTGGAAACTTGTTCTCCAAACAATAAACATGTGGTGCTCCCAAATGGATGTGGGGGCACACAAGTGTCCTCATGGATCTCCAAACTAATAAAAGATGTTTGTAGACCATTTTTAAGGGCTAGGATGATGGTATAAGTGATTCCCAATAATCTTATATATCGTGTATCATTTGCAAAGTGTATGGCGAAACTATGGAGCCAGCTGGGCATAGTGAGCCAGGTGCATCTTCCTTGTCCAATAGGTGAACCATGAGAAATATCTGGATGACCCTGGGGATCCATTGATTTTTTCTACTACTATGGAGGCCCATGGCTCTCTACACACACCCTAAATGTGGAAATGTAGCCCAATTGAGGCTTAGGACCCCGTATAGGGAGACCAAACCCAATATGGAGACCATCTGTAATCCTATATAAGATCCAATGCGTCCCCTTTCCCTCCTGTACACTAAGTCATTAAAGAAATAAAGTAAAATAGTTTACAAACCATGGAAAATAGGTGGGAATTTCATAATGGCATGCCTTTCCATAATGGGCTTTGGCATGTTCTAATGTATCCAAGCTCCAAGGGGGTTTAACCAAGCACCTTATTAGGTGGTTTCTACTTCTAAAGGGGGCGATATGTCCTTGGTACATCCTTTAAATGGTGGTTGCATCTAATAAAGTGATGAGACAGGGTAGGGGATGAAGGGGAAATCCTGGGTCACATGCCATGGTACAAAGGCAGCTAATAAAGGGAAGCCCACACTTGGGAAAATAATGTGTAGGAGGAAGAAATTGTGGTACATGAGTTACCTCGACCTTGATTTTTCCACCCTTCTTCATATGCCTTTTTCCTTTTATGGTTTTTCTTTAGTTAAATTATTGAGGGTCAAGGAATGAGAGCATGATGTGTAAAGTATAGAAATGGATACCCCCTTTAAGGTGGGGAAGTTCATTTCCCACCAGTGTTTTGGACAATAACGAGTTCCTGAATGATAGAGGAGGATCATCTAGGGCCTATAGGAACTGGGGTGAAGGCCATGGAATGGGGTAGAGCTCATGTAATGGCTCTTTCCCACGAGCTGAATGTGTTTGTCCCGACCATATTTTTCATTTTGTGGTACAATTTCATGTTGATTGTGGCCAATTATGAATTTTTTTTATTTTTAGCTGCATCAACCTCTGAGCATCATTCCAAGCTTGGCCCAGGGTGTGGATAAAGGGGAGGAGAATGATAACCCTTTATAGACCTAGTGGAGGAATGTGGACCTAGGTGGGAGGAATGATGAGTGGGGTTATAATGAGCAGAAGGGGTGTGATATATGTGGATGAGGCAGTAGGACCATGCAACCAAAATCAAGCTTTCCCATGTAGTACCATCCCTAAAGCCCAAAGGTCAGTAAAAGAGATCACATTGGACCAAGGCCCAAGGTTAACATCTAAAATAGGTCTAGGGAAAAAGAGCACAGGCCTAGCCCACTCTTTCCATCGAATCCTCCCATTAACCGAGACCCAAGAGTTTCCATGATAAGTAAAAAAAAATACTCAATTACTGTTGTGTAACTAGCTCCAAAAAAGAAGAAAAGAGATATAAATGCCTTGGAAATGAGCCACTTCGAGGGGGCAACCTCCAATACATTACATAAATGAACAATTCTTGGATGATACAACTTACAAAACCTCCTTTCTATATATAGGAGTCCATGGGGCCATAATGTAATCCTAGTGGGCCACAATGTAATCCTAGCCAACCTAACAATAATAATTTAAGGGCACAATAATAACAAAATGGGGGTTACAAGGGTACAATAATAACAATAAGGGGTTTACACTAAAAATAATAAGGGACTATACTAGTGATATAGGGACCTAACATGCCCCTCTCCTTCAAAAAAGTGTTGTCCTCAACACTTGAGTAGCTCCGGGTGCTTCTGTATAAAATTCTCATCCTCCCATGTAGAATCTTCAGTGGGTAAGTTCTTCCACTTGATGAGATACTCTCAAATTGATCGATTCCGTAGTTGTCGAGTTCTTTTTTCCATGACTGCTTCAGGTTCCAATATGATTTTCCCTTCCCCATCAAGTTCTGGCAATACTGTTTGAACTGGAAGATCTTCACCTATAACCTTCTTTAAGCATGAAACATGGAAAACCGGATGTACTCGCGAAGAAGCAGGAAGCTCCAATTTGTATGCCATAGTACCAATCTTTTGCAACACCTTGTAAGGACCATAGTACTTTGGCGATAATTTATTATCCTTCTTAGCTTGCTTCAGGGACATTTGTTTGTATGGTTGTAGCCGTAAAAATACCCAATCTCCTACATTAAAACTTCTCTCGCTGCGATGTTGATCTGCCTGTTGTTTCATTCGATTTTGTGCCAAATTGAGGTTATCCTTTAAGAGTTGGAGAACTTCTTGCTGATGCTCGATGTGATCTTCCACCGCTTGAACCTTCGAATTTTCTCTTAAAGCTGATGTGATGGATGGTGGATGATATCCATAAAGTGCCATAAATGGGGTCATTTTTGCTGCAGTATGGAAGGAAGTGTTATACCACCATTCAGCAAGAGGTAACCACTTGACCCATTGTGTTGTTTATCAGATACAAAACAACGAAGATATCCTTCCAAACATTTATTTACGATCTCAGTTTGACCATCAGATTGAGGATGATAAGATGAGCTATGAGCTAATTGAGTACCCAAACAAGAAAATAACCCCGTCCAAAAATTTCCAGTAAAAATGGGATCTCTATCGCTCACAATAACCCTTGGGCTTCCATGTAGCTTTTGAATTCTATCCATAAATGTAGTAGCAACTGTACTTGCTTTAAATGGATGAGATAATGCACAAAAGTGTGCATACTTGGTAAGTCTATCAACTACTACCATGATGACACTCTTTCCTTCGGACTTAGGTAAACCTGTGATAAAATCCATTGAAATCTCCTCCCAACGTTGACTTGGAATGGATAAAGGTTGTAGAAGTCCCGTGGTCTTAATTGTTTCCACTTTATTCTGCTGGCAAACCAAACATTCCGCCACAAAATTTTGAATATCATATTTAAGGCCATCCCAAAAAAATTCTTTCTTCACCCTGTGGTAAGTTTTTAAAAATCCTGAGTGTCCTCCAAAAGGAGAAGTGTGCAATTCCAGAAGAATCTTTTGTTTTAGTTGGGAATTCTTACAAAGATATAAGCGATCTTTGTGCCATAAGGAATAATTTTTCCAACTAAATGTGTCATATGTACTAGGATCTTGCTGCAACTTTTGAATGAGTGTCCATACATCTTTGTCCTTCTTCCATTCATCTCTTGCTTCGGTTATCCAATCTGGCTGGATAATAGAAATGGCACAAAGCAATGCTTCCACCTCTTCATTCTTTCTTGAGAGTGCATCTGCAACAACATTAAGCTTTCCTTTTTTGTAGATTATTTCAAAGTCATAACCCAATATCTTTGTGACCCATTTTTGCTGCTCTTCTGAAGATAGTCTTTGTTCCAAAAAGTGTTTAAGACTATCATGATCAGTTTTTACCTTGAAGTGTCTCCCCATTAGGTAAGTTCGCCATTTCTTTAGTGCATGCAGTATTGCTAACATTTCCTTCTCATAAATAGGTTTATGTAAATAATTTCCTTTGATTGGACGACTTTCAAAAGCAATGGGTCTTCCTTCCTGCATTAAAACTGCACCAATTCCATTTCCTGAGGCATCACATTCCACAATAAAGGTTTTTGTGAAGTCTGGTGTAGCTAAGACCGGTGCTATGCACATTGCCTCTTTAAGACGTTCAAAGGCCTTAGTTGCTTCAGGAGTCCATGAAAATGCATCTTTCTTCAATAATGTTGTTAGAGGTGCTGCTATTCTCCCATAATTCTTAACAAACTTGCGATAATACCCTGTTAACCCGAGAAATCCTCGCAACTGCTTTATGGTTGTGGGAACTTTCCATTCCTTAATGGCTTTAATTTTGTTAGGTCCACTTTAACACCCTCGTGAGATACAATATGACCCAGATATTCCACCTCTTGTACTCCAAAGAAACATTTGGATTTTTTTGCATATAATTGTTTCTCCTGCAATAGTTTGAGCACCCTGTCAACATGTTCAACATGATCCTTCCAAGACTTGCTGTAGATTAGTATATCATCAAAAATACTAGCACAAATTTTCTAAGGAAGGGTTTGAAAATGGAATTCATCAACCCTTGAAATGTAGAAGGTGCATTGGTAAGACCAAAAGGCATGACCAAAAATTCATAATGACCCTCATGAGTTCGAAATGTTGTTTTTGGAATATCTTCAGTCTTCATTCTAATTTGATGATATCCCGAATGAAGATCCAACTTGGTAAAATAAATTGCTCCATGTAATTCATCCAATAATTCATCAATCACAGGAATGGGAAATTTGTCTTTAATGGTGAGCTTATTGAGTTCCCTATAATCCGGACACATTCGCCATGATCCATCCTTCTTGTGTACCAATAATACAGGAGCAGAGAAAGAACTTTGACTAGGTTGAATTATACCCGCCTCTAACATTTCTGCAATCATACGTTCAATTTCGCTCTTTTGGAAGTAAGGATATCTATAAGGCCTGATGTTTGGAGGAACACTTCCTGGAATCAAATGAATAGCATGATCATGATCATGAATAGGTGGGAGTCCTTTGGGAGTTTCAAACACCTTGGAATGATTGTCCAAGATTTTTTTGAGATCTGCAGAAATAGATGATTTTGATGTCGGAACTTCTAGTGAGCATAATTATGCAATCAAGCCTCGTTGTTATTTCTTTAGAAGCTTTTTCATGACATTAGAGCTTATTATCCTTCCCGGCTTCCCTTCAATACCCTGTAATTCGACTTCCTTTCCTTCTGAAAAAAAATTCAAGAAAAGTTCTTGAAAATTAAAAGCCACCGTCCCCAAAGATTGTAACCATTGTACTCCTAGTACAACATCAGCACCTCCCATAGGAATGGCAAGCATTGGACTAGTCAATACATATTCCCCCATGGTTAGCTTGATATTATGGCATTTTCCAGAGCAATTTATAGTTCCTCCATTTGCAACCATCACTTGACATTCTGGTGCCGGGTATAGGAAACAATTTAATTCCTTGGCTACCTTATAATGAATAAAATTATGGGTGCTACCTGAATCAATCAACACTATTACCCTTTTCTTCTTTATATGTCCTTCTATCTTGAGAGTTTGAGGAGTGGTAATTCCTGCCAGTGCATTACACGATATGGTCGTATTCATTTCTTCCTCTTCTAGGGGTGGTTCCTGGTGTATATCCTCTTCTTGTTCATTTTCTTCTTCTTCTTCACAATCTATGTAAAATAATTTCTTCTCAGCACACTTATGACCTTTAGTGTATTTGCTATCACAACTGTAGCAAAGCCCTTTTGCTCTTTTTTCTTCCAATTTTTGTGGTGTTTAACCTTGTAGGTTGTGGAAATCTAGGCGTAGCAACACTTCCTTCTTTATAGAATGGAGTGGTAGGCTTCCTTATCGCCATAATTTTACATTCAACTTTTCTTGCCAACCTGAATGCCTTTTCTAATGAATCAGGTTCCAGAACGCGAACTTCATGTTGTATGTTATCCCTTAAAGTGCCTATGAAGAGATCAATCTTGTGTTCCTCTGGAATATCAGCTACCCTTATATTCAATTTTTGGAATTCCTCAATGTGTTGCCCCACTAAAACCTTTTGTTTGAGATTTATCAATTGGCTAAAGAAGGTGTTGCTCTTTGTATCCTCATAATGTGCTATCATTTCTTCCGTAAAAGTTGACCAAGTGACAATTTTTTTACGGGATCAAAGCCATCGATACCATACAAATGTATTTTGTTCTAAATGTAAAGTTGCAATGCGTACCTTTTGTGTGTTTTGCACATTATGGAGATCAAAATATTGCTCCATCTGTAGTATCCATGTTACAGGATCCTTTCCATCAAACTTCCTCATATCCATTTTTTGAATATGTTGGTTCTTCCCGCCAACATTAGAGTTTATCAAATCACAATTAACATTGATTTTGTTCTCATCATGAGGTTCTTCTACTATCTTTTCACCATTAGGAAACCGTTCTTGTATCAACTTTGTCAAACCTTCGATGTATGTTTTTAGATAATTCTTCATGTTTTCCATCTTAGCTTCCATGCCATCCATCTTCTCTTCCACGCCTTTCTTCAAAACTTCCATTTCATTTTTTGTTGCTCTTTGCGAGAGTGAAATTTGTTGCACTTGCTCTTGTAATTTTGATAGATCATGTTGCAATTCTTCATCTTCATGAGTCATAGTAGACCCTTCTGAAGGCTTAATGGGTGTTGAATTATTTTTATGAGGCATCTTTTAGAACCCAATACTGATATGCCCTTGGAATCAATTCAAATTGATTCTTCAAACAAGACTTATGCAATTCGGAAAAAAAAAATACACACCTTTTTCTTGCTTTTGAGGAGCTCGATATTGAAATTGGATTATCTTTGTAATTGAAAAACTTTGATATCTGAAATTCAGCCCTGTAGTAGCCCTCTGAAGCTTCTTTCAAATGCCACAGGTTTGACCTAATTTGGATTCTCCAAGGCAAAGTTGTGTCCAATCTCCCACAATGACCTAATTATGGACTGGTTCAGTAGAGCGGACTTGTACGACTTGCCACATGTCACTGTTTTGTCCTTTGTCTCTGAAATTCATATCCAAGAAACTAAAGGCTATGTACTTGTGACCAATTTTTACAGCACTCCAATCCAATCCCCAGAGAGATAGTTATTGAACTTTTCCCACGATCACCTCTTTGAGATGAAATTCAGGAGCCTGAAAAAGCACTACCTTCCACAGATCATATCTCCAAAAATATTACGAACCAAGCTCTGAAATTTTTTGATGAATTTCCTCAGGATTTCAGATTCACACCATATGAATTTTAGATTCTGAACCTTTGTAGAAAAAAATTTATAGCGCAAATTCCACGATGACCTGTTTAGGAGCCTGAAACAATACCTGACTTCCACAGATCATATCTCCGAAAATATTGCGAACCAAACTCTGAAATGTTTATACAAGCTTCCTCAAGATCTTGGCTTCGCACCCTAAAAATTTCAGCTTCTGAAACTTCGTAGAAAAAAAGTTATAGCGAAAATTCCACGATGACCTGTTTGGAGCAGCGAAACCCTAGAATCCCAAGCTCTGATACCAAATGTTGTGTAACCAGCTCCAAAAAAGAAGAAAAGAGATATAAACGCCTTAGAAATGAGCCACTTCGAGGGGGAAACCTCCAATACATTACATAAATGAATAGTTCTTGGATGATACAACTTACAAAACCTCCTTTCTATATATAGGAGTCCATGGGGCCATAATGTAATCCTAGTGGGCCACAATGTAATCCTAGCCGACCTAACAATAATAATTTAAGGGCACAATAATAACAAAGTGGGGGTTACAAGGGTACAATAATAACGATAAGGGGGTTACACTAACAACAATAAGGGACTATACTAGTAATATAGGGACCTAAAAATTACCAAAGGACAAGGAATACCTTCAGATTTGGAGGTCCACCTTCAAAGATACGATCATTACATATGGGTGAGGGACCACATGGCTGGATCAGGTGGCGAAGAAATGGCACAACGAGCTAGTTGGTGGCTGCAAGGGGCTACTAGATGTTGGTTGAGGACCATCTTGGAGAAAAAAATTCTCCTAGGGATATAGGGATATCACCCACAAAATGGTGGGTAACAGTTCCCAACTATTCCTTTTTTCAATTGAATTTATTGTGCAACTAGTTCATTAAAGCACACATTCTGGCATCAATATTAACTAGGTCTCCTCAAGCAAATCCCCTTCCCCAAGCTCTGGAATTTATGTCTCTTTCTCTCAACCATTTTTAATTTATGGCTACATAATTACAAGGATTTATTTTTCAATTCTTACAAGGGGAATTAATCCACAAGGGATGTTACACACAAAATATGCTCCTATAGTTGTGAACTACCTTGAAAGGAGTAAATTTTAGGATTTGCTTGGAAATTTATTATTTTCTTTGAGTAGACAAATGTTTTAGATATAAAGTTTGAAGTGATTTAGAGGTGTTGATTTGTTGTGAAATATCTACACAATAGTAAATGTGGAATTAGGTTATGGCATCATATTCTAGTAACTTGTAAATATATTAAAAAATGTATTAAATGGGATATAAAAGCTAATTAGACTATGAACATCAACCTAAAAGAAGTTCCATGTTTCAATATATTTTATTCGTTTTAAGGGATTTGATCCTTTTTGGTGGTTGATATATTTTTGATTAAGATGGGCCTAAGCTAATGCAAAAAGGTTTGCACCTAGGGTCTAAGTCAATTCAAAAATATTTGCACCTTGAAGGATTTTATTTCTGATGGTGCTTGATTGATCTAAGGTTAAGATGGATCTAAGATAGTTATTATTTGTTATTTTATTATTTTTAAATATTATATTTGGTTATAGTTGACATTAGCATTACACACAAATACTACACATTTCCCCCACCTAGGTTGTAGAATTCCCATCTCGATGTAGTAATACCATGACCACTCATTGAAGCTAATTATTACCTATATTATGTTGTAATGGTTCATAAATGGTGATGTAATTCCACATACTTTTGAGCCCTAATGCAACATTTTTATGTTTTTATAACTTTTTATTACATGGAAGTGAATTTTGTGGAAAAATATTTACATTATGTGTCCAAATCATGGACAACCTAGTTATTTGAATAGCCACCTACTACTTTCCCATATTGTTTTTCACTATGGATGGAATAGATATATTTGTGGGACTTATCCCAAAAGTTTTTTGGACATCTAGTTTTGTGCCTTAATCACATGGGGAGTAATAAATCCAATTATGCATATGAGAGAGAGCTTACACTTAATTTAATATGGTTTATCTCTTTTTATGTAAGAGATGTTACATGTTTTAAAGGCATTGAGGAAGATATAACATGTAACAAGTATTTTTGTTGAGGTAACCCAAAATGTGACAAAAAGATATTACATTGATCCATGTATTGATGTTAAGAGTGCCATGGGGAGGTTTGGGAGTGAGCAATGTGACTCTCCAAATAGATGTGGGACTTTTATCTTTCAAAAAAAATGCATGGATAAATCATAGTTATTAGAATTGGTGAGGTTATATTTTTTAACCCAAAAATGGTATGGATTGGCTCTTTATATTGGTAGGCCTTCAACCAATTGGTTTCATATTGCCAATAACCCTATAAAACACAAAAAAATAAAAGGAATGAATTTCCATCATGTTATTTATATTTATTTCCAAGAATTTGGGATCTATCAATCCGATATTAATAGACCCTAATATAGCTATATTTAGATACCCCCCCCCCTATATTTGTCCTATACACTTCCCATTAAGAATTTATTAACATATGAAGAACTTGGATTTGTAGTAAAAAGAACTACTTCAGATGAAAGTTGGCATCGATTTTGGTGGATAATATATCTACATTAATGAACTAATTTTTTTCTACAAAATTAGAGAAGATTTGATGACAAGTTCTTATGCTTATTTGAATGTATACAAAAAAATTTCTAACACACAATTTATTAATACCATAAATCTATTGTAATAGCCTGAGTTTTTCTCTGAAATATAATAATGTATGTTTTCACATGATGAAAGTTGTATGTCTTTACATGATGAAAGGTTGGAGAGCTTAAGTATGTAATAGTTTTGAATATTATTAATAAAATAAATCACCTACTTTATATGGACAAGGACAAAATATCTAGGGGGATATGGTACCAAGAGACTAGCTAGAGAGGTTTTTTATATTTAGCATACCCATATTTGAAGTAGTTGAGAAAATGTGTTGGTATGTGAGCTTCTTGGGGAAGCCATTTGGAATTTTGAGAGCATGCATATTTAACCTTGTCTTTTTGGGTTGTTTGGGGGTTCCTCATTTAGTATTCTAATTCATGGTTATTTTTATTTCTTCTAGGAGGAATAAAATTCATTATATTTCTTAGATCCATTGTTAGTGGTTGTTTTGATACTTGCTATTTTCCAATTTGATAAGATGCTTGAGTTAACATATGGATTGGCATTGTTGATAGAACTATCCATGGCTAAGAGCTTTAGGAGATTCTAGCATTGATATTTCTTAACTAGTCTCACTAAAGCCTTAGAGGGAAATATAATACCTTGAAGGACAATGTTTCCAAGAGAAGGGCTCCTTTCCATGGGCTGTGTGGACTGAAGGGGAAAGAGATTTGGAAGTTGAGATTTCCATTGAGTTTCTTAAGTAACCTTGTTAGATGTGAATATTTTTTATTTGTGTGAGTAGAGAAAATTTTTTAGCTAACTATATGTGAGTGATAGAGTTGGCCCAGGAACCCATCCTTGTAAAATCATACCCTTACCTTTGGGATGGCTTATGTTAATTTTTCAATATTTTTCTATGTTGTATCAATTACTTTACCCCAATTAACTTTTCATTAACAGTGCATCCAAAATATAAGAAGTGTAAATAAACATAAACAATAATTGAAGATAGAACAATGCATGTAGTGACAACGAAGACAACAACACAATCATAAGAGACAAAAAATTGGTCCAAGACCAGGAAAAAGCCCCACTGTGGGGGAAATCCTTTCAAATATTCTTCTTCAATAGATTGTCATAAAAAGTTTTCAGCAAAGATTACAATGAGCCCAATACATATATGTCGTGGAAATAAATAGATAATATCTATAGATCTGCAAATCTACAATTACAAAAGAATAGATCCGATGTATCCCCAAAACTAAGTGATCTCAGCTACCCAATTCTAGATATAGTTCCAAAATGTTTTTAATGACTGTTTTGAAGTGGTTATGAATACATTATAGATGAATGATGACGCTGCGCAAGAAACTTACTGTGATCCAATTCAGATCTACCTATGAAATATATTAACTACGGCCTTAAGGCTGTCTACTCACGGCTGAAGCACCCATAACCACGAACTAAGTGTTCTGTGCCTACAATTGAGGGTTAGATCAGCCCTGAACCCTAGCCGCACCTTGAAGACTGAATGCCTCCGGCTTTACTAGCTCAACTGCGACCTTGACATGGCATGTACGTGGTTATGGCTAATATCAACTTCTACCTAACCGTGTCCTGCCCACGGTTATGGTCCGGAACAACTAGATCGGATGCGAGACCCTACTTGTGATCCTGATCACTTTGCGTAAGCTCCTTCTTACGTACCTGTGTGAGTGAAACAAAAAAATACAAACCAAATACCAAAAGAGGATGAAGATGATCTCATTAGTGAACGTGTTAAATTGAACTCTGGGTTGCTTCTATTTGTAACTTTGTGAGGGACTTCTTGGGGCTTTGATTGAACCAACATGTGGTTAGGGTGACCCATAAAATAATAAAATAATTTAGAACTTAACTTCTGCTTAACGGATAGGGGTGATATATAAGTTGATTTTGGTCCTCTCGAAAAGAGGAATTTAATGCAAACATAATATTAACCATTTGAGCTGTCCAATGTAGAATTTGACTCTGGTTGCTAAAAATTAACACTCTCTCTCAACTAGCAATAATTCCTCTTGGCAACCTCTGCTTGTATATATTTACATCAAAGTGTCATCACAACTCAACTCCATCTGCTGAAACTTTCTCAAATATAAAATAAGGTGAATCAAGGAGCAACGGCTTCCACCCGTACCTAACAACAGGATAATACAACACAGAGGGGAGCACATCTCCAACCCTGGGTACTCATCGGGGAGCTCAGTCTCAACCTAGAATCATGAAAGGGGAGAAAATACCAACCCAATCCTGTCGCCGACCGATCTTCCCATCAATGAATCTCATCAGTCAAGTGATAGAATACCTGCATCATAATGAACTTGGGCTTTACATCCCAAGTACACTCTCAACTTATTGTCCAAACGAGGAGCGACATTCCCATCAAACCTTGCTTGAGGGTATGATGCCAAATGGGTTATACTCTACATAGGTGAAATAGGGGATAAAAATATCTGACCCTATGAAGATAGGGGAGAAACATCTCAATCCTGGGTAAGAGATAGGAAAATGACATATTTTCCAGAGTTCTCTCAACCCCAGGAGCCCTTCATCTTAATTCCTCACCTCGAGAGCTCAAGTGGGGTAGGAATATCTTGTTCAATGTCCTCAATTAGTGCTACTCCTTAGCTGGAAGGGCTACATCCACCAATCCAAGTTCTTCTTTGAATACCAACAACTTTCTTTTCGGAAGTGCCTTGGTGAGAATATTTTCTATCTGCTCGTTAGTCGATATGTGGTGGAGTATAATAGCTCCTCTCTGCACCATGTCACGGATGAAGTGATATCAAACCTTGATATGCTTTGAATTTTCATGAAATATAGGATTCTCTACCAAAAGGATCCCTCTCTTGTCATCACAGTATATCACTGTGGTATTTATGACTTGACCAAAGAGCTCACCTAAGAGCTTCCTTAACCACACAACTTCACAACTAGCTGTGATAGCAGCAATGTATTATGGTTTTACAGTGCTCAGAACTATCGACTTTTTCTTCCTGCTCATCCAGGATATCATGGTAGAACCAAGACTGAAACAACATCCAGATGTACTTTTCTTGTCAGTGACATTACCTACCTAGTCAACATTAGTGTATCCATGAAGTTGGATATCTCTAGTAGAATATCTCAGACCAAGTGTGATCAATCCCTGTAAGTATATCAATACATGTTTAGCCGCAATACAATGCGCATGAAGAAACTTAGTCATAAACTGACTTAATGTGTTAAATGCATAACATATATCTGTACGGGTGTTTACGAGGAACATCAGAGCCCCAATTAGATGTCTGTATTCAGATGGATTTTCCATATTAGGTCCATTTTATTTTCCACACAACTTCTTGAAGTTCATCTCCATAAGAGTAGTCATTGATTTACACTAGTTCATACCAAACCTTTCCAGTATATTTACTACATACTTTCCCTGTGAGAGAAATATCTCACCAGGTTTTTGCCACACTTAAAGGCCGAAAAATTAGTGCATGAGACCGAGGTATTTCATCTCAGATTCATAGGCTAACTTCTTCTTACATTATATCATCAGCGGTTCACTTCTTGTTAACAATATATCATTAACATATAGAACAAATATTAGTGACAGACCTTAGAAAACCTTAAAATAGAGGTTGGGATCAACATTTCTTCTTGTGAAACCTAGTTTCATTAGACAACTTTCAATGCGAGCATACCAATCTCAGGAATCTTGCTTCAATCCATACAATGATTTCTTCAATCTGCAAACATGTATTCTATGATCTTCCACTTCAAATCCCTATGGTTGTTCCACATACGCTTCTTCCTGTAACATATCATGGAGGAAAACAGTCTTTACATACATCTGATGAAGGGTCCATCCTTGACTATAAGCAAGGGAAACTATTGAACAAGTAGTTGTATATCGAGCCACAAGAGCAACTATGTGATCGTAGTCTTCTCCCTCTTTCTGAGAGAAACCTCAAGCTATGAACCTCACTTTTTATTTCTCAATGCTCCCATCGATTCCATGCTTGATCTTAAATAACCATTTCGAAGTCACAACAGACTTTCCATGTGGTCTCAGTACAACATCCCATACATCATTTTTCACAATATATTCATATTCCTCGGCCATAGAATCCTTCCAAACTCATTCTTTGACAAATGATTCAAATGAGGATGGTTTGACTTGAATCATGGTGCTCATAGTAGCTAAAAATCCCTGATACCTGCAAGGTTCCTTTTTTTATCTCAATGATCAACAAACGAGAATACTTATTTCACTATCCTATATAGTGTCACAAATACAAAGTGGTCTTTTCTTTGTAGGAGGATCACTCAGGGGTGGATCTAGGGTATCTATAGGCTCCATGGGAGTATCAATATCATCTGACTTGGGCATAGAAGGACCATCTAGAATGTCCTTGTCATCATCATCTTCCTTTGGAGGCATAGGAAGATCTATAGCTTTACTAAGTGCAAAATTTTCATCAAAGGTTACATATCTGCTAATTTCAACCTTCCTTTTATAGGGAATGCATATTCTATAGGCCCTAGAGTTTTCACAGTAACCCATAACCATACCTTTTCTACATGTAGCTTACAACTTACTTCTTTTGTCTTTCAACACATGAAAGAATACTGGACATCCAAATATGCGAAGATGGATGATGTATGGTTTGTTACCTGTAAAAATTTCTATTGGAGTCTTGTTTCTTAATGCTTGATGAGGCACCTAGTTTTGAACATACACAAAAACATGTGTGGCTTCAACCCATAGAAAATTTGGTACCTTCTGATCACGAATCATGGCACGAGAAACTTCCATTATTGTATGGTTATTCCTTTTAGCTAAGCCATTTTTTTCAAGTGTATAAGTCACAATGGTTTCCTTCTTGATCGCTTATTTCTTGCAAACGATATGAATTCTTTTGACATAAATTCTCCTCCGTTGTCGGACTTGAAAACTTTGATTCTTTTTCCTGACTGATTTTCGACCAAAGCTTTGAATTCCTGGAATATTTAGAAGGCTTCATCCTTGTAATTGAGGTAGTACAACCATGTATTTCTTGAGAAATCATCAATGAAGGCGATGTAATAGATATGACCACCAACCGAATGTACAAGCATCAAACCACATAGATCTGAATGAATAAGCTGGAGGATGTTAATTGTTTTGTTCTTACTAGAAGGGAATGATCCCCTTGTTTTCTTTCTGCTTGTGCAACCTTGAAAAACTCTATCATGTTGAGCTTGAACATAAAGAATACATGATACTAGTCTCTTCAATTTCGCAGGAGCATCACAGTGTAGATGAGCTAGCCTGTGGTGCCATAATTCACTAAGATGATTGGTGTTGTGAACCAATGATAGAAGTGGCCTTCCTGTGACTTTGTAGAGTCCCTTAGATCTCATTTCTAATGTGAATGCATCATTCATATGTGAATCAACATGCCAAGTTAAGACCTTTCCATTGATGAAGGAATCCCTCATCCCTTTATCTTCTAATGCAGATATATAAATCAAATTATTCATAAGTCCTAGCACATACATAACATCATTCAACAATAGTGATTCCCAGGAGTTCAACTGAAACTTTACAGATCCAAATCATTTTATGGGATGAGTGGAGTTATCTCCAATTATTATTTTCAACTTTGTCTTCCTCTCTACCATATCATAGAGGACTTCTTTGTATCCAGAGAAGTGATGAGTGGCCCTGTTATCCTCCGTAGTTTCCCAAGGTTGTGAAGGAAACCCAGAGGGAACCATAAAACCAAGTTGGAAGATGGAATCTATCCTTGCTAGCTTTAGAGAGGGATCTCTCTGTCAGATTTAACTTTGTTGATTTTATAATTTTAGGCTAGATGTTAAGTTCAGTGTTTGGTTTTTTGAATGGTTTGTTTGAAACTGCAAAGAAATTCCATTGGGAATGGAGTCAAAAGAGTTTTGGAGTGATCAAGTACATAAATATCAGATCAGAAGTAACATGGCAAGGTATGTAGACCATTGGATCTTAGAATATTATGGTATGAAAGAGAAGAAAATATTGGGATCAATTTAAATATAGAGCATTGTAACTCGAATTCTATATTTAAACTTCAGTGGAAAACATTAATATTGTTTTAAGCTAGAACATAGTGTATTGAAAAAAATTCTGAACTTAATCTTCTTAAGAACAAAAAAAAAAAAAAATACATATGGAAAACAGAGGAATTACAAAGTTACAAGTAGAACAAACATCACCAATTAAGCTAAGATAGGAATCCTGGAACACTATCTGTATTAATGGAGGCTGATCACTTTCAGCTAAGAGCATAAATTTACTTCAAAGGTCTTCTTTCTTCATACAATTTTCACCCTTTGTTTATTACAAATGAAACAATATATAGAATAAAAACTCTCCTAAACTGCTACAATAATTCTAGAATAAAATATTGAATAATAACTAAAAATAAAATAATAACTCCAACATTGAAATGTTCATTATACTCTGGAATTGGTTTACATAATGCTGGAAATCTACAAAATGATCCTCGATCTGTTGATCTTCTACTGCTAGGTGTTTTAGACTGATCTTCATGCCCTTGAAATTTGGAAAAAGGTTGAAACTGTCTTAAAAAAATAGCTAACTGCCCTCTTAAATCTGATTTCTCTACCTTTGAGTCCTATTTATGTCATTTTTTCTTTTCATCCTCTTTTGAATACTTCATTATTGTAACGAAATATTTGGCAAAAAATATATATTTTAAATAATATTTCCAAATATTTTGATTTAAATGAAATTCATAATTAAATTTTCAATATATTCATTTGAATGATTTAGTAAACCATCTTGTTTTCAAATCAATGTGCTATTTCCAAAATCCATGGCTTGTTTTCTCTTCCCATGGATTTTGAAACACATGTGTTGTTTTAAAAAACCATGTCTTGTTTCTTCTTTTACCTTTATCTATAAATTCATTTCATACTCTTAAATTTAGTTTTACCCCTGTAGAATATTTGGATGGATTTCCAAAACCATGTGTTGTTTTTACTTCTCATGGATTACCAAAACCATGTGTTGTTTTTAGTTCTCATGTATTACCAAAAACATGTGTTGTTTTTGCTTCTCATGGATTACCAAAACCATTCCTTTTTCTTCCACCTGCAACTTTAAATTAAAATTTAGATGTGTAAAATTTATTTACATTGTATCTGTAAATTATTTTTACACCTGTAAGTATTGTTTTACTTAGCTGCTTATCCATAAAACACATTTACATGAGTATCATTTTACCTCACCCTCCCGTCCATAAAAATATTTCATAAATTTATGAAAATTTTATTTATATACTTTCCAGTCAATATTTTATTTCGCATACTTCATTTACTGGCACCTGTAAATTTATTTCATAAATTTATGACTTGTAAATTTCCTTTCACCTCAATCACATTTGACTCATCCTCCTTCATTAGTAAACATATTTCATAACATATCAAATTTCCCTTTATATACTTTCCTACCACAATTTAAAAGTATAGGAAAATTGGTTTTCAAGCGGGGCTAGTAAGTAAGTGGTTTTTAGGAGACATATCTCGATGCATAAAAGGGTAGGGCAGGATACGTAAAAGGGTAGGGTCAGGGATGGAGTTTGATGGGAAAATTATCTGTCATGGGGTGATTTTCACCTCAAATATGTTAAATGTTTTTTAGGAACATCAAGATATTTGTTTGAAACTATAAATATAGGGGAAAGAAGTGTAAAAACTATCAAATTTGACGAATGGGTCTATTTTGAAATTCCAACTCTGGATAGGGTGATTTAATAGTTAAATGCAGGGTGGGGACATAAAGGTGATTGGACATTTGGCTTTTGACTTTGGCTGATGCATGACATTAAATGTGGTTCTAATGTTTCAAAATTAGGTTGCAAAGTTATTTTATTTTTTTGAATTAATTTTAATAATTCAAATAAATATTTTTGCACTTAGGCCTTTTTCCTTTGTTTTCTGGTATATACTTCAACTTTCTCTTTCTTTGGATCCACATGTTGGCTTGAAGCACCAGATATACCATTGGAAAGTTGCTTAGCACTTTGTCATGAAAACACCTGCAACATGATCTGACCTAGATTTTATATGCAAAAATCTCCCAAAAATTCAGACCTGTCTTGACCACAGAGCTTCAAGAACTAAATGGATCCTTGGACAAAAAAACCTTTAGGATATGAAACCTAGTGATTCATAGGCTAAAATTTATTAGCAGAGTCCCAAAAAAAATAATCATATAATCATCAATTTATACTATAATTTATAGGACCCTAACATTGGCTCCAATGGGGATGACATCCTCCCTGTGAGGTGCCAAGAACACCGTACACTAGTAGCCTGATCCATTGGGATGATCCCAAGCCTGCAACATGCTCTACCATGAAACCATTGCAACTAAAACCAATGGATAATTTGTTCTAATCCTCAAACTGAATCAAATCCATTATTTAAACTGAAATATGAACTGTACACTAAAAACTGAAAGCTATGCTGCAAACTAAAATTGAAAATAATGCTCAAAATGTAGACCTTATTCATCATACCTAGTCACTATAATCTGCTGGAATGATTGCAATATCAAGTAATAGCAAATTCCCAATGCAACCAGTCAAGGAAATGGACACTAGGGGGGAGGGATATGGATGCCTTTGGGTGTCCTGGATGTTCTAAATCACCAAAAAATGGGAAAAAATCACCCTTGTATGTTCACAAACCTAAAAAAACAACAAGCTACTAATGTTGAAATATGCCCCAAATGACTTTGGAAAAACTTGCAAAATTTAGTCCCAAAATCAGAAATTTCCAAGTGAAAACTTATTCGAAAAATGAGAAAATATAGTCTAAATGACCAAGAAATAACTAATTAAAGTTAGCTCTCTTAGATGCTTGTTATTTTTTATTGGAACAACAAATGATTGGAATTAATATTTTCAAAATATATCAATGATAGCTTAGAAAAGCAACCAATTTTTTTTTAGGGATTTTAGCTTATAAGTAAGAGAAGAGGAAGAAGCTTGTGAGAGGAATCCTTGGGCAATGGAGCCTCTTGTTGGAGTACGATGGGATATTTCTAAATATGGTTTGAAGTAAATGGATCATCTAGCTAAAGTGATCCCCTTCTCCAAATAGAGGTGCCTATAAAGCTTACAAAAAAATATTGCCAATAAACTTTTTTAATAGATAGGTGTTTACTACATATGAAACATAGAAAATATGCCAATAAAACTAGAAGCACATATAATATTGAATTCCAATATGTAAGACAACAAATATATTTAACAAATAACCAACTTTGAAAAATCTATTGCCACTAGGTAACAATACCCCTTCAAAGGCCTCTAACAAAGCTTAAAGCAATAAAAACACAAAGCAAGGTTACCTCATATGTTAAAAATAAAGAATCCAAACAAATATTGTACACCATTATTTTCCTCCAAAGTATTTTATTCCAAACGACAAGAACAATTACAAATATTAGAACCTCTCTTCCAATCTTACTCTCTAACTCCGAGGAGAGTGCTTTTTTTTATAGACCAAGGGAGAGGAGTTTCCAAAGAAACTCTTCACTTAGAAAATATGAAACTCTTCAAATTATAAAAAGAAGATACTTTTTAACTAGAAAAAGAGGAAAATCTTCCTAATTTAAAAAAGGAGGAAACTTTTTAATTTTAGAAAAAGTTAATTTATTTCCCTTCTTGAGTGAATAATTATTTTTCATGAGGAAAAATTAATATTTTTTTCTCAAAACTGGGGTACTAAGGTAAATTGGGTACTTTGAGTTATAAAAATAGTACCCCTAAGGAATATGACACCTAGTAGTACCACCTTTTTAATTATTACATAAATTTTACAAGGAAAATTCCTATTTGCATGTTTTTTTTTTTATTAAAAAAATCCTAGAAAAATATAAATGCAACTCCATAAGACTCTCGATAATGAGTAACATAGAAATATACATTGAATTTAGACTTAGATAACAACAATAAGGCCTATCCATTAGAACACACTCCAAATTTGGATGTATGAGTGAAAACGTTTAGGAAATTATTAATCACTAAAAAATAAATTAACCACAAAAAAAAACACTCTAGAATAGCTTTGCTAATAACAAAGTCCTAGGGAGCTAAGTATTTTACAAAATTTCATCATGCTAACATCATTTGTTACAATTCCCCATGGGGGTATGAAAGTTGCATAGAGAAGAAAACCAGAAGAAATGGCAAATTGTCCTACAAGGCTTCTGAACTTAAAATTCGAACAAGTGTCTTGTTCAACCTTGGTTGCTCACTGCAAGTCCTTCCTAGTACATTTGGAGATGTAGCATATGGTTCCATATGGGGAAGTGTGCTAGTTATTTAGTAAAGGAAAGCATGTAAGATCTATAGAATCTATAACCTATAAAATCACAAATGTCTTGGCCAAAAAATTAGTAACACGTGCACTATACAAAACTATTAGTATTGTACTAGCTGCAATATAAGAAATGCAATACAAGGAAGAAAATTATGAAAAGAAGAAGATGAATAAAATTCAAGGTAAATGGTTAGAAATATTTTACAAATAATGCCCCCTGGGCATTAAATATTGTCATTATCTAACCCACACCTCGGTTTTCCTATGTAGGCTGAAACATTGAAGCTTCTACTGCTAACTCATCTGATTTATTGTTTGGTTCCCTAGGAACTACTATATATCCAATGCATCAAATTATTTGATGGCATCCCATATTGCATTTATGAACCTCCTTAATATTTCACATTTGCATGCATACTTATTTTTTACTTAAATAAAGACAAAATTAGAGTCTCCTTTAATATTAAATAGTTCGATCCCCATATATTTAGAAATCTCCACTCCCAATAAGAGTGCTTCATACTTTGATACATTATTGGTTGCTTCAAATTGTGATATGTAATAAAAGTTAAAAACCTGCCTAGAAGGGGAAGTGATTATTATCCTAACACCCTTTCTTGACCTTGAATGGGCCTCGTCAAAGTTCATATGCCAAACTTCATCAACCTTCTCTTAACTTTATCCTCTATAGGTGCTAAACATTTGGATAAAATAACATATTTCCCATGATCCTCTATTTCATAGATCAATTCATGTTGGAAAAGTATTAACATTGATGTCAAAGAGTGTCATCATAAATGTCAAAGATGGTCAATGATGGATCACATATTTGGATAAAATTTAGCTACAGAAGATCAACTCATATTTTCCTACAAAGTTCATGTTTGGATATCCCTATGAAATACCTTTGTAATGATATATGGAACTTTGAAAAAATCCGAAGGGATCAAAAGTTATGACACTTTTAAGATTGTCAAGGTTCCAAAGCCTCACGGTCCACACAGGCTTGATAGAAGGCACGAGACAAAATAATTCCCATTAGCTACTAAACAAATTGATGTTCACACCCGAACAATTTTCTATTGGAATGGTGTGTTGGAAGTCCTACAATATCGTAGAAGATAAAACCCCACGAATGGGAAACTCCTCGTTAGTTAATAGAAAATGCGTTGCAGAGATATTTGGATGGGAGAAAAATATTCTTCCTAGGCACAAAATATAACATAGAATTCGCACCCCCACCATAAATAATTTAACCAAGGACTTAATTGAAATTCACAAGTCCCTGGGCATTCCCTTCATATGAGATGACATGGCACACAAATAGGTGGCACATGTCTATTGGTTGTTGAGTATGAGTTGGAAAACAAGTGGCATTATATGTTAGCCTAGTGATGACATGGCTCAACAAGAAGAGGAAAACATGGCATGATGACACATCATACATGATGTCAAGAAATGACACATGGCATGAGAATTTGGCTTTTTCAGGTGGCCATGTGGGCCAAATCCAGGTGACACATCGGGGCACCACTCATAGGTCGCTATGTGGAAGTGATGATTTTAGCATGACATAGTAGGTGATGGGGCATGTCCTCGAAATGTGTTCCAGAGTATTTGCATCCTGCCATCAGTGATCAAAATCCTTTTTTCATATCATTTTAGGAGTCCCACTCAGAATATTTTATTCATTCCACTAGGTTTGCATTCAAAAATTTACTCACCGATGGTAGCCCCAACCCAAAAAAACATCACTCTTCCTTAAATTTGATTACTTGTGGGAATATTTTCATACCTTGCTAACTGTACCTCATCCATAAAGTTAATGTCATCATGCCATTACATCAGTCTTGAGGTCAAAGTTATCATGAAATCTAGTCTTTCAAGGTTCCATTAGATTTATAGGGTTTTTCAAGGTTTCATTAGGTCATTAGGGTTTCCAAGGTTCCAATAAAACTCCATTCCATTACATAAGACCAACAAGTAAAGGGTGATCAAATGAAATCTCTTCACCATGCAAAGATGATTTGTAAAGAGAAATGCTTATTTCATCATGTAATTTTGAGTTCAAATGTAATATTTTTAATTTTCATTTTGTAATTTTATGTCAATTAAATGTAATAAGTACAAGGTTCCCAAGTTGTTAAATTAGAGTTCCACATGCCAACAAAGAAAATATCAAAGTGTAAGGAGTTCCTAGTCCATCAAAATGATTAATTGTCAAAGGAAATAAATCAAAGTGAAAAGGTTTAAATTGTGAAGTTTAAAGGTGAATTTGAACATAGAAAAGTGGGTCCCAAGAACTAATTCATTCAATCCATCAAGTATAAAGGCCATTAAAACATCAAAGAGACACTCGTTTGCTCTCTAAGCCATCAATCTCACCCTCACCTACACTCCATCTACCTCCCCTAACATTTTCCCAAGCCCATTTCTCTCATTTCCCTCACTTTCCTACAAACCCTAGCCTATTGCTACACTTTTGACATATTCCTAGGTTAGGGTTGTGTTTTTCCATTTTGAACCCCTTCCCCTCACTTTATGAGAATATTAGATCTACTAAATTAGATATCTATCTAAGAAACCAACAACATATCAACATATAAATAAGAATAGAAAGAGAACAAGGAAAAATAATACAATAGATATACGTGGTTCACCCAATTGGGCTACGTCCACGGAAATGTTGTCTTCTGTTATCTCAAAAAATCTCCTGCAATCTTACAAAGAGAGAAACTACAAATAACACAATAAAAATAATAGTATGAGCATAAGATTAGATGTGATAGTAATAAAAAAGGCTCCCTTGACCCTATTATATACCCAGAGATGTGGAGGAATTACTCTCACATATTTAATGTGGGATAGTATAATTCTCGAAAATAACACCTCTTTATATAATAAATGGGTACAAGAGTATACTATGCCATAATGAATATGGGATATAATGTGTTACTCTTTTACATAAGATTATATTCAACTTCCGACATAATACAAAGACATTATTACCTTCCAAGGAATATAATATATTCCAACACTCCCCCTTAATAATGGCTGGGAGAAGGGCCCATCCTAACACTAAGGAAGTAAGGAGTCATTACTACTCCCCCTTGATGACAAATTCCCTCATCCCAAGCAAAGCATGAAGACACACAAAATTCGCTTATGTCAAGGATTTGGTGAAGATATCGGCTGCCTGCTGCTCGATAGGATAATACTCCAGAGAAATAATACCATCGGTGACAATGCCTCGAATATAATAAGCATCAAGGTCGAGATTCTTCATTTTGGAGTGATAAATCTGATTGTAAGCAAGCTGAATTTCACCCTGATTGTCACATTTCAACATGGTGGACGATTTTAGAACTAGAACAAGCTCGGTAAGAACATGCCGTAACCAAACAAATTCTTTAGTTGCTCTATACTTTGCTTCACATGAAGATAAAAAAAGAGTCTTCAACTTCTTGCTAGACCAAGAGATCGGACATGAACCAAGTTGAAATATGTAACCAGTAGTTGACCTTCAATTAGAATTGTCACCTGCCCAATCAGAATCTATATAACCAGAGAGTAAAATTGTAGTACTGCTCAAATAAAATACACCATAATGCAATATACAAATATATAAATTCTCTTAAGCTACGGCCGTAAGATTTCATGAGGTTTACCATGGACTTAGAGAAATCATACTATTGACAGTCTGGTCTACTCAGGTCAGTATATTAAACTTCCAGCGGATAATGATAAAGTGAAATCATGGGTGGAGTGGTAGACTCAGTATTTGGCTTTCCAACGGACGGAAATGGTGTAGGAGGAGGTTTACAATTACTCATTGCAGGAAACAAGCCAGCCTGGTACTAGCACACTTGGAGGCTAGAGGAAAAGTACCATTGGCCAACCATACGAATCGAAGACCAGAAATAGTGCAAGCGCTGCCGAGATTTTCATCTCAAACTACTTAAAGAGAAAAATTCATCTTGGATTGTCTACAAATGGGCTGCTGAATGACAATTAGATCATCCACATATAAAACAATAATGAGGACATTATAACCAAAGTTCTTAACATACAGATTTGGATCAGATATACAACGCTTAAAACCATTATTCCAGAAATATGCGTCAATTTTATCATACCAAGCCCTAGAGGCCTGTTTGAGACCATATAAGGATTTGTGTAGTTTGCATACTAAACTTGAGGATTCAACAAAAATAAAACCAGGAGGCTGTTGCATATAAATTTCTTCAATAAGATCACCATTTTAAAATGCACTTTTAACATCCACTTGATTAATTTCCCACTTAAATGATGCAGCAAGTGATAAAATGGTTCTTATTGTGTTCCTTTTAGCAACAGTAGTAAAATTTTCATTATAATCAATACCTTCAAGTTGATTAAAGCCTTTGGCAACTAATCTAGCTTTATACTTTTCGATATGCCCTTCTGCAGTGAACTTAGTTTTATAAACCCATTTACAACCAACTAAATTATTTCCTAAAGGAAGAGGAACAAGAGACCAAGTCTTGCTTCTCAAAAGAGATTCATATTCAACAAACATAGCTTGTTCCCAATGAATATTACCCTTAGCTTGAGCATAAGTAGCAGGATCATGTGTGGCCAAAACTTTGGTCATAAGAGCAAAGTTAGATCTAGTTCGGCGAGTGTCGGAAGGATTTCCGACCTCAAAACCAGTAGATTCAAGGGTTTTCCGAGCCCAAATAGGAAGAATAGAAGGAACATTAGTCAGCACAGGATGTTGTGAGTTTTCGTGGAGATAACGAGAGAGAAAGATAAGTCAATAAAAGGAGAACACATAACTGGAAGAAAAGGAGTAATGAATATAAGAGTAACCAGATGTATTGACAAGTGAGGTAACCTGAGACATTCTCTGATTTCAGGCGAATGCAGAACTTCTTGAAATTGACATCACTTCTGATTATGACACTTTGATTAGAAGGATAAAAAAACTTTCAAGCCTTGGAATTCTCATGATAACCAATGAAGATACACTTGTGAGATTTGGGTTATAACTTTTTCCATTTTTCATTAGGAATATGAGCCCAACATTCACAACCAAACACATTAAAATTACTAATATCTGGTTTACATCCATTCCATTTTTCCTCAGGGGTAACATGCTTAAAAACTTTAGTAGGAACTCTATTTAAAATAAAATTAGCACAACAGATGGCTTCAACCCAAAATTTCTTATGTAGTCCTTAGAATAAAGAATACATCTAGCCATTTCAACTAAAGTTTTTGTTTTTACTTTCAGCAGTACCATTTTGTTGAGGTGTGTAAGGAACACTATTTTGATGTTGAATACCATGTTTAGATAAATATGCATCAAATTATTTCTTAAAAAATTCCCCCCCATTATTAGATAGCAAAGTTTTAATACTCTTACCAGATGCATTTTCAACCATGGATTTAAATTCTTGAAATTTTACAAATGTTTCACTTTTAGTTTTCAAAAAATAAACCCAAGATTTTCTACTAAAGTCATCAATAAAGGTAAGAAAATAAATTGCATGGGATATTGAAGGAAATTCAAGAGGACCATGGATATCACTATGAATTAATTTCAAAGGTTCTTTAGCAGGCCATGATTTACCTTTGTCAAACATTTCTCTATGATTTTTACCAATAACACATCCTTCACAAACACCAGTAGTAGAAGAAATAGTAGGCAAACCATGAACCATTTTAGTTAGTATTTGCATTTTACCATAATTCAAGTGACCCAATATTTCATGCCATAATTTACTTAGTTCATCAGCATGAGCAACATAAGAATAAAAGGGTTGTCTCTTGGTTGAATTAAAGCCTACAAATTTATATAAACCAATTGTATGATCAACAGGGCCAGAAGAAACTACTTTGTAATTTTGGTTGATATCTTTAAGAACATATTTATCGGTCCAAGATTAAAAATTAAAACCTTTCTGACATGCACGATAAATAGAAATTAAGTTGATGGGCATGTTTTGAACATCAAAAACATATTCCAATTGACCATTAGCAACATTAATATTACTAGAACCAATTACAGAAAGTTGTTTACCAGCAACAATAGAAACTTTCTGAGATGAGTGCTTATTAGTTTCATGAGATGTAAAAAAAGAAGCATTACCGGTCATATGTTTAGAAGCACCATAATCCATTATCCATTTTGTTATCACTCGGATTGATCCTTAGGCTGAAGAAGGCAATCCTAAGGTAACCTCAAACCAGACTTTGGACTTGGTATCTAGCCCTACCAAGTCACAGAGAGATCTCTCGATAGAATCATAGCCAAGAGGGTTGGATGAAAAGGATTTTAGACTAGCTAAGGAATATAAGGGGTTTTGATTTTGATTTTAGGGTTGGGCTCCATGGAAAATTTTAGGGGCTAATATTCGCAGGTGGGCTAATTTTCCATATTTTTTCCAAAAAAAAGATTCGCCAATTTCCATTTTTTTATAAAAGTGATTCGCCCAAATTTTACAATATAAAATTATTTTACCTTAAAAATCGCCAACATTATATATATATATATATAATATCATTATACATTTGAATAATTTTACAAATACATCAGTAAACATTTTATAGTTTTCATATTAGGGACTAGTGAGATTCACCAATTTTTTAAACTTCAAAATAATTTTCCATCCTTTAAATTTTCCCTGTTGGGCTCACTGAACATGGATTACGTCAAGGGGATAGATCAGGGCCAAGAGGATGAAATTGCAGTCTGTTTGATGGGGCAAGGTAGGTAAAAGGTTTTAACATTCAAAGAGAATTAAATGAGATGGAAAGAATGGTGAGGAGCTAGAGAAAGCATCTGAAATGTATTTTCTCTAAACTAAAAAAAAATGAACACATTATACAGAATTTCCCAAAACAAAGCATAACTAAATATGAATTTTGTCTTTCAAACTTGAAATCAATTATATTATAGATGTTAAATGGTTTATGAATTAACAATACATTCTAACAAATCAATCACATAGAAGAAACAATGTTTAAAACTCATACCACAGGGATCCCAAGAAAATAACTGCAATTTTCCATTAATGTCCAAGCCAGAATGATACTTGATCAATACAATCTCTTCAACTGATGACAACCATTACAAAGACTGAAAAACTACAACTTATAGACTTAAAAACCACTTCCTCTCATCCTCAGGGGTCTAATCCATGAGGTGAGGGAGTTGTTACACCAAAAGTTGAACTGAATGTTAAAGACTAGGATGAGGAAAGTGACTCATTCCTATCTTTTAGAACAGATACATTTGACTTCAAACTAATTATTTACATAATGTATCTACCTTAGGTAAAAGTAAAATATGATATTTAAAATGGTAAATTTCTCATTTACCCAAGTAGAAAGTAAATCAAAGGTGAAACTTCAAAATTTGATGAAACTAGTAAAACTGTAAATTTCTTGGTAAACGCGTAGCGCCATGACAGAAAAATTGACATGTTGTGTAAGCCACTTTTGGAGGCCTTACTCTTTTCCAAATCCACTCCATGATAGCTCATTGGAAAGGTATCTAAGTCTAGTTCCCAGGTATTCTTTCACTTTCGAAAATGGTGCCCATATGCCCTATGAAAAAGCTGTTCTCCCAAGACTGGTAAACACGTAGTGCCAAGGTCAAAAAGAGGGAAGAAACATGCTTTTTCGATGGTTTTTGGCCTCTTTGAGGGACCAGTTCCACTCAAAATCTCCTAAAAATTTCTAAGGTTGATGTAATAATCACTAGAAACATAAGCATGCTAACCATTTTCCATTTGGATGGCCCAAAAAAGAGCGCTGCATGTTTAGCCAATTTTCTGCATGCTAAACTGTCCCAAAAATAAAAATTTGCACAAAAGTGCCAAATGTGCCAAAATTGTGAATTTGCTTACTTCTTTAGAGGTTAGAGGCATGGTGAGACACCTCAGCAATAATATTCAACTTCTCCTTCTCCTTTGACTTAGTCAAAGCCTGAATCTTTGCATGGGCTCGTTTGAGCTTGGCCCTTGCAATCTTGTTTCTCATGGCATAGTGTTTCGCCATCTTCCTCTGAATATCAGTGTCTTTATTTGCCTTCTCTAGTAGGCCCTCCAAATTTAAATTGGCTCTCTCAAGCCAAGACTCTCTATCTTTTCTAATCTCAATGGAAAGCAACTCATTTGGAGTAAGTTTCTCTGCAAATTCAACCTCTTTCTGCCTTTCCTGGGCTAAATCCCTCTTTATCCCAATTGTCCTCGGTCTTTGTCTCGGAAGCTGACCTTCCTCATCATCACTATCATCACATCTACCCAAGGTTTCCTCCAACAAGGCCTTGGCCTTTCCTACCTCTCTCTGAGCTTTGATTGCCCTGAACTCACTGACGGTCTGATTTGTCTTCAACTATTGATTCTCTAGTTCAAGAAAGTCAATCACGTACCTTGCTCTATCAAGATTTTCTTGAAGCTCACTAATCTTGGCCTCCTTGCCTCTAATCAATGCATTGGTGATTCTAACCTCATCCTCATCATCAAGGTCAATCAACTGAAAGTCCTGCTCAGTTTCATGTTTGTCCTCCTGCTCAACAATGATAGGCTCTGTAGCCTTTTCCTTGCCCTTGTTTACATGTTTTGCTGATGAAGAAGGCATGGCCCCTTTCACACCATTTGAAGAAAACACATGTCTGTGGCCTCTATGATATGTCAAAGGAAATGGCTCAATATCAATCATTTTAGTGCAAGCTTCCTCAATGTCCCTTTCACTGCTTGATGCTCTGGTATCATGATGTGATGGTGAAGGGTTATAGAAAGGTGATGAGGTAGGATAAATATGAGGTGAATGGATCTGAGTGGGTGGTGATGTATGAACAGAGTGATGTGATGGAGAAGTGGATACGGGAGGATGAGGTGATGAAGGAATATCACATACTCATGACGACTGGGTGGAGTAGTGAAAACCTCATTTGCAATGAATGCATCCCATGAAATATTTTTCTGCTGAAGCTGATGCATGACCACCATTTTGATGTGAGAATGATGAAATAGACTCTGCATTTTTTGATTGTAATCCCTCTTTTGCACAATGTAAGCCATCTTGTCAATGCTACGAAAAAGATAATAAGGTAAATATATTGTTCTAACTCTAGTGAAATGCATGAGGAGATGAATATGATATGAGTAGAGTCGAGAAAACCTCGCCTCACAAGTGAAGTATTTAATTATTATCCTCATCATGGGAACATACCGGTCAAGGAGATGAGAAAAAGGGAAAATAAATTCTTGTGATCTTTGTACCTAGGTTTGAGGTACGGTTCATAATAGCTCATGTCCAAGTTTTCTTGTTTAAATCACCTCTCTCCCACACTAGGTATCCATGTAGCAGCTGCAATAACATTGGTGGACATCTCAGAAGTAACCCCAACAAGAGTGACCTGCTTGGCATGTAAATTGGTGATGAATAATCTTGTTAACTCCGAGTGATTTTGGACTTGTTGCACTCTCTCACAAAACCGAAAAAAACCTACATGTTTGAAGCAAGACACAGTGAGAGGAGAGTCCATGGGTTCTCTTGTGGTTATGGGTTCAAACCTACTTATTTTCCCTCACTTACGGTTATTTCTTCTTGGCATTTGTTCCTCACCAACACCACTATCCTCTTCTTTAGACAACTTCAAACTATGACTTATGAAACCCTAGGGTGCAAGTGAAATGAGATGAGGGGAAGGGGATGAGATGGATAGGTTGAAAGGTGAGGGTATGAGTGAAGGGGAATGGGTGTAGGGAATGAGTGAAGGGACAAAATAAATCAACGAAAACCCTAAATCAATGAAATTACCCTGTCTATGACTGATATTATTTTTAGGGAGTTGAAACAAGTGTATAAACAATGATTACAAATTTGTAATTAGGGTTTCATTAGGGTTTACTTTAACTCATTTCAAGAATGACCAAATAGCTTAGAAATGGGGTTATGATATTTACTTACCAAATTTAGGGCTTCTTGGAGGAATTAGGCAAAGTTTGAAGAAGTTTTGAACTTGTTTGGATTGCTATAACACTCAACAATATTCCCTATCTAGGCATGCAGTGCCACTGTGTGAGCACGAAATGCTTGTCTTAATGCATAGCACCTTTTTTTTGGCATGCAATGCCTTCGAAAAATACACAAAAATATTTTAAAAGGGTACAACGCTAAGGTACATGCACGCAACGCCGATGTAAATGCGCAATTCCAATTGCAGAACGCGCAACGCTAAGAAATTTGGCCCAATTTCGCTTCAAAAACTCACAAATTATTCTTTGTTGAATGCTCCTAATGTTTTGAAAGGAAAAAATGGCTCTTTTGAAATTTTTGATAGGCTTTATAGCCATATGGATTTAATTTAACTTGAAAAACCCACTTTCTAATGTTTGAAGTATTTTTCCTTTTGTCACTGATACTCTTTGACATTTATTGCATTGCAGGTTGCTAAAGTCATGGATTTGGCTTCTCTTTTTCTCACTGAGGCTTGACATGTTCAATTTGATAGCTTGGGATTAAATTATTATTTATAGTAGCATAAAATTACATTTGAAAAAATAAAATAAATTACATAGATGACTTTTCTATCAAAATGGTATTTTGATAAAAAAAAGTCTTCATACTGAAAATAAAACATTTGAAGTACAATGAAACCATCATGATGATCATATTCACTCCCTCTCATATATGTGTTTACCTCATTGGAATGAAGGAAAGACCTTCAAAAATGGAAAACCCCAATGACCTAATGAGACTACTTTTTGACCTGATTTTGAATGAGATTTTGACTTAAAAAATTTCAAGTGAAAAGAGCATTTCTATAAGTGCTATTATGCTCAAAGGGACATGCGAATGAGTCAGAAATATGAATCTTGGAGGGAGAAAAAGTTTATTTTACAAGGACAACCACCAGTGGAGCAAATTTATGTCATGACCTAACAGAATGATAAAAAATTTATTCAGTATGGGACACCTAAGATGCACATGCAAATGTGTTTTGATCCTTGGTGGAAGTATACCAATACTGACACTAACATTGGCCATATTGGGGATGGAAGATCCTTTTAGGTGTCAAGAACACCGTAGACCAAGTTCCTAACCATTGGGTAAATACGGTCAAACAATCCAAAAAACTGCAGATTATTTAAACTGACTCAAAAACTATTTAAAGAGACTGGAAAAATGACTCCAAAATTAACTTTGACACTATCTAAAAACTGATTCCAAAACTCTAAAAACAACAGAAAATCAACAAGCTTTATAGCCTTCACTTCGGGCCCCAAGCCTAGATGATCTTCTGCCCCAAAATTTGTAGAAAATATAAATTGGTATGTACAATGAAAGTGAAACATTCTCTCAAAAAGTGCATCAGAAATAATAATGTTTTAGGAGCCTACCATTGACTGGTCCTCCTGAATATTCCTCTCCATTAATCTCCTACAGCAAATAAGAAATGTGTCCTTGATAAGCCAAGATCTTGTAGGGTCCCTTCCAAATATTTTCAAACTTCCCGTGCTTACCTTTATCTTCATTTCTTGCATCCCATCTCAGCACTACAACCTCCAGTTGAAATTTATCTTCTTTGGTTTTTCGATCATAAATCTTCTTAATTCTCTCCTGAAGCTTCGAAGTAGTCTGAGAAACTTCCTCTCTTTTTTACTAAAGGTGAATCATTTTATTTATTTAACGTTGTATATCATCTTCCTCACTATCTTCCTCCTGCGATAATCTCATAATCGGGACTGCAAGTGATGTAGGAAACACTGTATCTGTACCATAAACTAGTTCAAAAGGTGACATACCTATAGAATTCTTTGTGCTCACTCGGTCTGCCCACAAAGCATTGGTAAGCTTCTTGTGCCAATTTTTCTTGTTCTCCTCTAACATTTTCTTAATGATATTCATTAAAGATTTATTAGAGGACTCAGCTAATCCATTGCCCTGTGGATAATATATGGTGGAATGGCCCAATCTGATATTATACTTGTGACAAAACTCAACCATCTTCTTTGACTTAAATGCTACAGTATTATCTGTAATAATCTTGTGAGAACAACCAAAAAGAGACAAAATATTGGATTCTAAAAATTGAATGATTACCGTATCCGTATATTGCCTTGTAGGAATAGCCTCGATCCACTTAGTGAAGTAGTTGGTGGCTGTTAGAATACATATGTGATGTGCCGATGATGTGGGATGAATTTCCCAAATAAAATCAAGTCCCCATTGTTGAAAAGGATCATTTGCTACAATAGGTTTCAGCGAAATAGGAAGGAGTTTCCTTTTTCCTTGAAAAACCTGACATTCATGACAGTTTGTGACTGTTTTGTACAAATCAGAAAATAAAGTTGGCTAATAATACCCTGCTCTCAACACTTTTTTAGCTGTTGTTTCCCAAAATAAATGACCTCCACAATCTCCCCTATGAAAATCATCCATTACTTGTTTAGCTTCGTCTTCAAACAGAAAATTCAAAAGAACACCTCCTGGATCTTTCTAATAAAGGGCACTTCCTAGAATGTAGTGTTTAGTAGATTTCAATTTCAAAAACCTACCCTGATGTGATATCCAAAAATAGGGAAAATCTACAACAATGACAATATCTTAAGATATTCTGAAGTTGGAGATCCAGCAATACATGAACACAATATTGTAAACACAGAAAATATTCTCATGACATAAGAGAGATCAATATTCAGCCATAATTTTATTAATAGATCAGCAACAATGTAAAAAATATCATGAGGGACAAGCCACTCAAGTCATAAGAACAAGTCTCCAATGATCAAAGCAATAGATACACGAGATGCTGCAACTATATAGAATGCCAGAGAGAAGTGACTGTCTATATTAGTGTAGCTACTACTGTAGATGTACATACATGAAACATGGCTGATAGAAACAAAATAAATTCCCAATAATGAAGATATGGACTCCAATACAATATTTCTAGCCAACCTGGAAAGGATTGCTAGAAATACAGGAAAACATACAATGTGACAAATAACCCTGGGGTTAATGTGCCAATGCAAACTAGATCTGATATAAAATGAGGCTATGAAAGATCTGAAATAATGATGTCCTCCTCCAATGGTATTTCTAATTAGAAGGTTGATCCCTCTACTCAGAAATAGACCCTCCCAATGAGCTCAATGAACCCTCCCAGCAATTGCCTCCAAAAATAACGCAGTTCTGAAATGTGACTACGCTGTGAGGGATGGTAGATGGTTGGCTTGATGCCAAATATGTAGAAATATTCCCGGTATTCCTCCTTTCTGATCCTCCAATGAATAGACAAGTCGTCCACTGAAAACCAAGCCCAGAAATGACTCAAAGAGATCCTCCTTTGCTGCACCCTGCAACACAACCCAGCTCTAAACAGAAACTGCACTATAGTTGAAGGAGGTAGCTTGGCTAGAATTCTGAAATGAGGAAATGTAGCCCAAAGAACCTCTCCTTCCCTGAGGATGAGGTAGGGATTCCCGACTGGGAACACCCTTGTGCTAAACAGCACTGCAACCCTGCTAAGCAACAAGAGGAAGCAAAGTATAAACATACCAAAGCAAATAATAATCCAAGCATCCATAAAAATGGTTGCCCTCCTCTCCATATATATCAAGTGCACCTCTCCACAATGTGTCCCATCCATATGTGCCACCAAGCTCATGCAAGTTGTCCTCCATTAAAACTGCACAGTCCATCAAGGAGATACAATATATCTAGACAGTGCATGTGGAATTGGTCAAATATGACTGAATCAATATGATACAATCTTGTTCACACCTATAGGTGCTTAATCTAGCTGCTTATTCTTCCTCTTTTCACATGAGAAATTTTATTCTTCCTTCTAAAGAGGTTAATGGGCCTCCCTACCCATTTTATTCATCTACCTAGAGATAATGCTAACTATAATGTTCCTTATAGCTTGAGGCTAAAATTTGGTAACATTACAATCCTCCCCTCCAAAATGTTGCTTGTCCTCAAGCAACTATATAGGGAGAGAAAAATTACTCCTCTTCTCCTCTTGTGGCGTCCTCATCCATAGTCGCCACCACTGCTCAAGATAATCTGCAACAAATCTGCCCTCCAATGTCTCCTCCCAAAGATGCATAACCAAATGGCTCACATCATGAGAAGGTGGAAGGTGTAAGTGGAAACCTTCTTGCTATCCCATCGCCTCCTAAATGTAGGATTGATGATACACATGGGAAATATCATTCCCAATGAGTGACCCTCTCACCCATGCTATCATCCAAATGAAATGAGCCATCCTAGGTAACTCATCAAAGAAATCTGAAACACCGGTTTTATGCAATGTGTTGGAGCTGAATGGAGAGTTTATATTTTCCCATCCAAGTAGTTTCTCTCTCCATTTATGGTAAGTATGGGGGGGTTTCTGATATTGGGCTGAAATTTCATGGCCTTCAGAAATGGCCCAATCTACCCCATGAGATGAATCAACCATGAAATGCCTCCTCCCAGAATGCAAGTCCTCCTAATGGCTCCTCCTATATGAAGGAAGGAGGTGTGATGTGGCCATCATGGTGTGCCCATTGTTTCTCCTGAAACATAAAAAATGTAAAATAGGGAGAATCATACTCCCAATGGGCATCTCCAACTCATATCCCACTCTCCAAACAAAGCTCCCCATGAACATACAATTATTAGCAATACATGGAAGCAAAAACCAATAAAAACAAGTTGCCATGTGACAACTGGAAAGTGGATCATATTTCCTCATCTGGAACTAGCGTAGTGCATCCCATGCCTACCTCAAAACAAAGTACAAAAAGTGCTTTCCCAGCCACTTATTTTCTGCCACAATCATCTCATAAGATGGAATCATGAAATTACAATTTGGTGCCAATGGTGCATTCCAAGAATCATGTGGCTTCCCCCACAAACCACCAAACAAATAGCCAATCTTAATGCCACAAGTGGCTCTAAGTACATCATCATATAATATGCAAGGAGGGACAATCCTTCTTGGTACAACATGCTGCTCATATAAAGGAAAGAAGTACAAAACATAAAGTGAAATTGTACATCCTTCATCATGTACTTGAGACCTTGAGCTGAAATGGCTCAACTGGAATTTTTACCTCACCTCCAAAGAGTAGGGAAGTGGTTGTGACATCCTCTATATCACCATTCAGGCTATGAATCTCTCCATATGCTGAAATATATCATTCTGGATGCCCTCCAAAATAAAATCCTCTGCCAAGGAAAGATATGCATCCAAATGCATGGAAAATAATTCCTCATGTGCTGCATGTAGCAGCTTCTCCTTGAGCTTAGAGGCTCTAGTCAAGAAGATTCTTCCATAAGAATAGATGAGCATATCATCCACCATATACCTATCATCTCCCTTCAAGTCATCCAAAATCATGCATGCACCAAGATCCTTGGAGTACTCTACTAAGAGTTAAGACCTCCAATATGGATTAATCCTCCTAAGACACAGTGTTGGTGATCTAGTATGTGAAGCTCTCCTTATGCTGTTGCCTACTACTTTGACATCCCCCATGCCAAAGTTTCTCTCCAAACTCTTCACCTCTCCAAAATCCAAGAGTGGTGAACCCAAAGACAAGATGTCTCTCATCAACTATAGATCTGGTGGCCTCCCAAGTGGAATGCCTCCATGTAGTGAGACATCAAAATCTGAAGTGGACTATATATATGAGTGGACTGAGTTTTCCCTCCCTTCACTGCGTAGTGAAGTCCCCTCCCTTTGTGTAGAAACCTCCTGAAATAGATAAGGGTGAATGCTAATCATCCCTTGATGTTGATCCTTCTCCTCTTCTTCCATATATGAGAATGCCTCATCCTCAATGAGAGACCCTTGATCTTGGTCATCTCTTGAAGGAGGAAACTCCATCTCTTCACAAATAGAAGAGGGCTCTTCAAGAAGTGGGGATCTTTCCTTTAGTTTTTGTTTTCAACAAATGATGGTTCACAATGTTTTACATTAAATCTTCTTACCAATTCCTTAGTGAACCCAACATAGGTTTTTACATTTGCATGAAAAAATGAAGTAGAATTATCAAACCACCAATCATGGGCCATATCTTTGAGGTGCAACGCTGCTACTCTGATGGCCTCCTTCTCTGAAACTTGGTGTAGCTAAAAATAGGAATCTATCTTTTCTACCCAAGCTTTGGTTGTGCACTCTGATGATCCATCAAAGTGAGATAGGAAGATTCTACATCTCTTGCTTCTTTTGTGGCTGTTGGATCTTGCCTCCTTGAGTTTGAAAAACCCTTGGAAGTCCAAGTGCTCCTTGAATATCCATTATTGAGATTCATACTCTCGAAGATAGTCACTCAAGGTCTCCTCCCTTGGTGTATCTCCTTCCTCCATCCCTCTTACAGTAAATGTGGGAAATAGACTACGCTGTGGATCTGCATGTGTGGCTGAATGCTCACACCCATCATGTGAGTAGATAGGGCTTGCTTCAAACCCCCTCAAAAACCTTCTACACTCCTCCCCTTTCATCTCCTTGAGATCTTCTTTGATATTCTCCATAGCTTGGAAAATAAGCAGGGAGATCCTCTCTTCCTTCATTCCTCCAATTAATGGAGTCATGCTTTTGTTTCTTCTGCACAACTTCTATTTTATGTGAGAAGCTTCTCCTCCTAATGGCATAATTTCTTGGATGCACGGGTTGAGCCAAGATTATGCTCTGATACCACTGTAATATCCCAAAATAGGGAAAATTTACAACAATGAGAATATCTTAAGATATTCTAAAGTTGGAGATCTAGAAATACATGAACACAATATTGTAAACATAGAAAATATGCTCATGAAATAAGAGAGATCAATATTCAGCCATCATTTTATTAATATATCAGCAACAATGTACAAAATATCATGAGGGACAAGCCACTCAAGTCATAAGAACAAGTCTCCAATGATCAAAGCAATAGATATATGAGATGTTGCAACTATATAGAATGCCGGAGAGCAGTGTCTGCACAGTCTATATTAGTATAGATGCTGCTGTAGATGTACATACATGAAACATGGCTGAGAGAAAAAAAATAAATGCCCAATAATGAAGATATGGGCTCCAATACAAGATTTCTAGCCAACCCAGAAAGGATTGCTAAAAATACCGGAAAACATACAATGTGACAAATAACCACAGTTTATTCTTACCTAGAAAACTAAGATTGTATTTTACGATATAAAATAGTACATAATAGATCTAGATGATTTAAATGTCAATGGTATTTCTAATTAGAAGGCTGGTCCCTCTACTAAGAAATAGACCCTCCCAATGAGCTCAATTAACCCTCCCAACAACTGCCTCCAAAAATAACGTAGTTCTGATATGTGACTGCGCTGTGAGGGATGGTAGATGGTTGGCCAGATGCCAAAGATGTATAAATATGCCTGGGATTCCTCCTTGCTGATCCTCCAATGAATAGACAAGACCTCCACTGAAAAACAAGCCCAGAAATGACTCAAAGAGATCCTCCTTTGCTGCACCCTACAACACAACCCAGCTCTAAATAGAAACTACACTATAGCTGAAGGAGGTAGCTTGGCCAGAATGCCGAAATGGGGAAATGTAGCCCAAAGAACCTCTCCTGTCCTTGAGGATGAGGTAGGGATTCCCGACTGAGAACACCCTTGTGATAAACAGCACTGCAACCCTGCTAAACAATAAGAGGAAGCAAAGTCTAAACAGACCAAAGAAAATAATAATCCAAGCATCCATAACAATGGCTACCCTCCTCTCCACAATGGGTCCCATCCATATGTGCCACCAAGCTCATGCAAGTTGTCCTCAATTAAAACTGCGCAGTCCATCAAGAGATACAATGTATCTGGACAGTGCATGTGGACTTGGTCAAATATGACTGAATCAATATGATCCAATCCTGTTCACACCTATAGGTGCTTAATCCAGCTACTTATTCTTCCTCTTTTCACATGAGGAATATTATTCTTCCTTCTAAAGAGGTTAATGGGCCTCCCTACCCATTTTATTCATATACGTAGAGATAATGCTAACTATAATGTTCCTTTTAGCTTGAGGCTAAAATTTGGGAACATTACGCCTGACTTTTTGATACTCCAGGAGGAGGAGATAAGTGTTGAAGAACATATACTATATCAGAATACCATGTTGAAGTAATAAACATTTCAGATACATGTATTAGAGTGCCATCTTGTTCATCATCTGGCATTGCTGCAATAAGGTTTATGTCTAGAGCATGCATGTTGGATTCAACCATCGGCTTGGCTAACCCCTGTCCCTTGATCAGTTTGGTAGGCCTAATCTCAAGATCATACTCTAGAATAGCTGCTATCCACCTACCTCTTCGACCTCCAGGATCAGTCTGTGTGAGAATCTCTTTTACCATTGCATTTGGAACATAGGCAATAGTATGTGAATGTAGGATATAGATTCGGAAATCTTCCAAAGCTTTGATTAGGGCTAAAGCTTGTTTCTCAATAATGTTATAGAAAAGAGCAACATCTCGAATGGATCGACTGAAGAAAGAAATAGGCTTTTCAACCTGATCTTTCTTTTGCAAATGAAAATATTATGAAATCACTAGTATAATTTGGACTAACCAAAACAGGGGTTGTGCCTAAAGCAAGCTTTACCAAGTTGAAAGACTTCATAGCATTGGTGGTCCATTTTACACTACTGTCCTTCTTCAACATATTAGTCATTTCTCTCAAATGCTCAGCTAAATTAGGGATAAATCTACGTAAGAAGTACATATTACCATTGAAAGCCTGTATCTTTGTTTTGTTTCGTGGAAAGTCTATTTTCTGAATGGATTCTACTCTGGAAGGATCAATGTAAATTCCATCTTTGGAAATTATGTGACCAAGGAGTTTGCCTTCCTCCAAGACAAAAATACTCTTCTTCGAATTTAAAGAAATCCCAAACTCCTTGCATTTCTGAAAAAAAATTCTCAAATGATACAAATGTTGATCATCAAAACCAGAAAACATTGTCAAATCATCTAGATAAACTACTAAGAAAATGTCCTTCTCATTAGCAAAGGCTATATCCATCACCCGATGAAAAGTAGCCCTTGCATTCTTGAGTCCAAATGGCATTTAACATACTGAAAAGTCCTCCACAGTTTTTTGAAAGCAGTCTTACCTTGGTCTTCTTCATGTACCAAAATCTGATTGTAACCTAAATAACCGTCAAGTAGTGACATCCGTGATGCTCCAACTACCCTTTGAAAAACATGTTCCATCTTAGGAAGGGGGTAATTATCCCTTAAAGATACTTTATTCAAATTTTGGAAATCTATACATAATATTATATCTCCGGTCTTTTACCTTACTGGCACCAAATTTGAAATCCAATCAAAAAACCTAATTGGCACAATGATACTTGATTTGTACAATCGGTTTACCTTTTTTTCAATGGATAGCAAAAATATTGGGTTTATCCTTCTCAAATTCTGCCTGAAGGGTTTTTGATCCGGCTTGATGGGAATAGTGTGCTGAATAATATTCTTATAATAAACCTTCAAATCTACATAATCCCATGAAAAAATATCAGAAAATTCAGATAACAATTTAATGTACTTATCTTTCACCTCGGGAGACAATGTCTTAGACAACTTAACCATCTTGGGTTTTTCTGCTATTCCAATGTTCACATCTTCCACAGACTTTTCTGTAGGAGCCAATGTTGGTTTCCTGGCCACATCATCCTGATCGAACATATCTTCTTAAGGTATCCAACCTTTAGGAATAACATTATCTTTCATCTGCAAAACATTCATCTGACGAGCTTCTATCTCTTGATCATCAACATCACAAATATCATTAATAAAATCATCTTTAAACTTTCCTTCATTCTGAAAAAAACTATTTATTTCTTTGTCATCCCAAAAAAATTTCCATTACCTTAAATTATCTGGAACAGTAGGTCTATGTTTGATATGAATTTCAAAATTATTACTAGAGTTCATCGAAATTTTAAGATTACTTGCTATTGTGGCAAGAGAATCTGCAATGATGTTTTGAGTTCTTGATAATGTTGTTAATGTATACTCAGGAAACATTTTCAAGACATCAAAAACTACATTTATATAAGCTCTTCTCTGTGGGTGCTTTGCTTGATACTCTCCTTTTACTTGCTTTATGACAAGCTCAGAATCACCATAAATAGAAATTTGTTTTTCACCAAGCTTCTTCAAAATTTTAAGACCTGTAATCAAGGCTTCAGACTCTACTTCATTATTAGAACAATCAAAAGCCAATTTATAAGAGAATTCTCTAACACTAGCTAGAATTCCACCTGACTTACCAACTGGACTTTGGATCCAAATACAAATACCCGCACCTTCCTTACCCAAAGCACCATTGAAATACATGTTCCATAACCTCTTCATCTTCTATATGCTCAAACTCAATTTTTGGTTCTGTTTTAATTGGGACAATCACCTCATTTTGCTATTCTATACTGATTTTATGTTCTTCAGGAGGCTGCTCGAAAGAAATCACCACTTCAGAGGTCTTCACTTTTGAAGTCACCACATATTTTTCCTTATTCAAAACTGCTCTAAAACTTTATGAAACTTCTAGAATATCTTCTGCTATTACTAACTGATTATTTACATCATTCAAATCACCATCATTATAAAAAATAAAAGATTTCAAATCTGTATGTACAACTTGTATCGGATGATTGATAGGCTTCTCCTTTTTTTTTTTTAGACATAATCGGGTGCTGTTTTGTTTATATAAAAAGAAAATGGGAAAATGGGAGTCAAAGCTCCAGTGTTACAAAGCCATAATCAAGAGAAAAGAGGAGGGGCAGGACTTGAGTGAACCCAGAGTCCAGAGCGCTCCGAAAATGCTTGACTATAGGGAGGACTGATCTAGTATAGATTCTAACAAATTGGGACAGCAAAAAACTACATTTGTAAAACATTCTTAAACTATGGTGTATTCAGAAAGGTCGCCTTCAGAGCCTGCTGATCCTGGATATACTGCACTGAGACCGAACTCGTTGCTGCCCCAAAAGAAATTCTGGCTGCCATCAAAATTTTGGAAATGGTGACTACTGCTGCCTCTGCAAGAAAAGGATCTGAAGCAATCCAAATCATGGCAGAAAGCAAAATGATTCTATGGCATTTTTGCTGAGATTGTCCAATGGTTTGAGGCATGCTCTGTTTGCACAAGCATCGGCTTCCTTGTTGTGAGAACGTAGGACGTGAATGAAACGAACTTTCTGCATTTGCTGGGCTAGATCTTGGCATCGATTTAATATTTGCTGGAGTAGTAGATTGGTAGCAGTTCGCTTATGAGCCATTAAGCTGATAATGATTGTCGAATCTCCAATAACTGTAGCTGTGCGAATGTCCAGAGTTTGGAGTTGAAGGAGGCCTTGATACAAGGCGAGAGCCTCAGCTTTATTATTGGAAGTTGAACCTAATCCCCATTCATATGCAAGGACGATGTCTCCTCTAGCGTTGCAGATGATTCCGCCCACCCCGGCCTTACCAGGATTTGATTTGGAAGCTCCATCAAAAAATAAATAGTAAGAGTTGCAGCTTTTTAACCAGAGGGTGAACTCCTTGTCCGTCAATCTGATTTTCCAACAGCTGTTAGGAGTTTGAATGTTGCTGATGCTTTTCCTGTGATGCCCGGAGTAAATATCTCTATTGCTCTGATCGAGCATACCTCCAATAAAATTCCGCTCTTCGACGAGGAGCCCGACCGTGTCAAAGTTTCGCTGACAGCTAACCGCTACAGCTTCCATTGCGAGACCTTTAGCCTTATTGTGTAGCCTTCTACTGTCGATTTTCTTATCATTAAAGATTGTTTGGTTGCGAGCTAGCCAAATACGCCATAGCATAGTGTAGGGAAGGGCGTTCCAGACTCTTCGTGCCGCATGATTCTTCTTGCGCTGCCAAGGGTAATTCGACTTCCATGAGTGTAAGAGATCAGCGACGGTGCTCTGCGAATCCCAGGGAAGGTGGTCCTACTGGAAAGCTTCTTTCCAACAAGCAGTGGTGAAGGAACAACTTACAAAGAGGTGCTGTATAGTCTCCTCTGCTGCAGAGAAATTTCGACAACGTGAAAGGCCTGAAAAACCGCATTTTTGGAGGTTGTCAGAGGTTAGCACTCTTCCTTTTAAGAGAATCCAAGTAAATAATTTAATTTTGGGAAGGGTCTCTGACTTCCAGACAGTCTTACAATGTGACCATTTGGGCATCTGAGTATCTCTATTGCTGATATATTGGTAAGCGGCCTTGACTGTGTAGTTAGCACCTGTAGGGTCCCAGTAGAGGCAATCCTCCTCATTTTCTTTGGTGGGTGCAATACCATGGAGATAAACCTTCAGATTGTCCAGACTGGTTCGAAGCTCATCAGGAATGTCAGGGAATTTCCATCCTGTCCATAGGTGAGTATGAATATCCCATTTGGATATTTGAGCAAGGTTGTGAATGCCTTTATTGGTTAGATAAGAGAGAATCTGCTGGGTTCCTGGCCAATTATTAATTGGTTGATTGCCCATTATTTTTTCTACTCCTAATCTGATGTTGTTGCCCCCCTTGGGGACCTTGGAAACATTTGCAGCGAGAAAGGGAATAACCTTTTTGCACAGCCCCCAGATTTTGGTGCAAGCTCTGTTGGGTATGTCATGGTCTAATAATAACTTTCTCGAAGTGTTTAAGTATTGGACCTCCAGCACTTTCTTCCACCAAGCAGAGGTTCCGGTGATGAGCCTCCAAACAATCTTGCCACCGAAGGCCTGATTGAGAAGCTGAGGAGATCTGATCCCCAGACCACCATATTCATAAGATTGGATGACCTGTTTCCAATTTATAAGATTGTATTTCTTTCCTTCAGTCTTTCCCCCTTGCCAAAGAAAGTGATGGAGGATGGCTTCCACTTTATGATGAAAACTAGCTGGAGCACACAGCAGAGTGAATTGATATAAGGGCAGTGAAGATAGACCAGATTTCAGGAGAATAAGGCGCCCTACTGGGTTAAGCCAAAAATAACCCCATTGCTGCACTTTCCTTTTCATTTTGTCAATAATGGTGTCCCAGACTTCTGCTTTCAAAGAGCCCACACTTACTGGCATACCCAGATAAGAAAAGTGCCCCCAATCTAATTTGCAGGGAACCCCGAAGATGCTTGCAATGCTCTGAAGAGTTTGAGCACTTGCATTCCAGCCATAAATTCAGCTCTTAAGATGATTGATCAAGCCTCCACAGTAACTCATAAATTTTTCTAAGAGTGTTTTGAATCGGCGAGCTATGATGTTGGAGGCACCTCCCAATAACAGGGTATCATCTGCAAACTGGGAATGATTTATGTTTTTGACACCATTCCCAAATTTAATGCCAGTGATGAGACCGGTGCGGCGTTTGTGATCAAGGGCCCTGCTAAAGGATTCAACCATCAAGATGAAAAGGTAGGGGGGAAGGGGGCAACCTTGACGTAAACCTCGAGAAGATTGGAAGGAAGGCCCTGGCCTGCCATTGATAAGGGGGGAAATCCAAGGACCAGAGATGCAAGCAAGGACTAAATCAATGAAGGATTGGGAAAATCCCATTTTCATAAGGATAGCAAGGTGGAAGGAGTGTCTTACCCGGTCGAAAGCATTGGCTAAGTCTAGTTTAAGAATAAACCCTTTTTCTTTTCGGACTTGGCTGGAATGTATAGCCTCTTGCACAAGCAGAATAGAATCAGATTTTTGTCTGTTGGCTAGGAAACCTCCTTGGTTCTCAGATATAAGGGAAGGAAGAATAGGTTTAAGGCGAGTGGCTATGATTTATGACAAGATTTTGTATGAGGAGTTACAAAGGGAAATAGGTCGAAAGTGAGAAAAGGTTGAAGGACGATTTTCTTTAGGAAGAAGGGCGAGATGAGTGGCATTGGTGAAGCCTCCAATTTTATTCTTGCGTTGAACCCATTTTATCATCTTGATAAAATATTTTTTAATGGTCCCCCAGTGGGCTCTATAAAAATTTATGGGGAAGCCATCAGGACCAGGGGCCTTGTCTGGCTGAAGAGCCCAGATAGCTCTTTGAATTTCATCTTCTTCAAATTCCTTGGTAAGCTCTGCATTAATTTCTGCACTAATTTCTGTGGGAAGAAATTGAAGCAGATTTGAGTAGTCTTCAACTTCTTTGGTTTCAGTTAAGAGCGCGCTGTAATGATTTGAGGCTGCCTTTTTGATAGCTTTTTGAGAGGTTTGAAGTTGACCTTCATCATCAATGATGGAAGTGATAGTGTTCCTGATTTTTCTAGCTGTGGTCTGCTTTTGGAAGAAGGTGGAGTTTTTGTCCCCTCCTTGCAGCCACAGCTGTCGGGATTTAATTCTCCATTTCTGCTCCTCCATACGGTTGGCTCGGTAGAGCTGGAAGTAAATATCGCATTCTCTGGCTTTGGAGTCTAGGGACATGCCTTGTTCTTCTATGGTATGATGGAACTGTTCCAGATTACGTTTGATCTCAATTTTAACTTTCTTCGGCTCCTTGTAGTGATTCCGGGCCCAATCTCTTAAAGCGCTTTTTGTCCTTTTCAGTTTACTTTCCCAAATAAATCCCGACGATCCCTCGATGTGCTGGCGCCATGTTTGATTTACCAACTGATCAACAATAGGAAAGTTATTCCACAACGGACTGTACTTAAAGGGAATGGGGCCTAGTGAGTTGTGGGTTTCAAGTGTTAGCGTAGTGGGATAGTGATCTGAAGCAGCGTATGGAAGGGTAACAGAGTATGCCGTGGAAAAAGAGGAGAGGAATGAGATATTAACCAGAAACCTGTTGAGCCTCTCCATAATGTTTGCCTTGCCCAATCTACGATTATTCCATGTGTACCTTCTGTTTTTGGGAGCGACGTCGATGAGATCGTGGTCCTGCATTATGGACTCCAGCTGCGATCTGCAGGGATCGTGAGAAAAGCTGCCCCCTTTCTTTTCATTGGCGTGGAGTATGAGATTGATATCTCCTCCAAGGATGATGTTACTGCTATCTTCATCGTCAATATCAGTTTGGAGAGAAGCCCAACACTGTGCTTTGTCCTTGTAGTGATTAGGTGCATAGACATTATATATGACAATTTTTTGGTTGCTCATTAGATTCTCTAAGGTAACTTTGATCCATAATTGATTGATTGTATTCGATTGGAGCTTCCAGGAAGTGCGACTCCAAAGGGTGGCGATCCCCCCTGAAGCACCCCTAGAGTCACAAATGCTTCCATCATATTGCTTGAGGCGATCGATTATCCCATTCATTTCTTGATATCCTTGCTTTGTTTCTTGTAACAGAACTATTCCTGGTTTTTCCTGAGTTATTAAGTCATTCAGAGCTATGATTTTGGAGGGGTGCCCTAATCCCCTGCTGTTCCAGGATAGGGCTTTCATCATTGAGTGAGAGGGGTACGGAGAGTTGCTCGCCCTCCTTGATTTTTGTGCGCCGCTTCCTTACTGTTTTGCCCCAAAATGTAAGTTTCAATAGGATTTTGAGTGCCCATAGCAATGTCTTTTTGGGCAGTTTCTTCTCTCTGTTGTTTGGTCGATCTTCTACCTGGTCCTTGTTTCCTGTGAGTGTCCAGATTGGCCCCATGTTCTTTAGAAGAACTTCTGGTTGTTCTAGCTAAGGGGGGATCATGGGAGAATGAAGGAGAAGGGTTTGCAGGGGAGGCGGGAGCAAGAGATTCAGCCTGGGATGGGGGAAGGGTGATGGGGGGGTCATCATCAAGGGAAATGGAGGAGAAGGGGTTGGAAGACTCTAAGGATTTCTTAGGAGGGGAGGGCAGGGGAGTCGTCGAAGAAGAAGGGTTAGGATTAGGTTTGAAGGGAGCAGATTTGGGCTGAGTTTCAGCTAGGGGAGCAGCAACAACCTTTTTTCTTTTGACCGTTTCCCATTGTTTCTTGGGCTGAGCATTTACATCATTAGTAATATTAGAGCATCGGTTAGAAAAATGACCGTACTCATGACATACCTTGCACTTAAATGGGATTTGTTCGTAGTCCAACTGCTGAATGTGAGTCCAATCATCCACCTTCAGCTTGATTGCCTCTAGAAGAACCTTGCCAAGATCAACTTCCACACAAATTCATGCACAAGCTTTCATATTGTCCTTGGGCTCACTCCTATCAATGTACTTTCCCATAGCATTGCCGATGGCACGAACCGAGTCATCTCCCCAGCAATGGAGCGGGAGATGCGGAAGCCGAACCTAGACCGGAACAACACTGGGAACGTCCAGCTCGGGGTCGAAGTCTGGAGTCCATTTGTTCAAGTATAGCCCTCTGGAGTCCATAAAATAAGGACCATTTCTGAATATTAGATCCTTGTCAGCTCTTGTTTCAAAATGAAATGTAAAGTAACCTTTCCCACAGAAACGGATGGAAATCTTGCCACTGACTTTGTCCGTCCAATTTTTCTCGATCCAACGTTGAACCGTTTTGGGAGAAGGCCAAAGACTAGTAAATTGCCCAATGAGCCCCCGCTCAAAGAGGGAAAGGGCAGCCATTCTTGGCAGAGCAGGGGGCAAGATGACCTCCTGAAGACCATCAAGATTCTTGACAAACTTAGAGAGGGAAGGTCGAGGGCGCTAAGGCGGAAGAGAATTGACAAGAGCAGGGAATGCAGTTTGAGTATCAGCCCCCTCCGAGGAAACCGAAGGAGCCATGGCAGCCTGATGGAAGGTCAAACACAACAAAATCACTCAAAGCCCATCGCCTTGACCAAGGGGGACAGAGATGAAAACCAAGGAGAAGCGCAAGGCCAAAGGAAACAGCAAGCAACCAAGAGCGCTGCAGACCACGACTGAGTGCTCCGAAGCCTCAAAGCGCCGCGCAAGAAGAGAGAGAGCACCGCCAGAGGCGCCGCGCCAGCAATGCGCCGTGCTACCCTGCCTATGCGCCGCGCAGGGGGAAGGCACGAAGAGATGCTCAGATCTTGATGCAAACTGGAGAAACCCAGAACCAAGGAAAAAAAGCGGAGGAGCCCACCGAAGCAACGGCCAAAGGGGCCGGGGTAGGCCGGCAGCCACAAGGAGAACCAGAACCAGGGACACCAATGGCAGCTAGGTCAAGTCGATCTTGACGAAATTCTTTTTCCTCAAGCACTTTGGAAATACTGTTATAGTTGTAATGGTCGTAACAATATTTGTCTATGATTGATAGGCTTCTCCTTACTAGTTATCATATACTTCATTTTCTTTTCTCGATACAATTTCCTCAATTGTCCGAAAACAGGAATAGTAGCATAAGAGAAGTCAAGTTGTAAAGTACCTTTTAGTTTGGCTCCCCATGATATAGATAGTAGCATACCGAACCAAGGTGCTATATCAGCCACCACCACATCCATCAAAATATTCTTAGCTGGAATCTGATCTCAGGAAACCACTAAATATTTAATGAGACCAACGCAACGAACTCTACTAGAATCAAATGAGTACAAGTCATGATAGGGTCAGGTGATATCCATGCCCAAATTTTCCATAATAGCCTTAGGCATCAAATTGTGAGAGGCACCAGAATCAAGAATAGTATTGTGAAGTATGTACTCATGGAGTCTAAGGCTTAAATAAAAAGGAGGAACTTCACTCTCTCCTAATTTACCATATATAGCTGGACCAAAAATGATCTCAGGGTGGTCATCTTCAACATTAACCATATCGGAAAAAGGATCAACTAGCAACATTTTGGACACCTGGTCTCTGTAATGATTATTCTTTACTAACTCTATCAAAGGAATGGAAACTTTCAATTTAGATATTTCATTTTTTAATTAAAGTTTGTGACTTTATCTAGCTCTTAGATAGCAGTATCTCTTCTAAGATTCAGATCCCTTGTCACAATTTATTTCTTCTGAGTATCTTTCTCTTTAGTACCTGAGCTTGTTGATGCTTGATTGATGTTGCTATGATTCTGATCTGCAGTTTCTTTACCCTTTTTTGGAAGATCATCTTTGACTGGACCTCTTTCCTTTTCTGAATAGGATTGATAGGTACATTTATGCTCCTCAGAGAATATTGTTTAATTTGTGCACTCAAAGCATTCATATATCCATGCTGGTAATCATCTGATTCAATCTTCAAATCATCATCATTTGCCAAGATATAGTCTTCATCTTTTGGAGAATCTAGTTTTTCAGTGTACTCATCATCTTCAGTCAAGAACATGGGTAACCCATCTGCTGTAAAGAAATGATTTGTTTCAATCACCGGATCTTCATCTTCTTCCTCTTCTGCTTGGACATAATTCTGCTGCAATGGGGTTCTAATCTTTTGTTTTTGTTGTGTTGTTTGGTTAGGTGCTTTCTGCTCTCTTTGCTTGATTCTTAACTGCTGCTGCTGTCCTCTGAAATTTGGATTCTGGATCTTTGGTTCAGGTCTCTTTGAAATAGATAATCGGTCAACCATATTCTCCATAGTCTAGAGTAATGAATCCATTTTCGCATCGGAATTAGATGTATCCTCTTTGATATTCACTCTCTTTTCTGATCTCATCCTTACTCTTTTGGCCAGCAAATTCAATTCCACACTTACAACATTCTTTTGCATGTCTGCTAGAGTTGTAGGATCACGATCCTGCAACTGATATTCCATATCAACATCAAATCCATCTGGGAATTTGACCAAAACCATACCCTTCGGTGGTTTCATATGTGCAGGAAGAGCATTGTACATTGCATTAAATCTCACACAATAATATTGAACATACTCACCAACATTCCTTTTGATGTTTTCATATTCGGACAGGATTTGAAGGGGATTCTTCTTTACTTCCCACCTTTCTACAAATTGATGATGAAAAACTTCTAAGGTATCAATAGTAGCTGGAGGTAGAGCTCTAAACCATTTTCTTACTTCCCCTCCCAGGATTTGTGCAAAAAAACCTCATCTTCACATCCTCTACATCAAGTTCATGCAGATCAAAAAATTCATTCATCTTATCTACATGTTTTTGAGCTGTTATAGGCTGACTATCATCAAACAAAGGGATTTTGGTTTGGTAATCTACAGGAATTTGACCTGGATTTTTAAGGATAACAAGGGGGGCATATCTTGCAGCCATGACTAGAGGTGGAGATGGAGGTGGAGGATTAACAACAGGATTAATAACATGGATTTCGATGCCTAATGTGATCAACGGAAGACTTATCCCTGATTGAGTAGTGTGAACAACGGATGAGGAAGAAGGAGGGGGAAGAGGGATATTATGAGTAATAGTAGATGAAGTTATGGAATAAGAATATGCGATCTGAGGTCTTCTTTTCAGCCAAGTACTTACTTGCGAAGAGTAGTTCTGTAAATATTTAAGAGATTGTAAAAATTGTGTTTCTGATTGAGACCTTGATTGAAACCCTAATTAAGAATGTGAAAATTGATCTTCAACGAGACTATGGAAGGAAATGGAGGAATCAACAACTTTCTCATCAATCCAACTCAAAGATTTACTTCGGAATAGACTTTGCTAAAAATTTACCTCAAATTCAATATCTTGCAATTTTTTTAACCCTCAGGGAAATGAATGAGCTCTGGGAATGGAACTTCTTTCTGATTGATTTCCGACTGAATTAGAAGTCTCAAAAATAGCTTTATATTTTCTTCCATTGTTCTGAGGATTACTAACAATGATGGGAGGATTCGGATCGGGATTGGATCTGGTGTATCTTCGGGAAGCCAATATGTCCAATTTCAAAAAAAAAAATGCACTTTACAAAATTTTCAATTCAGCCTTTAAATAAAATCTAAAACGTATCATCCAAAAATTTAATAATTTCAATGAAAACTTATTACTGGGGTTGATTTGATCTTACTCTTTTCTTCCCCAGTAGAGTTGCAAAAATGTTATCAATCAGATTGATCCTCAGGTTGTAGAAGGCAATCCTAAGGTAACCTCAAACCAGACTTTGGACTTGGTATCTAGCCATACCAAGTCAGAGAGGAATATCTCATTAGAATCACAGCCAAGAGGGTTGTATGAAAAGGATTTCAGGCTAGCTAAGGAATACAAGGGATTTTGATTTTGATTTTAGGGTTGGGCTCACTGAACAGGGATTAGGTCAAGGGGATAGATTAGGGCCAAGAGGATGAAATTGACTTCTGTTTGATGGGGAAAGGTAGGTAAAAGATTTTAAAATTCAAAGAGAATTAAATGATATGGAAATACTGGTGAGGAGCTAGAGAAAGCATCTGAAATGTATTTTCTCTAAACTGAAGAAAATGAACACATTATACTGAATTTCCCAAAATAGAGCATAACTAAATATGAATTCTGTATTTCAAACTTGAAATCAAGTATATTATAGAAGTGAAATGGTTTATGAATTAAAAATACATTCTAACAAATCAATCATAGAGAAGAAACAATGTTTAAAATTCATACCACAGAGATCCCAAGAAAATAGCTGCAATTTTCCATTAATGTCCAAGCTAGAATGATACTTGATCAATACAATCTCTTCAACTGATGCCAACCATTAAAAATATTGAAAAATACCACTTATATAATTTTTACCACTTCCTCTCATCCTCATGGGTCGAATCCATGAGGTTAGGGAGTTGTTACACAAAAAGCTAAACTGAATGCTAAAGACTAGGATGAGGAAAGTGACTCATTCCTATCTTTTAGAATAGATACATTTGACTTCAAACTAATGATTTACTTAATGTATCTACCTTAGGTAAAATTAAAACATTATATTCACAATTTTAACTTTCTCATTTACCCAAGTAGAAAGTAAATTAGAGGTGAAACTTCAAAATCTAATGAAACTAGTAAAACTGTAAATTTCCTGGTAAACACGCAGCGCCATGACAAAAAAATTGAACTATATTGTAAGCCACTTTTGGAGGCTTCCCCCTTGTCTAAATAAGCTCCATGATAGATCATTGGAAAGGTCTCTGAGTCTAGTTTCCATATGTGCTTTAATTTCCAAAATGGTGCCCATCTTCCCTATCAAAAATTTGTTATCCCAAGAATGATAAACGCGCAAATCCAAGGTAAAAAAGAGGGCAGAAACATGATTTTTTGATGGTTTTTGGCATCTTTGATACGGGAGGATGAGATAATGAAGGAATATCCTACTCTTATGAAACCTCATACTTCATCTTACTTTACCTCATTTTCCCTTGTCCATTGCTATCCTAGACCCAATTGATCAACGAATTTAGTTAAAATTACTTTTAGAATGATTAACATGACTGACTTGCTAAGTTTTATGATTTTTGTCATTGTAATGCATTTTGACCGGAACTAGCTGCAGAATGCAGACATTCCGTAGCTAACCGGCGATTCTGCAGCTGTCTTCACGTTTGAGTATGTTCCAGGTGGCCTCTCAAGAAAACCGCATATGGGCATAATCCACGTCATGTCTACATGGTTCGTTGCTCATCATGGAGGAAGAAATGAATTCTGGGTATGGCTTTGGAACGTGGGAACACATTTAGGAAGGAAGATCTCCCTATTAGGACCGTTCCCTCCAAATGTCCTTCTTTTTACGCAGCCACTTCAAGAGTCCTAATGGGATTCCGATAAGGAAAGACAATGTTCCTGAAATTGTTGCAAGTCTTGTTATTTACATTTGTTATATAAACACTTGGGAAACCGAGAGCTAGGCTAGATTTTGTTCTAGATTTTGCTTAGATTTTGTGCTACATTTCTGAAGACGCAGAGTGCTCTGTTCAAGTTATTTTCACTTTTAATGAAGCAGACAGTGTTGTTTTGAAAGCGTTGATTTGATTTGGAGTTAGATTCCGTCAGGTGGTAGAGGGCCCCTGCCTCTTGCACGGATTTATTTGCGTAATTTAGATAAGTATTCTAACTGCCTTTACGTTTTTGAAGTTGAATTTGTAGTTGTTTTCATTAGCTACTATAGTTATACTCGTTCTAAAACTCTTCCAAAAGAAGAAGCTCTTCCAAAAGATTATAATGATGAATGGGAAATGGCTATAGTATTGTAGGATTTGAAGTTGAATTCGTAGTTGTTTTCATTAGCTACTGTGGTTATACTCATTCTAAAAACTCTTCCACAAGAAGAAGCTCTTCCAAAATATTATAATGATGAATGGGAAATGGCTATAGTATTGTAGGATTTAATTGTAGTCTCTTTTATTCATCATCACAGTTATACTTATGCTAAGTACTCTTCCAAAAGAAGAAACTCTTCCAACAAATCCTTATACTGTCTTAAGCATGATTGTGATCTTGGATGTTTTAGTTGTGTGTTTTCACTAAGTACCATAGTTGTTCTTGCTCTTAAACGCTTGTCCAAAATATCATAATGATGAGTGGGAGATGGCTATGATATCTTAGTTTTTCATTGCTTTCAGTCTTTATGTTTGCATTTGCACTCAATTACACAGTCATGATTGTTCTAAAAACCCTTCCAAAAGAAGGAATTCTTCCAAAATACCAATCAAGATGGACAAACAGACTGTATAATTCCATAGAATAATGCATGATAGCATAGTTAGGATACTCCGGAGTTTAATTGCACTTAACTCATGCTCATTTGTTCTGTTTTAAGTTTGATAATGACTTTTAGTTCAGCACTGTTTTAGATTAGTTACATTTTAAGTTCAGCTTTAGTTCAACTCACTTCATTTTCACTTCACATTCAGATTGTCATTCACTGCACATTAGATTACTTCAGTTGTTAAGATTAACAAAACAGCCTTCATTATTTACAAACATCTTCTTGTTCTAAAATCTATAATTGCTTCATAACCACAGGAACATAATACAATATCATTTCAAGGCCTGAAGTACTTCTGCAATTTCCCTATCATCTCACAAACAACATTTCCTCAAAAGACTATTTCAACAATCCATAACCTTTGAGTGAAGTGTAGTGTCATCAAACTAAATTGCAGAATAGAGTTAGGAACTAGTCTTAGAGTAGAAGATCTTATGATGGTATCAATATTTTACTCCAAACACACTTCAACAAATTTCTAATCAAGGATAAAATGTTGCATCATTATAAGTTAGTTGTTTAAACTGTTTAGTTAGGAAGATTTGCATACTTAGTTGACCATGTCTCAAGCTCTCTCTCAAATGCCTTTGATGAAAGAATTTGACAAGTTTAGTTTGTGTTTTGAATCATTTGCTTAAAAGTCATTATCAAGCTTTGCTTTTGCTTAGTCGAAGTTTAGATTTGATTCTGCTTCAGTATTTGTAATTGCATTTGTCATTTGTCATCAACCAATTAGGCTTCACTCTGTTTTTAATCACCAGCTCCTTTCCATTAGCTTTCTAGTCATCTTTCTTGTGAACATAAAACCACCAAAAGACCAAAAACATCATAAATCATTAAAAAAGACCAAAAACATCACAAAACACTACATACAGCGCATTAAGAAACAAGCACCTAGGTACATACAGTACACTTCACTTCAGCAGTTTACCAACCCTGGTTGACAATTAAATGAGCTTAGTTTAGGAGACTAGATTGAGACCAAACATTTTGGCGCCGTTGCCGGGGAAGTGAAAACTAGGTAACCTTTGTTTCTTAGCATCCAAAAAAAATTATATGCGTAGGGAGAGAGATTCAAGGGGAAGATTTATAAGCAGCAGAGGCAGAAATTTGATTTCTAGAACACCACTTGTTTCATCTAGATCCAGAGCTAGTACACCTTCAACTCATACCCATATTCCATCCTCTCTTGATCCTGGACTTCTAGAAGATCTAAGGTCAACTATTCCATTAGAAAAACCTTCCACTTCATCCACTGAACCTGCCATAGAAGAAGATCTAAAAACTCTTGTTAGGGACACAAACCCTTCTACTTCTACAGGAGAGTCAACCATGGCAGAAGAAGGAGGAGGAGGAGATTTTAATGGAGAAAACACACTATTTGGAGGTAGAGGTAGAGGTAGAGGAGAAGGAGGTAGAGGTGCAAATTGAGGAAGAGGTAGAATAGGAAGCTCTTTTGGGTTCCCTATACTTGATGAAGAAACCAATACAACCATGAAAAACATTTCACCCTCTGTCCTTCCAAACTTCTATGGACTTAAAACTGAGGATCCTGAAACTTTCTTATTCAAATTTGAAGTGCTGTGTAGGACTTATGACTACTTACAAGATGCTCAAAAACTGAAATTATTTCCTTCAACTTTGAAGGGAGCAGCATTGAAGTGGTTTATGAGTCTAATCAGTAGTTCTATTAGAACATGGGAAGATATGAAACAAGCATTTCTAGAGAGATATTTGGATTATTGTATGTCGGTTAATCATAAGGAAGAAGTGTTCAAGATGTTACAAAAAGAAGATGAAAATTTGGAAGATTTGTTGGAGAGATTTAATTACAACATCAAAAGGGAAAAAATGGAAAACCTAGATCAAGACACCTTAAAATCTCTTTTGTTGAAAAAAATTAGGGATGAATGGTTGGATATCCTCAACATGATGGGAAAAGGGGATATATCACAACTCACATTACCTGAAATATCTGAGTTATGTATCAACCTTTCAAGAGGGAAATCTAAAACTGTCAAAGGTCCAAGAGATCCCGCTCTTGCAAGGGCAAGTAAGTCTGCTTCTGGGACAGTAAGTAGATCATAAATAGGACACATGCTTGATGATTTTAAATCTGACATCTTAGGGAGTCTTAGTGAACAAATAGACACCCTCAAGATACAAAACAAGAAAAAGGCTGAATCTGATGCCTTGGCAATCTTTTGTCCCAAATGTAGAAAGAAACATGCCTTGAGAGAGTGTCCTTTGGATGTAAAAGTTGTAGAAACCTGTGTCATTTGTTCTGAGAAACATGAGACCAAGAATTGTCCTTCTTCCTGGTCTCAAGGCTGTCTTTCAGGAAGAAACTCCTACAGATTCCACAGAGTCTCTCAATTTTGTATCTAGAAGACCTTGGCAAGGACCTCAGACACAAGGATTCCATGATCAAATGTATAATCAACCTCCACCTTGGAATTTTTGGCAGCAACCTTGGCCCCAATTTCAAAATCAATCTCAATCTTGGGCACAAGGAACACAAAGTCCCTATGGAAGATACTCTCCATACTATCAGTATCCACCATCCTATCCACCATACCCACATTTTTATCCTCAAAATCCTCAACAAAATTTTCCTCAAAATCTTCAACAAAATCCTCAACAACATCATCAAAATCAACCACATAAAAATCAACCACTTTCATTACCATTCCCTCAAAAATCAAATCAATTGCCGGCTCAACCCATACCAAACCCCAATAATAAGAACCCTCGGAATACATACATGATAGAAGGCCAACAATTTCCAACTTATTTAATTACTCCTCTAGACCTTAGTGATGTTCAACTTAGGTCTGGAAGGATACTTGAAAAGAGGAAACCTTCTGTGATCATACAAGAACAAGATAATTCTGAGGAAGACTCTCTACTGGTGAATAAAAGTCTTGAGGAAGACACATCCTTTCAAGACCCAAACATTGAAAAACTAAAACAAAAAGATCCAATAAATCCAACTCCTGTATTAGAGCAACCATCCACATCTACTTCTATACCTCCTTTTCCGGAAAGATTACAAATTGATAGAGGTGTAGAGAAACAGATCATGGTGCCTAATTATGATTTCTTAGATGAATTGAGAAATGTTTGCATTAAAATTCCATTATTGCAAGCCATCAAGGAAATCCCAATTTTAGCCAAAACAATAAAGAAGTTGAGTATGAAAACAACAAGAAAAAGAATAAGAGAAACAAATAAAATTCAACTGGTAGGACAAATAGCAGACATTATGATGGGCAAGATTGTTATTCCAAAGTATCTTGACCCAGGAAATCCAGTTGTCAAAATTCACATCAATGGAATTGAAATTCAGAACACACTCATTGACTTAGGAGCAGCAATAAATATCATGAGTAGACAAATCATGGACAAACTGAAACTTCCTAATCTTCTCTTTACACCCACACTATTACACTTAGCAGATAGATCTGTGATCAGACCAGATGGGGTAATAGAAGACATTCCAGTGTCCCTAGACTCTTGGGAGTACCCTGTGGATTTCATGATCCTAACTCCTAAGAATAATCTAGGAGGCCATCCTGTTATACTAGGAAGACCTTGGTTGGCTATAGCTGATGCTTTTATTAGTTGTAGGTCCGGTGATATGTATATCTCTGATGGTAGTTCAACTAAGAAATTCACTTTATATCCTCCAGCTAGGACAATTACCGATCTACATGACACTCAATGGATAGAGGATGAAGAAGATTTACAACCACTCTTCACAATTTCAGAAATTAGTGAAGATAATCAAATTCTGAATACTCTAGAAAACTTTGAATCCTCTCCAGAACAAAAACATGAATCATTTCAAGAGGGATCCAATATTGAGTTTTTGTCATCTAGGCAAATGTCTCTTCATTCTATGGACAAATTTGGTAGCTCTACAAGTGAAATTTTTCCAGGCAAAAATTTGAACATAAACAAGAACCTAGAAAAATCTCAACAAGAAGAGTTAGTCAAAGTATTACAGAGACATTCTTCTGCATATGCATGGGAATACACTGATATGAAAGGGATAAGTCCCAAGACTTGTACTCATCACATCTATATAGAGGCAAATTGAAAACCAATCAGACAACCTCAAAGACGGATGAATCCAAATCTTAGGGAAATTGTTAAAGAGGAATTGCAAAAATTGTTAAATGTTAATTTCATCTATCCTATTTCAGATAGTCAGTGGGTTTCTCCTTTGGTAATTGTGCCAAAAAAAAATGGAAAATGGAGGGTGTGTGTTGACTACCGAGAATTGAATAAAGCTACTCTTAAAGACCATTTTCCTTTACCTTTCATAGATCAAGTATTAGATACATTAGCTGGCAAAAAGTACTTTTCATTCCTAGATGGGTTTAGTGGTTACAATCAAATCCAAGTAGCACTTGAAGATCAAGACAAAACCACATTCACCTGTCCTTGGGGTACCTATGCTTACCGAGTATTGCCATTTGGATTATGCAATGCACCTACAACATTCCAAAGGGCAGTATTAGGAATTTTTTCAGATCTAATACATGACTGTGTAGAGGTGTACATGGATGATTTCACATTTTATGGGAATACATTTGAAGAGGCTTTAGAAAACTTGGAAAAAGTCTTAAAAAGATGTCAAGAAGCAAACCTTTCACTTAGTCATGAAAAATGTTTTATGATGTTTACTGAAGGTATTGTTTTAGGGCATCACATTTCAGGGGATGGGATTAGAGTTGATAAGGCAAAAGTTGAAGTCATTTCTAACCTATCCATTCCAAGTTGTCAAAGAGATGTTAGAAGTTTTCTAGGATTTACAGGGTATTATCGGAGATTTATAGAAAAATTTACCAAAATAGCATCTCCACTCTTCAAATTACTCACCAAAGATTGTGAATTCAAGTGGAATTCTGATTGCCAGTTAGCTTTTGAAACCCTGAAAACCAAAATTTCTGAAGCACCAATATTAAGGGGACCTAACTGGAAGTTACCTTTTCATATCTCGACGGATGCTTCCGATACAGCTCTAGGAGCAGTATTGGGACAAAAAGATTTAATTCCCTATGCCATCTATTATATCAGTAAAAATTTGACTCCTGCAGAGTTAAACTATACTGTAACTGAAAAAGAGTTTTTAGCCGTTGTTCATGCCATAAACAAATTTAGACACTATATAACAGGCTATGAAACTTTTATTCACACTGATCATTCTGCAATTAGATACCTAATGAACAAATCAATCACTAATGGCAGAGTTATAAGATGGTTGTTGCTCTTACAAGAATTCAACATTACTATTCTAGATAGGCCTGGAAAACAAAACACAGTAGCTGATTTCCTATCTAGACTCCAAAATATCAAAGATGACACTCCGGTTGAAGATCAATTTCCTGATGAATATCTTTTTGTAATCTCTACTCAAACTCCATGGTTTGCTGATATTGCTAATTATTTAGTTTCAGGAAAATTTCCTTCAATTATGAATGCAAGGGATAAAAGAAAAATCATTAATGATAGTGCAAAATATTCATGGGTCGCTAGAGTTGTACAAGACAAGTCCAGATTTGATCATTAGAAGGTGTGTTCGTGAAGATGAGATGCCTGAGATTCTCAAGGCATGTCATGACGAACCTTGTGGCGGACACTTTGCAGATAAGAGGACAACCTATAAGATCCTTAATCTAGGATATTATTGGCCATCCTTGTTTAAAGATGCTAAGGAGTATGTCAAAAGGTGTGACAGTTGCCAAAGGGTAGGGAAACCTTTTCCTTCAGGTGAGATGCCATTACAACCTCAGGTACACATTGAACCTTTTGAAAAATGAGCTTTGGATTTTGTAGGACCTATTAGTCCTCCATCAAGACAAAAGAAATACATATTAGTTTGCACTGATTATGTTACTAAGTGGGTAGAAGCTAAACCATTACTTGTTGCTAATGAATCATCTGTAGTTACTTTTCTTTTTGAGGATATTTTTACTCTTTTTGGTGTCCCAAGGGAAATTGTTACAGATCAAGGAGCTCAATTTACATCAAGGCTAGTGGAGCAAATGATGGAGAAGTACAAAATCAGACATAGAAAATCTACTCCTTATCATCCAGAAGCAAATGGTCAAGTGGAATCTACTAATAAGGTCATTGAAGGAATCCTAACAAATACTGTTCATTTACATAGAAGAGATTAGGTAGATAGGCTTCCTGAAGCCTTATGGGCCTATAGAACTACATGGAGAAACACAACAGGCCATACTCCTTATGAGCTTGTTTATGGAAAGCAAGTTTTGTTTCCCATAGATTTCCAGATTCAAACTTTCAAAATGGCAGTTCAGCTAGGACTTGATTTAACGGAGGCACAAAAGCATAGACTGGAGAAAATTAATGAATTGGATGAGATCAGACAAGATGCAGTTCAAAAAACAAGTCTAGTCCAACAGCAAAGGGCTAGATGGCATGACAAGTACATCAAAGAGAAGAAATTCAAAGAAGGTGACTGGGCTCTCTTGTTTGATTCAAAATTCAAGGATTTTCAAGGTAAATTTCAGACACATTGGCTTGGGCCATATGAAATTGTTGAAATTTTTGATAATGGGGCAGTCAAAATCAGAACTATAGATTAAGAAGAGGTCACTTTTCTTGTGAATGGTCATAGATTGAAGCTATATCATAAACCGCTCTCAAGAGAAGAATTTGTCAAGAAGTTCCAAGAAAGCAATGATGTGAAGTTAATGAAGAAGAGTTTCTCTTCTTCATCAACTTGATTAAAATTTTCTGAAGCATTTCTCTTTGAAAATAAAAAATAAAAAAAATAAAATAAAAAATAAATAAAAAATAAAGGTATAAACATGAAAACCAATCATTGATTGGCATGTTTATACAGAAAAGATAGGGTGAAAATCAGAGTCTCTCTGACACTCTAACTTTTCCCATTTTTGTTTTTATAAGCAGTTGTTACAAAATCATAAGTTCAGATCCATAGTGCTTATGATCCATCTCATTTCACTCCATTCACTTATCCATCCATACTTCATTTCATTCATTCATTCATATTCTACTTCATTCCATGTTTCATTCATCTCATTCCATACTCCATCCATTTCATTTTCATGTCAAAATTTAAAGTTTAATGTCTTGCTGTAAATGAATAAAACATGTCATGGATTGCAGGGCAGTTCTTATGTTCTTTCACTCCATTTCATAAACTGAATCCATTCCATTTCATCATCCACTTCATACATATCATGTCTCATCATCCATCTTCATTCATACCATGTAACATTTCACTTATATCCCCAAACCACTCCATTCCATGATCAAAATTCTCTACAGGTACATTCTGCAGCTTAACAGACATTCTGCAGCTGATCAGCCTTTCTGCAGCTAGCCAGACATTCTGCAGCTACAAATCCTGAAGGAAGTAGTCAGCAGACATTAGAATTGCAACAAAATGATCGAGTGTATCCATGAATCAAAAGCATCAAAAAAATATTATGAAGTCTCTTCCAAAGGTGAATAAAGAAGACAAAGACTACAAAAATCAAATGAAAAGCAGAGGTAACAAGTTTAGATTATAATGGCATTTCATAAAGTTTAGCATAGTTTTAGTTATAAATTGTTCGAAAAGGTTGTTTTAATTATTTTTATTGATCATGACCAATAAACCCTCCATAAACTTTGGATTAAAATCTCTCATTTCAAATTCCATGCCCGACATCATTTAAGCGGTTCAAATGGCCGAAGTGTTTGAATTCTTCTCGTAACCCAACCAAATCATTCAATGATGATTCTATTTTCCGTTGCAAAAATCTCCGCCGTCTTTTCAATCATTAATTCGTTTCCTCCACCTCACTCCATTACCTCATTCCATGACCACTTCCATCACTCCATTCTGTAGCCAGCACTTCATTCCGCAGACAGAGATATCCTTATCACCGAGAGCAGAGCAAAAGGGTATATCAGTTTGAATATTAAAGCACAGTTTGGGTATCAAAGCATTATCACTGTAAACGCAGAGGTATAGCATTGAGCATTATCACTGTAAACGCAGAGGTATAGCAGTGAATAATTTGAAGTCATTTGTCATCGGGAGACAGAGATATAGCAGTGAAGAATTTGAAGCCATTTGTTACCAAGAGACAGAGATATAGCAGTGTGGGAATTTGAAGCTATTTGCCACCGAGAGACAGAGGTGTAGCAGTGTGGGAATTTGAAGCCATTGTCACTGTCAACCAGAGGCATATCAGTCCAAAGTTTCATTGTTAACCAGAGGCATATCAGTCCGAAATTTGAAGCTGTTGTCACTGTCAATCAGAGGTATGTCATTCCAAAGTTTGAAGCCATTGTCATTAAGAACTTGAAGCCATTTAAATTCGAAGGTGAAAGTTATTATTTCTGTGGGTAGAAGAATGTTAATCTGAACATTGAAAAAGCAATTATGGGATTCATTGTAAGAACTGAACCAGTGGGTTCAAAATACTTAGAAGGCTACCCTCAATGTAAAGAAATGTTGCAACAGATAGGATGGCTTCAATTTTTGGAGAAATTTAATGGCTTCCACAAAGAAGTCACTAAAACATTTGCAAGATCATTTCAAGGAACTGAAGTTGAAGTGGGAGATGTCAAGTTCACTGTCACTGAAGTTTTCATTGCAAAAGCTACAGGGTTGCTTAGAAATGGAGAGAGATGGTTCAAAAATAGAGAATTCCACAATGAATCCTGGAAGCAAATTCTAAAATCACTAGGTATGGATGTCACTGTATTTAAGAAAGGAATTCCAAGTTTTGCATTGAAAAATAAATGGAGAAACATACTACTTCTTCTGCAAAAATTTATTACATGTGAGGGTAGATATGGCACATTTTATGTCTACCACATTATACTGATAATGCATTTTCTGGGGGAAGACTTAAACCTACCTTATTTCTTGCTTCAAAGTTTGAAAAATATGGCTTCCTGTGTTCAAAGAAGGGTTCAATTTTTAGAGACAACTCTATATCATCATGGTTTGGTTAAAATTTTGATTGAACATCATTTAGTCAAAAAAAATGATACATGGGACAATTTATTGATAAGAAATCATTTTGAAGAGCCAAAAGAACCCTCACCTGAACCACAACCTACAAGGAGAAGTAGAAAATGGAGAGCCTCAAAAGTTGAAATTGAAAAAACAGTCCAAGAAATTAGTGAGGAAATCATCTCAGAGAAGTTGACTCAAATCAAGAGACAACTTAAGAAAGAAAAGGTAATCAGGAAATCTGCCATGGAGAAAGGAGAGGGATCTTCTCAGCCAAGAAGAAGCCACGGACTAAAGGGGAAACTAAGGAAAACTCAAATCAAAAAAACAGGGGTGATTAATATAGAAGATGAGGAAACATCCATTGAAGAAGATGTTGAAAAGGATTTTAATGAAGGAACCCCTGAAATTGACCCTGCTCAACAAGAAATTTATGACTATGTGGAAACTTTGGAAAGGAGAGCTTCAGAAAGTAAGGAGAGAACCCCTAGTCCTCCACTGTCTGAAATAGATGTATTAAGAAGGGATAGGTATGAGTTGGAAATACTTAATAGACACATCAAAAATGAGAATGAAATTCTCAGGATCAAGTCAAGCTCAAAACTGATATGAACTCAACCTTATCCCTACATATAGACAAAGTGGAAAATACCAATAAAAAGTTGAAGCAAAGGAACAAGAAGCTAATCAGGGCACTTACCAACCTAAGGTTCAAACTTGTTATCAGAAAACCCAGAAGATATCTAGCTTCCAGATAAAGGAGAAGGAGAGGATTAGATATTCTTGCAGAAGCCTCTGAGTTCATAGGATAATTTGCATGAGGACATGCAAGGAGACAGTAGTGGGGGTATGTTGAGCCTCAAAATTGTGCTTTCTTTCATCTTAATTTACCTAATTTTCCTTTTTCCATTGCTATCCTAGACCCAATTGAACAATGAATTTAGTTAAAATTACTTTTAGAATGATTAACATGACTGACTTGCTAAGTTTTATGATTTTTGTCATTGTAATGCATTTTTAGTAGGAACCCAAACTGCAGAATGCGGAGACATTCCACCGTAACTAACGGCGATTATATGCTGTCTTCACGTTTGGGTATGTTCCAGGTGGCCTCTCAAGAAAAACCGCATATGGGCATAATCCACGTCATGTCTACATTGTTCGTTGCTCACCATGAAGGAAGAAACGAATTCTGGATATGGTTTTGATACGTGGGAACACATTTAGGAAGGTAGACTTCTATTAGGACTGTCTCAGTCCAGATGTCCTTTTCCTTTTTACGTTGCCACTTCAAGAGTCCTAATGTGATTTCGATAAGGAAAGACAATGATCCTGGAATTGTTGCAAGTCTTGTTATGTACATTTGTTATATAAACACTTCGGAAACGAGAGCTGAGCTAGATTTTGTTCTAGATTTTGCTTAGATTCGTACTACATTTCTGAGCGCAGTGCTGTGTTCAAGTTATTTCATCTTTAATGAGCCAGAGACGGTGTTGTTTTGAAAGCGTTGATTTGATGCGGAGTTAGATTTCATCGAGGTGGTGAAGACTGCCTCTTTTGATTTGTTGCGTAATTTAGATAAGTATTCTAGTTGCCTTTACGTTTTTAAAGTTGAATTCGTAGTTGTTTTCATTAGCTACTGTAGTTATACTCATTCTAAAAACTCTTCCAAAAGAAGAAGCTCTTCCAAAAGATTATAATGATGAATGGGAAATAGCTATAGTATTGTAGGATTTGAAGTTGAATTCGTAGTTGTTTTCATTAGCTACTGTAGTTATACTCATTCTAAAAACTCTTCCAAAAGAAGAAGCTCTTCCAAAAGATTATAATGATGAATGGGAAATGGCTATAGTATTGTAGGATTTAATTGTAGTCTCTTTTATTCACCATCACAGTTATACTTATGCTCAGCACTCTTCCACAAGAAGAAACTCTTCCAAGAAATCTTTATACTGTCTTAAGCATGATTGTGATCTTGAACGTTTTAGTTGTGTTGTTTGCACTAAGTACCATCGTTGTTCTTGCTCTTAAACGCTTGCCCAAAATATCATAATGACGAGTAGGAGATGGCTATGATATCTTAGTTTTTCATTGCTTTCAGTCTTTTTGCTTGCATTTGCACTCAATTACACAGTCAGAATTGTTCGAAAATCTCTTCCAAAAGAAGGAACTCTTCCAAAATATCAATAATGATGGACAAACAGACTGTATAATTCCATAGAATAATGCATGGTAGCTTAGTTAGGATACTCCGGAGTTTAATTGCACTTAACTCATGTTCAGTTACTTTGCTTTGAGTTTGATGATGACTTGTAGTTCAGCATTGTTTTAAATTAATGGCATCTTAAGTTCATTCTTAGATTAACTCATTGCATTGCACTCCATATTCAGATTGTCATTCACTGCACATTAGATTACTTCAGTTGTTAAGATTAACAAAACAACCTTCATTATTTACAAACATCTTCTTGTTCTAAAATCTACAATTGATCCATAACCATATGAACAGAAGACAACATCATTTTAAGGCCTGAAGTACCTCTGCAATTTCCTTATCATTTCATAAACAGAACCCTCCCTCAAAAGACTACTTTGAAAAGAAATCAATAACTCTTGAGTAAGGTTTTGTGACATTCAATTAAATTGCAGAATAGAGTTAGGAATTAGCTTTACAGTAGAAGATCTTATGATGGTATAAATTTTTTATTCCAAATATGCTTCAACAAATCTCTAATCAAGGATAAAATGTTGCATCATTATAATTTAGTTGTTTAAACTATTTAGTTAGGAAGATTTGCATACTTAGTTGACCATGTTTCAAGCTCTCTCTCAAATGCCTTTGATGAAAGAATTTGACAAGTTTAGTTTGTGTTTTGAATCATTTGCTTAAAAGTCATTATCAAGCTTTGCTTTTGCTTAGTCATAGTTTAGATTTGATTCTGCTTCAGTATTTGTAATTGCATTTGTCATTTGTCATCAACCAATTAGGCTTCACTCTGTTTTTAATCACCAGCTCCTTTCCATTAGCTTTCTAGTCATCTTTCTTGTGAACATAAAACCACCAAAAGACTAAAAAAATCATAAATCATTAAAAAAGACCAAAAACATCACAAAAAACTACATACAACGCATTAAGAAACAAGCACCTAGGTACATACAGTACACTTCACTTCAGCAGTTTACCAACCCTGGTTGACAATTAAATGAGCTCAGTTTAGGAGACTAGATTGAGACCAAACAGAGTGCATCCCATGAAATGTTTTTCTACTAAATCTAATGGATGACTACCATTTTGATGAGTGAATGATGAAATGGACTCTGCATTTGCTGATTGTAATCCCTCTTTTGCACAATGTAAGCCATCTTATCAATGCTATGGAAATGATAATGAGGTAAATGTAGCATTATAACTCTAGCGAAATGCATGAGGAGACTGATATGATATGAGTAGAGTCGAGAAAACCTCTCCTCACAAGTGAAGTATTTCATTATTATCCTCATCATGGGAACATACCGGTCAAGGAGATGAGAAAAAGGGAAAATAGACTTGTGATCTTTGTACCTAGGTTTGAGGTACGATTCATAATATCTCATGTCCAATTTTTCTTGTTTAAAACACCTCTCTCCCACACTAGATATCCCTGTAGCAGCTACTATAACATTGGTGGACATCGAAAAATTAACCCCACCACGAGTGACCTGCTTTTCATGTAAATTGGTGATGAATAATCTTGTTAACTCCCAGTGATTTTGGACTTGTTGCACACTCTTAAAAAACTGAAAGCAACCTACATGTTTGAAGCAAGACACAGTGAGAGGAGAGGCCATGAGTTCTCTTGTGGTTATGGGTTCAAACTTGTTTATTTTTCCTCACTTATGGTCATTTCTTCTTAGCATTTGTTCCTCACCAACACCACTATCCTCTTCTTTAGACATCTTCAAACTTTGACTTATGAAACCCTAGTGTGCAAGTGAAATGAGATGAGGGGAATGGGATGAGATGGCTAGCTTGAAAGGTGAAGGGTATGAGTGTAGGGAATGAGTGAAGGGGAATGGGTGTAGGGAATGAATGAAGGGACATACTAAATCAATGAAAACCCTAAATCAATGAAATTACCCTGTCTATGACTGATATTCTTTTTAGGGAGATGAAACAAGTGTATAAATAGTGATTACAAACTTGTAATTAGGGTTTCATTAAGGTTTTACTTTAATGCATTTCAAGAATGACGAAATAGCTTAGAAATGGGGTTATGATATGTACTTACCACTTTTATGGCTCTTGGAGGAATTAGGCAAATTTTGAAGAACTTTTGAACTTGTTCGGATTGCAAGAACACTCAGCAATCTTCCATGTCTAGGCGCGTAATGCCACTGTGTGAGTGCACATCACTTGTCCAAATGCGCAGTGCCTCTTTCCAGGTGTGCATTGCCTTCACAAAATACACAAAAATATTCTAGCAAGGGCATAGGACCAAGGTACAGTCACGCAGTGCTGGTGTAAACTCGCAGCGCCAATTGCAGAATGCGCAACGCTAAGAAATTTGGCCCAATTTCGCTTCAAAAAATCACAAATTATTATTTTTTGAATGCTCCTGATGTTTTGAAAGGAAACAATGGCTCTTTTGAAATGTTTGATATGCTTTATAGGCATGTGGATTTAATTTAACTTTAAAAACCCACTTTCTAATGTTTGAAGTCTTTTTCCTTTTATCACTGATACTCTTTGACATTTATTGCATTGTAGGTTGCTGAAGTCATGGAGTTGGCTTCTATTTTGCTCACTGAGTCTTGGCATGTTCACTTTGATAGATTGGGATTAAATTATTACATATAGTAGCATAAAATTACATTTGAAAAAACAAAATAAATTACATAGATGACTTTTCTATCAAAATGACATTTTGATAAAAAAAGTTTTCAAAATGAAAATAGAACCTTTGAAGTATTATGAAACCATCATGATGATCATATTCAATCCCTCTCGTATATGTATTGAAATCATTGGAATGAAGGAAAGACCTTGAAAAATTCAAAACCCTAATGACCTAATGAGACTGCTTTTTGACCTGATTTTGAATGAGATTTTGACTTAAAAAATTTCAAGTGAAAAGAGCATTTCCATAAGTTCTATTATGCTCAAAGGGACATGTGAATGAGTCATAAATATGAATCTTGAAGGGAGAAAAAGTTTATTTGGCAAGGAAAACCACCAGTAGAGAAAATTTATGTCATGACCTAACAGAATGATAAAAAATTTATTCAGTATGGGACACCTAAGATGCACATGCAAATGTGTTTTGATCCTTGGTAGAAGTATACCAATACTGACACTAACATGTTTCACATTAGAAGAAGAATTATTATATGAAACAATAGATGCACATAAAGCTACTTGAGATTCATTAGAATTTTTCTTGTTTTCTTTAGTCATTAAACGTTTCGCTTTAAAGCAATTATTTTCAGGATGGTTAGTTTTACCACAATGATTACAAGGATCATACACTTTTTTCTTCTTACTAGTTTCATGATGTGCATGGGAAGCATGATCATTATCATTAGTATGATTAGAAGTGTGTGAACAAGAACCTTTAGCATTATTAAAACTTTTCTTAGGATTTTTTTTATGTGCCACAAGAGCTTTATTGGGTGAGAATTATCCTGAAGCAATCAACCTTTCTTGCACATTTACCAACCCTTTACAGAAATGATCAAAAGCATGTTTCATGGTACTTTGAGACAATTCAAGAGCCCTATTCCTAGTTTGGATGAACATGTCAAAACAAAATGGCAATTTTTGTTCTACAAGAATGATAAGAGTAGTGTCTGTCTTCTTGTATTATTTACCACAATTATTTAACTTTTGATTTAAGGTTTTAAATTTAGAAAGAGATAATTATGCTCTATCAAAATTAGTAGGATCTAGCTCATGAATCTTCTTTTCAAGGTAATAAGTAGAAACATCATCAGATTTATCAAATAAAGAAGCAAGAATTTCCAATACCTCAACCATGTTGTGTTTTGCCTCAATACTTACCTGAAGACTATTTGAAACTATTTCACCAATGAGCCCTCTTTCTTGATCAAAAAATTCTTCCCATTTAATCAAGGCTTGAGCATCTGTAGGTTTCTTGTGTTCACCATTAACCAACCTTCATAGATTCTTACTCCTGAGAACATCAATCATTTTCCTTTTCTATGCAAGATAGTTAGAGCCAACAAGTTCAGGAACATAAGCTACTTCTGAAGTCATAATGATAGAAATTTTGACAATAAATATAAACCCAAATGCAATAAATGACAAGAGAAAAAGTGGATAGAAAACTCTAAATTTCTGCAGTTCGTTTGCCGTCACCAAAAAACCTGAAAAAAATACCAATCTTAAATCAATGATAACTTTGCTTCTGGGACTCCGTTTGAGCTGATTTTTTTTTGAAATTGGGTATCTCGGTGAGAGGAACCCAAATATCTACTCTTTTCTAGGAAATTGTTACACCATTTTTTGGTCATCTAACCTATTATCATTAGATGGATCCAAGTACACCACGTAAGACCAATTTTACCCTAAGTAAAATTTCTTTCACTATGTATAATAACTTAATAAACCACATTTATTAGGTTGTTTATGGTCTAAACAGGAAACCCCAAAAGGAAACATTAAACTAAACCAGAGATTCTAATAGGCAACAAAAGGTCAAGAATGGTAGGAAAAACCCTCCTATTTATAACAAAATATTGTGTCACTCTAGATCTTGGTGCATGATTAAAATAATGTTAACCAAATCTAGATCCACCTTTTATGGAATATTTTATTATATTTGTTGGAGGGAAAAAGTATTTGACTTGGGTCAAATCCCTTTATTTGTTAATAATAAATAAATAAATGATTTATTTATCTTTTTAAGGAAATGGTTGAAGGATAATTAAATAAATAATGATTTATTTAATTATTTGTGGGTGATTTGGTCATATTTAACAAGGAATATTATCTAAATAAGATTTAAATAATTATTCCTAGAAAATAATAAAATAAATAAAGGTTTATCTAATTAATTTCTTTGTTTTGGGTTAAACATGACTAGGAATAATAATTAAATTATGGTTTAATTAATTATTCCATGAGGAAAATTAAACAAAATAGGTTTGTTTAATATTTCCTTTTGGGGTTTCCTGTTTAGACCATAAAAAACCTAATAAATGTGGTTTATTAAGTTATTATACATAGTGAAAGAAATTTTACTTAGGGTAAAATTGGTCTTACATGGTGTACTTGGGTCCATCTAATGATAATAGGTTAGATGACCAAAAAATGGTGTAACAACACCGGTTCAACCGGTTCCCCTAGCTTCTTCCGTTGCTATAGTGCCCTCAGCACCTCAACAAGAACCCTCTCCTATTGGGTCAGCTCCGGGAAAGAAAGGCAAAGCTCGCAAGGGGGCATCCAAAGACAAGGCCACCCCGACTGACCCTGCCCCTACTCCGCCCGCAAAGCCTTGCGCCCTGTGTGATGTCGTCGGTCATGCCACCCATACTTGTCCCGAATTGCCCCGTATTAAACCCATGGTTCAGGTCGTGTTCCGTGAGTCTACGGTCCCTGAAACCTCTGTTTCTTCCTCAACTGCAGCCAATAACCAAAGACTATTCGCACCAACAAACCCTGTGCTCTGTGTGGTGTCCATGGCCATTATTCCCACCATTTTTCCCAGCTGACGCATTACTACACCTCTTTAGAAGTAGTTAGAGAGTACGATATTGAACAAAATCAATCCACCTCTCCCATACTTGTGCAGTATGATTCAGGTCAGCTTGAGGATTTACCCGCTCCCATTAACATTCCCCCTCCCGATGTCGAGATGATGGAGCCTGCTGCCACCATTTTCTACCTATCATCATCCATGAGACCCTCGGTGGAAGTCCACTTGGAGACTTCCCCTGATGTTTCGCTTGACCTCCCTTCAGCGATCACCCTGGGCTCAGCATCGGTAGATCCTTTATCTGCTTACTCTTCTGTCACCCCTTGTGATGATGCACATGTGACCCTCTCTTCTCATGATGATGAGTCAAGTGGTCTTTCTTCCACTAGTCACCCCATCTTCTATCACGATGATGACATTATGGAAGGAATCACCACCATTGACTTTATTTATTCCCCCTTACATCGAACCCATGCATTTGACTCACATACACCTTATGGCCATTACATTGATACCCAATGTTTGGGTAAGGGGGCACCCATATTTGAGAGACCAGGAGAACCAATTCTCCACAACTCTCCTAGTGTATCTAGTCGTGTCGACTTTAGTACCCTTAGTCTTCCACATTTAGAAGAACCTATAGAGTTCCATATCACTTCAGATCACTCTAGGGATGATACCCCTTATCGTTCCTTCATCTTACATCAACAACCCAGTCTCTTAGACATTGTTGTTGACCAACCTATGGGTTTTCTAGGAGAGCATCAATTCATTATCTCCAAATCCTGTCTTTGGGATAGTGACACCAGGTATGCCCACCCGAAAACTTAAAGTCCATTGGATTCATATATGCAGTACTAAAAGAGATTGGTAATCCTCCATTTCCTTTATCAAACTGCATAACCATAACAAAAACAAATGGCACACCACATCATTAAAATGTTTTTATATTCCCCTTTTTCTAAATACATTTTGGCATAACCACAACATGCTTGGGGGCACCTATGCCCCTCAACTATAAAAATCCCAGATCTTAGCCAAAAACAGCACTGAAACCCCCTTTCTCTGACAGGTCACACTTTTCAGGTCATTTCCTAGGACAGGTCACAGTTTTCTGCCCAGTACCTGCTACCCAAGTTGCAGAATAGACCCCAAAAAGTGCGACCTGGCCTGTTCATGAGCTTTGGGTACCTGTTAGTTTTTAGTTACTTGATACTTCACCATGAAATATTTAATCCAAGAAGCATCACTTCACCCCTCTTCAAAATCGAATTTCTTCACTTGCAACACTCATACTAGGGGCACCACTTGGCCTCCATACTTGTCCTTGCTCATGTTGATGTTCATCATGAGTCACCATCTTGTACTCATGTTTTTATGGTCCCCCATTGGAAGTTTACTGTGTGGTAGCACCATCAAGTCGCCCTTGTTTAGAGCATCCAAGTTGAGTCATCATCACATTCATGGAGTCTATCCCGAGTCCCTTTGTATCCCGCTATAGTTCTACATCCTTCATTACTTGGTCCCTCTCTCGTGTCGTAAATTATGGACTTCAATCCCACTGTCCATTATCCCTTATGATATTGTGTCAGTCACTGCCAGGTCATTCATGCCATTTATGCTTTAACAAGGGAAGTCATCCATTTGCTACTCAGTACCCCCCATTTCATCATCATCATTGGTGTCAGTCTGTTAGTCGCTCTACTATTTTCTCTCATGCCTTAGTTGAGGATTCTTTATTTCCTCACCTATGGTGGACCTCCTTCTGTCGAAATCAGCTCATTCATTCCAGAAGACAGGTCTAGAGGGCGGTGTACCTTGGTTCTAGCTTCCACTCTTGTTCAACACCTCAGATCAGGCAAAGGGACTACTTATTGCCCTTTGACTTGGTTCTTTCTCACCTTCAACTCCTTTCAGCATGATCGAGATCCATATACTTGATGGTCCAGTGATGCAGCAGTTGTTCTTCATGATACTCGGGTGTGTGTGAGATGTCTCAACCCTCATGAGGGGGTGTCCCTGCAAGTAGCCCCCCGCATGCCCGGATGACCTCTTCCTCGTAGCCTTCAATGTAGCTCCATAAATTTGATGATGTCGGCCTTAGCCGCTTGCAGCACCTATTTGATTTGCATGTATCAATCAAATTTTATGAGCCCTTCCCCGTTGATAGGGGAAATTTGGGTTGTATTTGTATCTCATGTACTAAGATATTATTGTATACGTCCTGGCTGTTATCCCAGGCACAACATGTATGTGGGATTCCTCATTATATTTTTTATTTGGCTCATGTTTATGCCAGGTTGCATTTTATGGTTTGGTCCCTTGTTTACTGGAAACTCTATTCTTTTGTACTTTTTCTCGGCGGGCATAGGTATGCCTCCCACGCCGCCTCTAGCACAGGTACCCATTCATAAAAAGAGACTTGTCGCACCTGTAAGTCTCATCTCCTCAGGGTCTAGTTCTTCAGCACATTAGACTACCTTACATTTCTCTCTCTAACTTCCATTTTGATGTCTGGTGATTGAGTTCTTACAACATACTTCGGTCATACGATTTGCTCCTAACACTGGCACGCTAGGGGGCAATATGTTACACCATTTTTTGGTCATCTAACCTATTATCATTAGATGGACCCAAGTACACCATGTAAGGCCAATTTTACCCTAAGTAAAATTGCTTTCACTATGTAAAATAACTTAATAAAACACATTTATTAGGTTGTTTATGGTCTAAACAGGAAACCCCAAAGGGAAATATTAAACAAATCTATATATGTTTGATTTTCCTCATGGAATAATTAATTAAACAATAATTTAATTATTATTCCTGGTCATATTTAACCCAAAACAAGGAAATTAATTAGATAAATCCTTATTTATCTTATTATTTCATAGGAATAATTATTTAAATCTTATTTAAATAATATTCCTTGTTAAACATGACTAAATCATTTATAAATAATTAAATAAAGCATTATTTATTTAATTATCATTCAACCACTTCCTTAAAATGATAAATAAATCATTTATTTATTTATTATTTACAAATAAAGGGATTTGAACCAAGTCAAATGCCTTTTCCCTCCAACAAATATAATAAAATATTCCATAAAAGGTGGATCTAGATTTGGTTAATATTATTTTACTCATGCACCAAGATCTAGAATGACCTAATATTTTGTTATAAATAGAAGGGTTTTCCCATTCATTTGTGACCTTTTGTTGCCTATTAGATCACTTTGGATCTATACTCTTGGTCTGACTTTGAGCCATTATCATTGTCACATTCTCCATTATTTGCTTTGTGAGCTCCCTTTGAGTTCTATGTTTGTCTGGGTTTTCTACACCAACAAGAGAGAGAAATACTAGATCTGAAGCGCTAAGGACTTTCAAGAACCCATCCCATTGAGGAGAATTGGAAACACCTTTCTTGTTTTCCTCCCAAGTGCCCTTAATATAAAATTCTTTCAAAAATATTGTTCTTGTCTTGTCTATTGGGTGTATGGAGAAAAACCTTATTTTCACTGCTTAATGTCTTTTTATGCATAGATCTAGATTTGTACAGCATTTGTCTTGATCAACTAACTGCAGATCTGAAGAAATTGGCAGCCATATTTGATGTTAGGGCTATAAGTTATGCGTAGCTAAAGTGGTATTTTTCGTACACTTTGACAAAGGATTCATACTAACAGTTTTAGCCCACTAACTGGGGTTACAAACTTCAAACATGAATATCTCTCAAACCGTGAAGAATTATGTGGTGTGCCATATATCAACGGAAACATCTTGACAAGAAGAAACCATCAAAAGAATTCTTCACCCAGAATATAGTAATTTGGTAGTTCAAAATTCCCATGCAATATTGGGGTAGCCCCTGGTGCTGCTTGGGTTGACATCAATGACAACTGCTGATCAACACCATCAGATGTGAAAACATCCTTATCATCCTCTGTTGATGTGGCATCACACTTAATTGTAACAGAAATCCCTCCCTCGTTGATTGGATTGACCAAAGCCCCTAAATTTTCTCTAGGAACAATATACTTTAACTTACAACTAGCAGAATAATTGCTAAAACTAAAGTTTGTTCAAGGCTTCTCCATTGATTTTCAAAACATGCTTGTTAGCACCATATGCAACCAATGCAGAAACCAAAAAACCCAAGATGAACTTCAATCTTCAAGGTGGACTTCATTATCAAATAAATTTACAAGTACATCAATTTCCCTCTTGATCAAAGGCTTAAAACATGACTATACTGGAAACGAAACCTTTTTAAAAAACTTATCCAAGAATCATTCATAATTTAGCTGTGCCAGATTGAGCTACAACATCTGGCTTCAGCTGGGGACAGGGTTTTATTTGAAAAACACTGAGAAAAGTAGACCAGTTTCCTTCTAATTTGGAAAATGGAGTCCATAATTCTGAAACCCCTCAAATATGAATAATTGAAACTAGACATTCTTGAAATATGAAGCTTCTCCAAAACTATTTCCCACTGAGGCTGCCATCTTTATTCATAAAATAAAAACTAAACTAAAGAAATATAACTGAAAATGAAATTCTCATTGATTGGGCTTATTTATGTACAACCTCTATATATATACATGGCTAAACTTAATTACGTAATTTCAACCTCCAATAGCACCAACCCAACATCTGGGGGTTAGACCTAATGCCTCTATACCATTGAAATTTAAAAATCAAAATAGGGATGTACCATGAAAAATTTCCAGATATAGATTTTTTCACATACCCTTGCATAAATGCTTGTTGCTGACCAAAGAAATTTTCTATATAGTCACCCACTAGATCATAGAACTGATGAGACAAATTTTTGGTTGCCTCCTTTTCTTGAACTTTTTTCTGATGTATATTCCTTTGAACAAGGCGGCCTATTTCACTATTTGACTCCTCAATTTGGGGTTGTATGCAAGGAACTTGATTTCCATTTTCTTCTGATAGACATTTAGGAAGAAAAGAGAAATCCAAGGTTTTTTTCCCCGTAATGTTAATGTTTTTCATACAATTCCACTTATTGATAAAAATATTTTTCCTCCTGCAACAACACTTGAGGAGCTCCATTAGTTTCTCCTCTTTTCAAAAAATCACTAAACATATTAAAATTATAATGATCTTCTAGGTTTTCAAAGTGTAGTTCAGTTGACACAACAAGTTGTTGATTAAAATCCTTAGAATGCTTAGACTCTTTTGTCTTAGGAAAATGGGTGTCCTTGGACACCTTTTGAACATCCCTCTTTATTTCTAAACCTGGATTTTCTTGTAAATCATTGCCACTGTTTTCTTGGCAGTCCCTGTTGTTTTCAACAATTTATTTTCTATGATAAATAATTTTTCCACAATCTCATATATTATCTTCAATCTCCTATGCATAAAGAAACATAAAATCCATAGTTCAAGGCTTTCTCTCCTTGAGATAAAAATCCAATTCAATAGAATGAACCCTCAAATAGCATACCATAGCTACAGCTTGAGGAGGTCAAATTTCTTTTGGCATGCTAAAATATATTTTTTTAAACCTTCTATTAAAATCAGTGACTGATTCATTGCTCTTCCTTTAGATAGAATATAATTCCAGAAGTTTTTTTTCCTGTGACTTGTGCTCACCCTAATATATAAGAAATATATCTTGAAAACCCTGCCATGAGCTAATGGAACTTGCCTCCAAACACTTGAACCAATGTTGAGTGCCCCACTTTAATGAATGAAAAAACGTCCTTAAAGGCACATATTCATAAATAATTTGAAATTTTTCCAGAAAGTACTCAAATTCCAAGATATGTTGTTCAGTTGAAATATCCTCCTCTCTGGAGAAGTCTAGCAGAAATTTGAAGCCTTTTGAAGGATACCGATGAAGAATTATGGGCAGCTTGAGGGGTCAAAAAATTTCTCTGTTTTTGAGTTTAAAAGCATAGGGTTGCTGGTGAGGCCAATTGGTGGCTACCAAATATGATGAATAATCTTCTTTATGCCTAGAATGTGACTAATTATATTTAAGGAATTGTAATACAACAATCACTTCTTTTCTCAGATTTAGGAGATAAATTAGTCACAAGATCGATGATACAGGAAGAAGGAAGGTATTATTTTTTTAAGAAATAATGTACTTGATAAGTATTACAGTATTCTAAGACCATAAAGCAACAAACAATGTTTTTGATGTGTAAGGGAAAACAAACCACTGAACTGATAATAAAAAATAGAACTTCCTTTAGAAAACTCAGAATCTGATATCTATTTTTTCCATGGTGATTTCTCATTTTCTTTCCAGCAAAATTTCTCATCTAATGAAACCTTCATCAGTGGATTCGCCGGGTGAATAATAAACAACCAAATTTTATGTCTATATCTTGTTCACCATCAACAAATAGATCCCAATACCCAGGGAAAAATAACTTTGTGTCTTTGTTCCCCGGCAAATGCACCAAAAAATGTTGTACCTTGGGAGAAAATCTTAGGTTGTATTGAGATCAGTGCCCAAGACATTTTCTATAACTTAAAAATGAAAACATTTGGCTCCCCTTCATTTTGAAACCCCAAAATGTGATATTTAAAACCCTTTAATCTTTATAAAAGAACAAAGCTTATCGCAATTCCTTCAAATGGTGAATACAAATGAATAAAAATAAAAGAAAGATATGATAGTCGAAAGTCTCAGACAATAGGTTGTATTACACAGAATTTTCTATCCTTAACTTTTGAAGAAAAATGACTAGCAAGAAATGAAATATAAAATAGAGGAGTGCTTCATTAAGGAATTTAACTCTAACTCACAAAGCTGTAATATTAGAGTCCAACAACTTCATTACTCAATTATGAAAGAAGGAAATTAACATAAGATGTAACAAGAAAGACTAATTGTACTCAACCTTTTTGGGAAATTCTTCTAAAAAAATTTATTCATCATCATAAAGATCAAGTCCAAAATTTGTGGTGCTTCTGAGATCCAAAATCTAGAACCCCCATTCTTCCTCTGAAAAGTCTTATATACAAAATTTCAAAATGCACAGTTATAAAACTATCAACTTCCTAAACTACTTTTATCCAATTATTAAATTTGAAATAAAAATTACATGTCTCTTCAGGAAATAAAATAAAATAAGTGACAAGTGGGATATGATGTGGCGTAAAAATATGACGAGGTAGGTTCGCTTGCTAACATCATTGGCTCTCTTGCTGACATCACTGTAATATTCCAAATTTAGCATTCAGCTAATTGGAATATTGATTTTTGTCTTTTACACCTAGGAGATGAATAAATGGGTAAGGAGGCCCATACATTTCAGAAATAGAAATAGAATCCCTTATGATGTGAAAAGGGATCATTATTATGGCTGAATTTCACACCCTCATGTGTGAAAAGGGACATTTTCATGTGGAAAAAGTCAAGTTTGACCAAGTCAATAGCATAAATGTGGGAGGAGTGAATCATCGATAAAAACAACTCAATATGAATTAGGATCAGTTTAGACAACTATATGAGAGCTGGAGTGAAGACCCTTAGGTGTGAAAAGGCCTAAATTAGGTTGAAGAGTTCAACCCTTACCAAATCAAACAGTGTTGTTAAGGAGGAGCGACATTGATGAAGGTACAACACAATTTTGGAGGGAGATTGATTGTGTCAAGGTGGAAACCCTAAGGAGTGGGACCCAAGGTGATAAGGCTCACTTAGTTTATAAGGAAGAGGATGGAAACCATATGGGGTTAGCTTATGAATGATATTTTGATGTGTCTACTTAGACTTTGCTCTCTTTAGCTGTTTAGCTAAGATTGCTGGTGCTGTTTAACACTAAGGTATTCCTGTTTAGGAATTCCATCTCTTCCCTTTCAGTAGCTCTTGGGAGAGATCTGATCTATCATTCCACACATCCAGCATTGGTGCCAAGCTTCAGTCTTTAGCTACAACACAATTTCTGCAAGTTATTATGTTGTGTTGCAGGGTGTTGCAGTGGAGGGTTGAGAAACCCACTTTCTGAGTTGGTTTTGCACAGGAGGAAGGATCACTTCTCTTGGGAGATCAGTTTCGAGGGTTCTTGAGATTATTTCAGATATTTGGTAGCAGGCCAACCTATTTCCATCACCTACATTGTAATTACATTAAGAAATTTCGTTATTTATGGAGGGCAGTTTCAGCAGTGGGTCTTGTGGTTCTTTTTGGGAGTTTTCTTATCATTGAAGGGTTGATCCTTTCATAAACGAAGACCTTTGATTAGATATGCATTATATATATATTCTTACAACCTTCTATACTCCTGTGCTTCAGTTTGCAGTGATTATTCAGTCCTAGTGCTAAATATCACCATTTGTATTTGGGTGTATTCCTAGAAACCCTTCCTGGGTTCTCTTGGATTTCTATAAAGGAGACTAGATCTCAGTTTTTGGGCCATATTGATTTAAATCACATCAGATCTATTTGTATCTACTATTTATGTGCATAAACCTTCATTAGACTGCGCTATCTCTTTATGCAGTAATTTAATGTTGCAATAGTTTTGGGGTTTCAACATTTTTGAGCTATACTAGGTGTGGGAGGCTTGTTTACCTCACCTAATTTGATTTGTTTCTGATTTAATCTTGGATTTAGATGGTATATTTTTATATCTAAAGGATCCAAGTGTTAATTTCGATTTTTATAGCACACATTTCTGAAAATGCATTTTTTATGCATGTATTGCTGAGCAGTCCCTATTTGGGAATATTACAGTGGTATTAGAGCATAATCTTGGCTCAGTCTATGGAATCTCATCCATTATTCTATCAAGAATATTAGAAGAAGAAGATAAATATTAGAATTATGAAGAGAATGAGCTTTATCTCATCTCTTTTCAGAAGCAAGAAGGACCTCAACAAGGAGGTCAAGAAAAGAAGAGAAGAAAGAATTAGTGGGACTATACCCTTTTCTTTTGAGAAAGGAGACAAATCAGAGAAATATGGAGGACACTTGGATCACAGGATTCTAAGTGAATACCTTGTTGAGTACAAATCTCAACCTAGAGCCTTCAAGGAGACTCTAGCTTTCCCACAGTTCATTCAGCTGGAGGAAGAAAGGAGACCTTACAACACAAGGAGAATCAAGGGCAATAGGTTTCTATTGTATAATTTCGATGGGTCATCTACAACAAGGGCTTGGGCAAGGAAACTTGATGCATTATTCCTACTACATCCTGTGGTAGAAAGAGAGGCTATAGAGACTGCAGCGTTGCACCTTAAGGGTGAAGAAAACATTTGGTGGTTCAGCCATTTGAGTCACGCAAGAGTGATTACTTTTGCTAAGTTTACTCAAAGGTTGATTAGAAAATTTGGCAAGGAGAAATAAGAGGAGTAAAAGCCCTCACTGCCACTTGAGGAGGCTTGTACCAGCATTATCACAATCATGGAGGAGCAACCATCAACATCAGCAGTTGGGGGAGCCAACACATTGGAGGAAGGGACTCTTGTAACCATACAAGATACTTCCAAATTTCACTAAGGTATACCTAAGTTTCCATCTGCTATTGTTTCAGAAAATTTGATCGAGGGTTGTATACCATTGCATACTACTTATTTTGAGAAGCATAATTGTATTGTGCTGTGCCACCTTGCCTTGTTCAAGGAAGGGATGGACCATCATCCTCATATGCCATTGTTGAGTTGCATACCCCACTTGAGGTTGGGGTATGAATTCTTGGAGGATAGGATGAACCTTTTCCAAAAAAAACTTATACAAACCCATATGTTCATCCTTGAGTTGGCATATGAGACAAAAAACACACCATTGAGGAGACTAAAAACGTTGTCATTAAGTAGAAGTGAGGAGGTTTTGCCTCTAGCACATTTGGATCCTTATGGATTCAAGATGGACATTGGTGTGAGATCTCTTCTAGGAGATCTCCAAGAAGTTGCAATTCAACATCCCATGAAATGCAAGAAGAAAAATCTGATTTGAGAGAATGGTAGCCTTCATTGGAAGGGTACCAAGGTGGAACATGGTAGGAGGAATCCACATATGGATGAATGGGAGTGGATAGAGGGCAAGAGGTTGGTGAGCCACTTGCGTATTTATGACACCAGGTAGTAGGAGGCATGGCTACGTTGGCTACTCTTGAAAGAGTTTGGCCATCATAAGATATATCCTTCTCCAAAGGGTATGGTGGTGGAGGAAACTTGGCAGGACACTTGCATCATATGGAAGCAAAGATTTCAGGTGCATTATGTTGATGTGATCTCTTTCATGACAATCAACATATTTTCACTTCATGATTTGCACGATGGAGGTGTGACGGGGCAGCAAGAGTCATTGTTGCTGTGGCTCCTCTTGGGAGAGTATGGGTAGAGTTTTTCCCATACTCATCATGATATTTCCGGAGAAAGGGATGGCACATTCAATGTGCAAAGAGGCTACCCTTCAATAGTGGAGGATAAGGAGGGGTTTCCACATAGGGAGAAGCCTTCCACACATAGCAGCATCATGGTGGATGACTTTGGTATGTGGAATGTCAAAGAAAGGAGTCATGGAGTGACAAGAGCCATATCACTAAGGCCAACAATGCTGTCACTTGGGAGTATGTTTCTATTGATGGATTGTTCCAAGGGTAGTATGCACCATTCCATTTGCAGATTTTTATGAGAAGATTCTCATGGGAGGACTCATCCATGGACCTCACTTTTAGCCCACTCACTAAGCATGGCAAGAAATGTATTTCTGTACTTACTGATTATTTCGTTTAGTATTTGCATCTTCTCACCATCTATGAACAATACATTTCTCCACAAGAGGGAAAGATTATCTCTGGGTTTCATGGTCATTCAGGGACCTACACTTAAGATGATAACCATTCTCTACATGATTTTGGGAAATAATGTTGTTATCTTTGTTATACTTAGCTGATATATATTGCTGCTTACTACCACATAGTAGATGAGAAAACATACACAACTAGTAAATTGTTGGAGGACAACTTGCCACGTGATGTTATAAAAAAGTTGTGGAAAATACCGCACTTTATCCACTTGAGAAACCATTGGTATCATCCAAACTTGCACATAACCTTCAGAATTTTCCTGATTTGGATGCCATATGGTAATGATGTGCCATTCATTTTGTATGGAATGGTTTGGGCCAACATGATCCATGACTTTAGAGAGAGGATATTTGAAGATCCAATCTTCTTCTTGCCACTTGAGGGTAACCTTATTGCAGCCCAAGATCAGCATATGCTCTACACTTATCATGATTGTAGAGAAAGACAGTGTGGGGTAAGAAATTTTGTCTACCATGATCAGCTATTCAGCCCACCTACATTGCAAGAGCCAAAGGTGGAGGAGATTCTTCATGAGTTACCATTCTAGAGGATGGCTCATTTTGTGTGGATGATAGCTTGGGGATGGGAGATTCACATGAGGATGATATATCCCAATCTATATCAGATCTCATGCATCAAGAAGGCCTTTAGATAGCCCATTGTTGCCTCTAGGGGTGTTTTACTTTTAGATGATGATAGCCATTTAGGATGCACACCAAAAGCTAGCTTGCATACTTGGGAGGGGAAACTTGGAGATGTATTGATGAGACAACATCTTGATCCTTGGAGGATTTTATCATATGCGGATTCTACAGGGGGATAAGAGGAGGCTCTTCAATTCTATCCTTGTAGTTGCTTGAGAACAAGCAACATTTGGGAGGGGAGGACTGTAATATTCCAAATTTAGCATGCAGCTAATTAGAATATTGATTTTTGTCTTTTACACTTAAGAGATGAATAAATGGGTAAGGGGACCATACATTTAAGAAATAGGAATAAATTCCCTTATGATGTGAAAAGGGATCATTATTGTGGCTGAATTTCACACCCTCATGTGTGAAAAGGGACATTTGCATGTGGACAAAGTCAAGTTTGACCAAGTAAATGGCATAAATATGGGAGGAGTGGATCATCGATAAAAATAGCTCAATATGAATGAGGATTAGTTTAGAAAACTATATGAGAGCTGGATTGAAGACCCTTAGGTATGAAAAGGGCTGAAGCAGGTTGAAGAGGTCAACCTTGACCAAATCAAACAACGCTATTAAGGAGGAGTGACATTGATGAAGGTACACCACATTTTTGGAGGGATATTGATTGTGTGATGGTGGAAAACCTAATGAGTGGGACCCAAGGTGAGAAGGCTCACTTAATTTATAAGGAAGAGGATGGTAGCTATATGGGGTTAGCTTATGAATGATATTTTGATGTGTATGCTTAGACTTTGCTCTCTTCAGCCATTTAGTTAAGATTGTTGGTGTTGTTTAGCACTAAGGTATTCCTGTTTAGGAATTCCATCTCTTCCCTTTGAGTAGATCTTGGGAGAGATATGATCTATCATTCCACACATATGGAATTGGTTCCAAGCTTCAGTATTCAGCTACATCATAGTTTCTACAGGTTATTATGTTGTGTTGCAGGGTGTTGCAGTGGAGGGTTGAGAAACCCACTTTCTAAGTTGGTTTTGCATAGGAGGAAGGATTACTTCTCTTGGGAGATCAGTTTGGAGGGTGCTTGAGATTATTTCATATATTTGGTAGCAGGCCAACCTATTTCCATCACCTACATCGTAATTCCAATCAGGAATTTTGTTATTTCTGTAGCGTAGTTTCAACATGGGGTCTTGTGGTTCGTGTTGGGATTTTTCCTGTCATTGAAGGGTTGATCCTTTCATAAAGGAATAAATTTGATCAGATCTGCATCATATCTATATTCTTACAGCCTTCTATACTCCTGTGCTTTATTTTTTAGTGATTATTCAGTCCTAGTGCTGAAGATCACCATTTGTATTTGGGTGAATTCCTAGAAACCCTTCTCGGGTTCTCTTGGATTTGTATAAAGGAGGCTAGATCTCACTTTTTGGGCCATATTGATATTTATAAAGTTAGATCTATCTGTCCCTAATATTCTATGCATAAACCTTCATAAGACTGTGTTTTCTATTTATGTAGTAATTTCATGTTGCAGTGTTTTTGGGGTTTCAACTTTTTTGAGCTATACTAGGTGTGGGAGGCTTTTTTACCTCACCTAATTTGATTTTTTTATGATATAATCTTGGATTTAGATGGTATATTGTTAGATCTAAAGGATACAAGTGTTAATTTCGATTTTTATAGCACACATTTCTGAAAATGTTTTTTTTATGCATGTATTGCTAAGCAGTCCCTATTTGGGAATTTTACATTACTGTGGGCAGACTCCATTGTACGGGAAGGCCTTCAGGGTTTTTCCCCCACAATGAATATGGGTCATACATTTTTATTCAATGAGAGGGAGTCATTATTATTACAGAGTCACCCCTCGCATTAACTTGTGTGTTATTTTTGATGTTGGGTTTGTAGCATCATGTGTGCCCCGTCTCTACAACGATCCTAATCTAACCACCTACGCGCTCGATAACCCTGATTCGGCAGAAATTGAAGCTGAAAATCCATGACATGGAGATGCCTATGTTTTCTATTGTTTTTCTCCCTTATAGTGGTTTGTTTATCAAGTTATCAAAGTTATCAATGACCCTAGGTAATGAATAATCCAAGTTCTCATATATAATATCATACACGTTCCTTTTAACTGCATTTGTATCCCCATTCCATCATTACAACATACTTGAAACTTCATAAATTCACGATTTGAGGTACAAAAGGGATGGACCTCCTTGTTAAATATTTTTAAAGTTCTCAGGGCAACATTTCAGACTGAGGGTAACATATATTCTTGCTTTGTTCCCTCAAAAATACCTAATCCATCAAATTTTAGCAATACATAAAGGCATTCTGAATCTATTCAAATTTTCATCCACATTCCATCAGATGTGCCAACATCTTTATCATCCTTTTTTGATGTGGCATTACACTCAATCACAACAGAATGAAGTCCCTCATTGATTGGATTGACCAAAGCTTCTGAATTATTTCTAGGAACATTAGACTTCAACTTACAACTAGCAAAATCATTCCTAAAACTAAATTTTTCTCAAGGCTTCTCCGTTTATTTTCAAGACATGCTTGTTAGCACCATATGCATCCAGTGTTGAAACTAGAAAACCCAAGATTAACTTCAAACCTTCAAGGTGGATTTCATCATTAAATAAATTAACCACCACATCAATTTCCCTCTTAATCAAAGGCTTAAAACATGAATATAGTGGAAATGAAACCTTTTGCAAAAACTTATCCAAGAATCATTGATATTTTAGTTGTGCCAAATTGAGCTACAACAGATACCTTGCCACCATACTATCTAAAATATGGTAGACCTTTACTGTGGAGATCCGAAATCATCTCACTATATATACAATGAAACTCTCATAGGTATGAAATATATCTTTACCACCAAAAAACTTTAGAGGTGTTTGAACTCCACTGTCATTGAACTGTAGTTTCCCACCAAAAAAAAAAACTCAGAGATAAGTTACCGAAAATCTCAGAGAAATATATCTAAAATTTTGTCTTTCTTTGGTGACAGAGTTTGCTATATTTTTTAGTTTCATATATTAATCCAACGTGACATATTCAATAGATGTGTCCATATAAGTTGACCCGGCATGAATTTTATACGTATTTTTGAGGCCAACATCAAGAGGAGAGAATTTCTTGTATTTGGAGGGTTGTCTAGAAATTTCTATAGACTCATATATAATTACATAGGCTCAAGAATATCTCTTCATACATTACATTAATTATTTGAATCTGAATGATAAATCCTAATATTCTAAAATCACTTTCTCATGAAACCCATGAAGCAAGACTTATAAACATAATTTTATTACATCATTTATACAAGCCACAATTACATTTCATTATGAAGACCGGACCTAGTTACACTTTTCAACACTCCCTCTTAACTAGGGAGGTATTCATAATGGTACTTGGTCATTCTCAATCTGAATAATTTCTCATAAGAAGAATCGTATTGGTAACTCCTTTCTATAGCATCATATCAGCTAGCATTGTTGCATAGCAAGACCTTGACTAACAACTCCATCTCTCCAGGAGATCTTTAGCTTAATGCTGGTGAGTCTAATGATTTAATAGACACCCTCATCATTGTCTCTCTCGAAAGATACCCCACTCAGGTTCTCTCATATTATGTTTAGGACTATTCTTATCTTTTTACTCCTAGTCCTAAAATAATATCGGTCCTTTCACGACTCCTCTTACCTTAGATGACCTACTACATCCTCAAAGAGTATAGGATGCCAAATGATTACCCAACCCCATATTTTGTCTTCCAAAGTGAAGAAAATAATGATGTCTCTATCTCTCCCTCTCAATTAGGGAGGACATATTCCAATAAAGGAATGTACTCATTCCTATACAAGGAATGTACCTAAGCTCCCTCTTGGCTTACGAATTTCCAAGTTTATACCAAGTAAGAAACTTGTTTCTAGGATCTCTATTAATAGGGACCTACAACAAATCCCTAAGTGGATATAATTGGAAAACCAACAACTTTAAATAATTTATTCCTTCGATGTCGTGATTTTTTTTTTATGTTATGGATTCTTCATCTTTTGGGACTTCTTCATAGGGCACACACCATCCATCACTTTCATCCATGATTCATGTCATCATTCCTTCCATAAGAAAGTGATCCATCAGTATTCATATGGCTTTGATTCATGTCATGCTACTTTCTTCATACCATGTTTCTTCAAGGATCTTTCATCCTACCACATGGTTATCCATAGTGGAAGACATCCACTTCCCTTTGCCAGTACTACATAATCCCATCCATATATTGTTCAAAATAAGAAATGGACACTTACATAAAAATTACCTTTGTGATGGTTATTCATCATGACATCTTCCTGTAAGTATCAGAATACTGCATACATGTTGACACATCTCCCAAATATATCCATTGTCAAGGGTCTCCATATTTTTATGACTTCCATCAGAGTCTTCATATATTTTCGGTAGATTTTATAATCAAATATTATTGGTCTTTTGGATGTTGATTTCCTTTACCATGATTGCATTTCTTATGATCCCTACCTTCCTTTATTCACACATTTCATTCCCAGGATATTTCAATTAGAGTTCGTTGATTGTAGTTGGTGAGCCCTGGTATTGCACCAAGAGTGCTGCAACTCCCAGGGGATGCCCTACTTTACTTTATCAACCCGGAGTTCGTACAAACTTTGAGTTGATGTTGCTATATACACAGTAGATTCATTCTGTTCATGTCATCCTATTCTGCTTTACAAAACAGTGCTATTAAATTATGATAACAACTGGAAAGTAAATTACTGGAAGGAAATGAAAAAAAGGAAATTAAACTAAAGTGCTGAAAATAAATGACAAGAATGAACTAATTTAATTGGCAAAAAGGGAAATGACTGAAAATAAACTAAGCTAACTTGCTAAACATAAGTGGCAGAAAGGAAACTAATTCTAAACCATACTTAACTTGGCCAAATAGCTAAATGCACCATGCTTATCCTATGATCTATCTACCATGCTTCTATCCATGCAACTAGGCTATCCATGACTAAATTCTAACTAAAAAGAGTTAATTTGTATTTTGGAGGAAGGAAAAGGGCTAAAATAGGCTAATGGGAGGTTCAACACATGAAACAAGGTTTGGAAGTGGAATGAGGGGGTTTAAAACCTTAGAAAACTTGATTATGATGTGATAAATGAATTTGGAGCAGAGATAATTGAAAAAGGCTTAGAAGTGGAAAGAGGGGTTTTAAAACCTTATTAGAACTTTATTATAGCGCAAGAAGCCTTTGGAGCAGAAATAACTCAAGAGCAACATGGCAGAATATGATGGCGGTAAAATTTTCGATGTGTGATGTTGCAATTGCAACTTTGCAAGTTTAAATGGATAGCGGTAAGAACATAACGAAATTAACTAATATGTGTGATGTGAAAATTGTGCTGTGGTAAAGGTTGTGGGCTGGATTTGCAATGTGGGAAGAACTCTGAGATGCGATTTATGATACCAAAAATGCAAGAACAAGTGATAAACGTTAAGGGTAAAATATAAAGGATGCAAAGTGCGATTGACGTGGTGGTGGGATCGACAGCGAGGCGAGATCGCACTATCGAAATCGGCTAGAACAATGGTAAGTGTTTAAGGGTGAAAGGTAAATGTTGTCAAGTGCGAATTTCAATTTCTCAAGATCGCAATCACAAAGAGTGAGCGGTGAGAATTGAAGGTAAAAGGTAAATTTTCGATCTGCGTAGTGCGATGTACGGTGGTGGGAATTTCGAGGAGGAAGATAGAGGTCAGGTTTCAATGGTTTTTCAAGTGTTTAGCATTAAAATGGTTTTGGCGATGGTGATCGATGGAACAAAGGAATAAGGTGGGCAATCGGAAAAGGAGAGCGGTAAGTCTGTAAAACAAAAGGTAAGGGCTGCGAAGTACGATTACGATGTATGGTGGCAGGAGTCTTAAGGAGCAAAGGTAGAGGTCCAATTTTTGGTGGTTTGGAATGGTTTTTCACGTGTTTTGCATAAAAAGGATAGGAAGCCATGAACGGACTAAACAAAGAAATAAGGCTGAAGGCCTTAAGGGCATTTGAAAAAAAGGTAAGTGCAACATTAAAGTGAGAAGTAAAGGAGGGAAATGGAAGCATAAGAGAAGTGCTCAAAAATGAAACACACCTACAGATTATGCACGGGGGATAGACAAAAATGCAGGATGAAACGATGAAGGAAAGGCTTGGACTTGGTGACTACAAATTCTAAACAGGAAGCAATTTTTGGCCTACGGGAAGGTTCACCCCCACTCGAACTCTATTGAAAGAGAGGAGAGGGGGGAGAATTGACCATAGTTTTGGAGTTTTTCCTCTATTTCTCTATGCATAAGAAATTGAAACTACATTATCACAAAAACTAAATAGCAATGAAACTTATCAGAAGCAGATATAACTCAAATGGTAGAAGAAAAAATATCTAAATGACAGAAAAGAAAATATAGTAACAGTAGAGAAGATGAGGCACATGGATTGGGCCCTAACCCACAAGCCTATCCCTCTAAAATTAAATAAATCAAATGAAATCAGTCTGCACATTTCACAAAATAATAACTGCATACATCTATAAAAGTTTAAATCCCTGAATAAAAAAAAATCTTCAATAGTTCATAACAATAATTTTGAATGGAATCGAGATTAAGATAGACTAACTCTTCCTAGCTCTAGCTCTGATCTATTTATTCTACAGGGTAGATCCCAACAGCTCCCTAGAAAAATGGTGATTGATTCCACTTGACTTGAAGTAAACCAAGGTTGAGTGCTCTCCTCTTTGAATTACTCGACTGCCTCTAGAATTTGAATTGCTGGAGAGAATCCTTGGGATCCTTCAGCTACCTTTGAGGGTGGAAAATCCTCCTATATTTTATCCTTGTTGTATCCTCCAAGTATTTGTGATAAAATATTTATAAAAGATCTTAATAAATCATGATTTTCTGCACTCAACCTTATATTAGGAACTCATAGTATGTTAGCCTTAATCACCACCTATACTAGCATCATAAACCCAAATAATAATAAAAATGCAAGCAAAAGAGATCTAAGGAGGAAAAAAGGTGACTATTAACCCCTCCAAATATGTCTAATGATGGAGCTCATCATCACCCCTCTACTGAATGGTTTCTCGTCCTTTGAGCAACTAATCCTCCTCCTCCATTTCCTTCAAAGATTTTATAGCCCCCCTGAGTTCCCGAGGAAGAAGTGTGCAAGTTTCCCCAAGGGGTTAAAATCCATCATTCTTTTTTGCATTCTCCCATTCTCTATCTTGTGCATCTGTGTCCTCTTTATCAGTCAGCCCCAGCAGCAAAGGTGGGCTGAGCTTTAGTCCCAACCATAAGATATTTTTGGCCTTCATGGCCATATTTTATAATGGTGCCCTTTCCAATTCACCCCTCAGTCTTTTTGGAGTATGATACTCCATGTTCTTGAGGCTATGTGCGAGGTTGTTCCATCTCCTCTGGTTGGCCATAATGCACTCCTCTTCTATTTACCTAGAAACATCATCAAAGTGGCCTATCACCTGGTTTGGGAGTCTAAAGATAGATTTCAACCAGTGCAGGGTCCTTTTCAATATCTTGATGATTAAGGATGACTCCTCTTGGGTTGAAGACTTCTGGTCTAAGATATAAGGGTTCTCTGTTTCTTCCTCCCATGACCTTCCATATCTCTTTGGCTCTATTTTCCTCATTCACCATCCAAGATGCTAGAGACATTAGCTGCATACCCCCCAATGTAGGATTGGGGTCCCAAATATCTAGATTTTTCAGAACCAAGTTATGCATATAAAACTCTACCATCTTTGCCTGATCAACTATGTTGGCTTGCTTGTAGAACTTCATGAATTGCCTACAATCTTGGAAAGGGAGTGATCCATGGGAGGCTAAAGTGTTCATTTGAATTAGAAGCCATTTTTCTTTGAGGTACACAACATATGAGTGAGAGGGGAATCTTTGCTGAAGGGATTAAATGCATAAGTCTACCATGGTGGCTACTTGCTCATCTTTTTTTGGCAATTTCTCTGTTAGCACTACTTTCTCTGCATGTGCCTTCTGTAGCTTCTCCTTCAAAGATATTTCTTTGATGCTTTCCTCCCCCTTTGGAGATTCTTCAATGAGGATCGGGATTGGGGGAGAAGTTTCTGGCTTTCTTTGATTCTTGTCAGCTCTGGAATACCTAGAGGTCTTTCTTTTTCTTTTTGTGCTCAGAGGAGCCATGGTGGCAATTATCTTTGTGTAGTGAGGGGATGTGACGCTGGGTTGTGAGTCTATGTCTCACCCACTTTCTTTTATCTCTATGACTTATATGGCCATCTCTTATGTTTTTCTTTGGCCCTTTCTCTCTCTCTCTTCTTCTTCTGGTTCTTCTTGTTTCTGCTAGGTCTTCCTCTTCTTCTTTCTGGTTCTTCTCCTTCTTATTTCTGGTTCTTCTTCTTCTTATTTCTGGTTCTTCTTATTCTTCAAGTGTTGTGTGCTTCAGTCGGCCTTCTCCCTCTAAAAATTTTCAATTCAAAGGTTTGGATGAGACGAAATCTCCTTTTATTAGATGATGCAAATAAATTTGGAGTGCCAATATAACTCCACTTAGCTCCAGCTCTGTCGTAGATAATTTTTACCTTCTCCCTGTTAAATCAGGATGGACTATGCATTTTCCTCCACTTGTTCTCATCTACTCCAATGATTTAAAATTTTTATTTTCCATGCCCAGGTGGCGTGTATTTCCAGTTTCATTCCAGTCATACCTCACAGTGGTGGCAACATTAACTGGCCACCTTTCTGCCCCTCAAACTCTAAGTCTGCAAATCTGGCTATTATGAATGCATAACAAGGGCTGAGAGCTTATACCTGAGTTTAATTGTTGTTTCCAAGGTTGTTGCAGGAGCTGGAGGTTTGATACAAGCCTTTTTAGATGTTGTGTTCTTCACCATATTCATGTTCTCTGAGTGAGCAACTTGCTGAAGGAGCAGCTTCTTGAATGAGCTGCTAATATTTTTCTGTTGTTTCTCTCCACTATAGATGTCGCATGGGGTGCTTGAGATACCATGGGTGGAATTCTCATTCTCCTGTAGTTGGTTCTGCAGTTGCCCTTGTTGTTCCTCTTGGTAGTCCATGAACAACTTTGTTTTTGCAGGAACTTTCTGATGTTTGTAGTAGTTTGTTTGCGTGCTGCTTCTCTTGCTACATTATGTTCAGGAATAGAGGAGTGTGGTGTATGGAGGTGATGGAGGAATTTATGAATTTGAATGGAGTGAATGATGGGATGGACGAAAAGATAGAAGAAGGGAAAAGAAGATGAATTCTTCCCTGTGTTTTCTAGAAACCATTAACAACCAACAAAACAACAAACACAGAAAAACACAGTGATGCAGATGCATTTTTTTGGTTTTGTTCTTTTTCTCTTTTTTATTTATATTTTTTTCGAAAGAAAGTGGGTTGCCTTCATGGAGGTTTTCAACCCATGGATCTTTGTTCTTTCTTCTTCTTCTTCTTCTTCTTCTTTTTGAGCAAGTGAGTTGCCTCCATCGAGGTTTTCAACCCACAAGCTTATTCTTTTTTCTTTTTTATGTTAGGAGGTGTGGGAAACTATGGAGTTTCCCATCACATACACCTCTCTTCTTATTGAATTGATGAATTTTTCCATTGACAAAGGCTTCTTGTAAATTTTAAGTCTGTGACCATTGAAAAACAAGGGGATCCCTTCCTCATATATGGTCCTTATTTGAACTGCGCCATTATCACAACATTTCTCCACTGTGTAAGGCCCCAACCATATTGTCATCATCTTGCCTTTGAATTATTTAAACCTTGAATCATACAATAGTGCCCAATCTTCTTCTTGGAAGGTATTTTCTTTGATGTTATTTTCATGCCATACTTTCCTTTACAGCTGAACTACCTCTGTGTAAAGAAGTGCTTGAATTCTGAACTCATCCAATCCATTTTGTTGCATCAACCTCTCTTTTTGGGAATTTTTTAGATCTAGATTTAATTCATCTTCCATTCTTAAATTATTGAATTCAAACTCAACTAAAAGTAGAGCTTTCTTACCATAGACTAGTTCATAAGGAGTGAATCTTATTGTTGTCTTCCAAGTGGTGTTGTAGGCCCAAGTAGCTTCTACTAATCTATCTGCCCAATATTTTCTACTGCTGCTCACAACCTTGGTGGGGATGCTTTCTAAAGCTTTGTTAGTTACTTCTACTTGGCCATTCGCCTGAGGATGATAGGCAATATAAGTTCTATGCTTAATCTTGTGCTTCCTAAAAATATTCTCAATGAGGTGAGAGGTGGACTGTGATCCCTGATTTGTGACTATTTCTCTGGGATATCAAAATTTTTAAAACACATTCTCACTCAGAAATTCTACTGCTTTGTCTTCGGTTGCTACCTTCACTATTTTTTCTTTAGCCCACTTTTTCAGGTAATCAATGCAGACTATGATATACTTATTTTTTCTGGATTGTGGATCGATGGGTCCAATAAAGTCCATGTGCCACTTGTCAAATGGCTTAAGGGCCACCTAAGGGTGTAAAGTCATTTCATCCCTTTGTGTGGGTTTCCCCATCCGTTGGCACTGGTCACACCTGCTAGTGTATCTTATGGAATATTGGTGAAGGTTATGGAAATAGTAACCTGCCTGCAAAACTTTGTAAGCAGTTCTCTTTGCAGCAAAGTGGCCTCCACATGGGTTATCATGACATTCATAAAGGATATCAAAAAATTATTCCTCCCTCACACATATTCTTAGGATTTGATTAGGGCCTAGCTTGAAGAGATTCCCCCCAATCCATGTGAAAGGGGAAATTTTTCTGATGATTTTTCTCCTCTCCCTGAATGAAAGATTAGGAGGGAGTTTTCCGGCAACCAATTAGTTGGCTATATCAGAAAACCATGGTGAGAGTGCTGATATGGAAAAGATGTGCTAATCTGCAGCTGGTCATCCACCATTACTTCTTCACCTGCAGGGAGAACTAACCTAGAAAAAAAATATGCAACAACATTTTCCTTTCCAGGTTTATCAACTATAGTCAAATCAAATTGCTGCAAAAGTAATAACCATCTAATCATTCTAAAATTAACATTCGGTTTGTTCATTAAATAATTGATGGCTGCATGCTCAATGTGAACAAAGGTCTGATATCCAGTGACATAATGCCTTAATTTGTTCAATGCATGGACAATGGACCACATCTCCTTCTCAGTAACAATATAATTCATATTGGATTTGGAAAAATTCTTGTTGATGATATAAATGGCATAAGGGATTTTGTCCTCTAATTGTTCTAATGTTTCCCCTGCAGCTTTTTTGAATGCATCAGTGTGGATGTGGAAAGGAAGAGTCCAATTTGGACCTCAGAGGATGGGGGAAGTAGTCAACTTCTTCTTAATGAGCTCAAATCCTCTTAACAAGGATCAGACCAAATAAAATCAGAATATTTGGCCAATAACCCAAATAATGGTGAAGCCATCTTGCTGAAATCTTTGATGAAACTTCTATAGTAACCAACTAAGGCTAAGAAACTCTTGACATATTTCTACTTTTGAGGATTAGGTACCCTTTTGATGATACTGATTTTGTTTGGGTCTACCTGTATTCCTGCTTGGGATATGGAGTGTCCTAATAAAACCCCCGCTTTCTTTAGGAATTCACACTTTTCTGGGCTCAAGGAGAGATGCATCTCAATGCACCTTCTTAGTACTTTATCCGAATTGGAGAGAGCTTCCTGGAATTCATCCCCATATGGTGTGAAATCATCCATGTAAATTTCAACAAAGTCATGGACTAACTCAGAAAATATGCTTAGGACAACCCTCTGGAAGGTCGATGGGGCATTGCAGAACCCAAAGGGTAGGACTCTATAAGCAAAGGTACCCCAAGGGTAGGTGAAAGTAGTCTTACCCTAGTCTTTAGGGCTGATTTGAATCTGATTGTACCCATTGAACCCATCTAATAAGGAAAATAAATTTTTCCCTCCAAGGCCATCCAGGACTTGGTCTATAAAGGGAAAAGGGAAATGGTATTTCTTGGTGGCTTTGTTAAGTTCTCGATAATCAACATAAATTTTCCACTTCCCATTCTTATTTGGGACTAGGACAAGAGGAGATACCCACTCACTGTTGGATATAGGATATATGAACCTCGCATCCAATAGTTTCTACAACTCTTCTTTGACTATGTTCTTTAGATTTAGGTTCATTCTTCTTTGGGGTTGTCTCACATGCTTTCATCCTTCTTTGATGTAAATGTGATGTCTTCATACTGAAGGATGCACCCCTTTCACGTCCTTGTAATCCCAAGCAAATGGTTCAATATTTTCTTTCAAAAGTTGGCATATATGCTTCTCTTCTTCACTTGAGAGGTTTGGGTTGATTTTCAGAGATTTGGATGGGCCAAACTCGACAACCTTGGTGGTTTCATAGGTTGTATCAATTGATTGCACTTCCATCCAAGGTTGGATTTCAGACTCTTTGACTAAAGTTTTGAGTGGAGTGTTAGTGGAGGACTGGTTTTGAATGGCATGGTCGATGAGTTCATCTTCATCAAGTTTCCCCCCTCTAAGGATAGTATCTATGGTACACAAAGAGGCAGTGTTATATAACTCATCTTCTTCGTCCTGCAACCATATAGGGAGATCATGATCAATGGAAGGTTGGGTTGGAGGATATAATACTAGTTGTTTAGACAAGGGCCCATTTTTTATAGTCATGTTTCTGGCCCGACAACTAATATAAGCGTCTGCAGTGGCTAACCAAGGTCTCCCTAAGATGAGAAGATAACCATTAAATTTTTTTTTTGGCTGCAGGACCAGGAAATCTGTAGGATACTCCCAAGAGTAAATGGTAACCATAACATCCTCAAAAATTCCTTCCAAATTTACTGTGGACTGATCTGCAAGTTGCAGAACTGTTATGGTTTTCCTCAAGGTCCCTTGGAGATTAAGTTTCAACATAATTTCCTTGGTCATGATATTAATGTAAGCCCCTAAATCAATCAGAGTGTTTGGGACTGTGACACCATCTATATGTACATCAAAAACTGTACTACTAGGGTCCAAGTATTTTGAAAATATAACCTTCCCCAACATCAGGTCAAACAGTTGTCCTACCACATTGATGGTGGGGGTATCTCTCTTCCTCCTTCCAGGTTTCTTGAATCACTTTTCTTTGATGAGGCTATTGTAGATAGGTACATCCTTAATGGCCTGGAGAAGTGGTATCTTTACACACAAATTTTACAATTCTCCCAAGATTCTAGTATCCTCCGAGGTGTGCTGACTAGGGTGGATCAAGCGCTCGAGAAAAGGAGGTTGTTGGATCTGAGTGTTATCTTCTTCCTTTTACTCCTCAACCTCTAAAGGTGGATATGGGGGATGGTTGTCTGGGAGTACTCTTCCCGACCTAAGATTATCCTCCTGTATCTCCATAGCATAATCTGGATGGGATGTTTATCTAGTGGGAGCCTGTTGTTCATGTCTATTGTTCGGGTTCGAATTGGGCTGTGTAGGTATAGGTAGCCTAGAAAGAGTAGCATGAGTAAGTTGAGGTTGAGGTTGGGGGGAGGAATTAGAGCCAGTAGTTGATTTTATTGAGGCCTCCACTCTTGGGATGGATTTTACCACTGAGGTTGTTGTGGAACATACTGCTGAAATGGTTGGTTTACTAGCTGAGGATGATATGAAGGGTTGGAAGGCCAAGTAGGAGATGTAGACTAGGATGAAGGAGTGGGCATGTACCAAGGTTACATGGGTGCACTCTTATTGTTGTAATGGTAAGAGTGAGGTGCACCTTGCATACCTTGTTGATATGATTGAGGGCCCTAAGGCCTTCTCTGGTTGATGAAACAAAGTTGCTCTGGCATTGTTTCCCCACCTTGATATACATCTTTAACTCCAGGTAAGGAGGTACACTTTTCTGTGGCATGATTCTCTTCATAGACTAAGAAAACCTATATGACATTTAGTGGGCATTCATTCCTTGGGTGTTTCCTGGTACATCTAGGAAAAAACATGGCCAGGGCTCTCTCTTGTTCCTCTTGATTCCTTTTGACCTGCATTTTGTCCATTTTCAGAGCAAAGGTGTGCATCATGTCACTCTTGAAGTCCTATGGCAGGTTTCAAATCTCATGTTTTATGAAGGTTGAAGAGGAAGGGGTATTGGATGTACTTCAGCTAGCTCTTACCTTCTTCCTAAATGCACTATAATGGTTCCAAAAGACATTTTTTATTGTTTCATAGGTTTTTTGGTAAATATCTCCTCCTGATAACATATTCAAGGTTTCTATCATCTCTTCACTGATCCCTCGAAGAAGTATAAGTTTGAGTGAGTCAAGATCAAGAGTACAGTTGGCTCTCTTATAGTTCAATTGAAATCTCTCTTCATAGTCCTCTAGGGATTCATCAGGCCCTAGAGTCATCCTAAATATATCATCCTTAGTTTCCTTGGACCTACAATAGTCTTTGTACTTGCTACTAAAGGTCTCTTCCATATTTTCCCAGGTAGTGATGATATCCCCAGGAAGACCCATGAACCAGCACAAGGTTGCATCCTTAAGGGTGGATGGGAATAGCTTCAACATCTGATCATCATAGCTGTAGTCATAAGTCCTACAAACAATAGAAAATTAAAACATGAATGTGTCAGGGTCCTCAGAGGTGAGTCTATGGAAGTGTGGAAGAGCTGAGGGGCTAATGTTTTTCATCTTAGTTTCCCCATCTGCCTCTATTATGGGAAAGGCTCTCTGGGTCCCAACCATGGTTATGATAGGTGAAGCTGGTCCCTCAGTTGAAACATGGTCTTCCTCTTCTTCCACAATAGGATCCTCAAAATATTCAGAAGGCTCTCCTAGATGGGGTTCTGTTGTGAAACCAGCTCCAAAAAGAGAAGAAAAGAGATATAAATGCCTTAGAAATAAGCCACTTCGAGGGGGAAACCTCCAATACATTACATGAATGAACAATTCTTGGATGATTCAAATTACAAAACCTCCTTTCTATATAGGAGTCCATGGGGCCACAATGTAATCCTAGCCGACCTAACAATAATAATTTAAGGGCACAATAATAACAAAATGGGGGTTACAAGGGTACAATAATAACAGTAAGGGACTATACTAGTAATATAGGGACCTAACATGCCCCTCTCCTTCAAAAAAGTGTTGTCCTCAACGCTTGAGTAGCTATGGGTGCTTCTATATAAAATTATCATCCTCCCATGTAGAATCTTCAGTGGGTAAGTTCTTCCACTTGATGATATACTCTGAAACTGATCGATTCCATAGCTGTCAATTTCTTCTTTTTGTGACTGCTTCAAGTTCCAATATGATTTTTCCTTCCTCATCAAGTTCTGGCAATATTGTTTGAACTGGAATATTTTCACCTATAACCTTATTTAAGCATGAAACATAGAAAATTGGATGCACTCGCGAAGAAGTAGGAAGCTCCAATTTGTATGCCAAATTACCAATATTTTGCAACACCTTGTAAGGACCATAGTACTTTGGCGATAATTTATTATCCTTCTTAGCTTGCTTGAGGGACATTTGTTTGTATGGTTGTATCTGTAAAAATACCTAGTCTCCTACATCAAAACTTCTCTCACTGCAATGTTGATCTGCCTGTTGTTTCATTCGATTTTGTGCCAAAATTAGGCTATCCTTTAAGAGTTGGAGAAATTCTTTTTGATGCTCAATGTGATCTTCCACTGCGTGAACCTTCGAATTTTCTCTTAAAGATGATGTGATGGATGGTAGATGATATCCATAAAGTGCCATAGATGGGGTCATTTTTGCTACAGTATGGAAGGAAGTGTTATACCACCATTCAGCTAGAGGTAACCACTTGACCCATTGTGTTTTTTTATCAAATACAAAACAACGAAGATATCCTTCCAAACATTTATTTACTATCTCGGTTTGACCATCGGATTGAGGATGATAAGATGAGATATGAGCTAATTGAGTACCCAAACAAGAAAATAACTCCGTCCAAAAATTTCTAATAAAAATGGGATCTTTGTCGCTCACAATAACCCTTGGGTTTCCATGTAGCTTTTGAATTGTGTCCATAAATGTCGTAGCAACTGTACTTGCTTTAAATGGATGAGATAATGCACAAAAGTGTGAATACTTGGTAATTCTATCAACTACCACCATGATGACACTCTTTCCTTCGGACTTAGGTAAACCTGTGATAAAATCCATTGAAATATCCTCCCAACGTTGACTTGGAATGGATAAAGGTTGTAGAAGACATGGGGTCTTAATTGTCTCAACTTTATTCTACTGGAAAACCAAACATTCTGCCACAAACTTTTGAATATCAGATTTGAGGCCATCCCAAAAAAATTCTTTCTTCACCCTGTGGTAAGTTTTTAAAAACCTTGAGTGTCCTCCTAAAGGAGAAATGTGCAATTCCAAAAGAATCTTTTGTTTTAGTTGGGAATTCTTACAAAGATATAAGCGATATTTGTACCATAAGGAATCATTTTTCCAACTACATGTATCATATTTACTAGGATATTTCTGCAACTTTTGAATGAGTGTCCACACGTCTTCGTCCTTCTTCCATTCATCTCTTGCTTCGATTATCCAATCTGGTTGGATAATAGAAAATGCACAAAGCAATGCTTCCACCTCTTCATTATTTCTTGAGAGTGCATCTGCAACAACATTTAGCTTCCCTTTTTTGTATATTATTTAAAATTCATAACCCAACATCTTTGTGACCCATTTTTGTTGCTCTTTTGAAGATAGTCTTTGTTCCAAAAAGTGTTTAAGAATATCATGATCAGTTTTTACCTTGAAGTGTCTTCCCATTAGGTAATTTCTCCATTTCTTTAGTGCATGTAGTATTGCTAACATTTCCTTCTCATAAATAGGTTTCTGTAAATACTTTCCTTTGATTGGACGGCTTTCAAAAGCAATGGGTCTTCCTTCTTGCATTAAAACAGCTCCAATTCCATTTCCTGAGGCATCACATTCCACAATAAAGGTTTTTGTGAAGTCTGGCGTAGCTAAGACTGGTGCTAGGCACATTGCCTCTTTAAGATGTTCAAAGGCTTTAGTTGCTTCATGAGTCCATAAAAATGCAGCTTTCTTCAATAATGTTGTTAGAGGTGCTGCTATTCTCCCATAATTCTTAACAAACTTTCGATAATACCCTGTTAACCTGAGAAATCCACGCAACTGCTTTATGGTTGTGGGGACTTTCCATTCTTTAATGGTTTTCATTTTGTTAGGATCTACCTTAACACAATCATGGGATACAATATGACCCAGATATTCCACCTCTTGTGCTCCAAAGAAACATTTGGGTGCTTTTGTATATAATTGTTTCTCCTGCAATAGTTTGAGCACCCTGTCAACATGTTGAACATGATCCTTCCAAGACCTGCTATAGATTAGTATATCATCAAAAAATACTAGCACAAATTTTCTAAGGAAGGGTTTGAAAATGGAATTCATCAACCCTTGGAATGTAGAAGGTGCATTGGTAAGGCCAAAAGGCATGACCAAAAATTCATAATGACCCTCATGAGTTCGAAATGCTGTTTTTGGAATATCTTCAGTCTTCATTCTAATTTGATGATATCCTGAACAAAGATCCAACTTGGAAAAATAAATTGCTCCATGTAATTCATCCAATAATTCATCAATCACAGGAATGGGAAATTTGTCTTTAATGGTGAGCTTATTGAGCTCCCTATAATCAGGACACATTCGCCATGATCCATCCTTCTTGTGTACCAATACTACAGGAGTAGAGAAAGAACTTTGACTAGGTTGAATTATACCCGCCTCTAACATTTCTGCAATCATACGTTCAATTTCGCTCTTTTGGATATAAGGATATCTATAAGGCCTGATGTTTGGAGGAACACTTCCTGGAATCAAATGAATAGCATGATCATGATCACGAATAGGTGGGAGTCCTTTTGGAGTTTCAAAAACCTTGGAATGATTGTCCAAGACTTTTTGGAGATCTGCAGAAATAGATGATTTTGATGTTGGAACTTATAGTGAGAATAATTGTGCAATTATGCCTTGTTGTTCTTTCTTTAGAAGATTTTTCATGAAATTAGAGCTTATTATCTTTCCTGGCTTCCCTTTAATACCCCGTAATTCGACTTCCTTTCCTTCTGAAAAAAATTTCAAGAAAAGTTCTTGAAAATTAAAAGCTATCGTCCCCAAAGATTGTAACCATTGTACTCCTAGTACAACATAAACACTTCCCATAGGAATGGAAAGAATTGGACTATTCAATACATATTCCCCCATGGTTAGCTTGATATTATGGCATTTTCCAGAGAAATTTATAGTTCTTCCATTTGTAACCATCACTTGACATTCTGGTGCTGGGTATAGGAAACAATTCAATTCCTTGGCTACCTTACAATGAATAAAATTATGGGTACTGCCTGAATCAATCAACAATATTACCTTTTTCTTCTTGATATGTCCTTCTATCTTGAGATTTTGAGGAGTGGTAATTCCTGCCAATACATTACATGATATGGTCAAACTCATTTCTTCCTCTTCTTGGGTTGGTTCCTGGTGTATATCCTCTTCTTGTTAATTTTCTTCTTCCTCTTCACAATCTATGTAAACTAATTTCTTCTCAACACACTTATGACCTTTAGTGTATTTTCTATCACAACTGTAGCAAAGCCCTGTTTCTCTTTTTTCTTCCAATTGTTGCGGTGTCAACCTTGTAGGCTGTGGAAATCTAGGAGTAGCAACACTTCCCTCCTTATAGAAGTGAGTGGTAGGCTTCCTTGTCGCCATAATTTTACATTCAATTTTTCTTGCCAACCTGAATGCCTTCTCCAATGAATCAGATTCCAAAACACGAACTTCATGTTGGATGTTATCCTTTAAAGTACCTATGAAGAGATCTATCATGTGTTCCTATGGAATATCAGTTACCCTTATATTCAATTTTTAGAAGTCCTCAATGTGCTCCCCCATTAAACCCTTTTTTTTTAGATTTATAAATTGGCTAAAGAAGGTGTGGCTCTTTGTATCCTCATAATGTGCTATCATTTCCTCCGTAAAAATTGACCAAGTGACAATTTTTTTACGGGAGCAAAGCCATCGATACCATATAAATGTATTTTGTTCTAAATGTAAAGTTGCAATGTGTACCTTTTGTGTGTTTTGCACATTATGGAGATCAAAATATTGCTCCATCTGTAGTATCCATATTATAGGATCCTTTCCATCAAACTTCCTCATATCCATTTTTGGAATATGGTGGTTCTTCCCGCCAACATTAGATTTTATGAAATCACGATTAACATTTATTTTGTTCTCATCATGAGTTTCCTTTACTATATTTTCACCATTAGGAAACATTTATTGTATCAAATTTGTCAAACCTTCCATGTCTACTTTTAGATCATTCTTCATGTTTTCCATTTTCTCATCAATCTTAGCTTCCATGTCATCCATCTTAGATTCCATGCCAGCTTCCATGCCATCTATCTTAGATTCCATGCAATCTATCTTAGATTCCATGCAATCTATCTTAGATTCCATGCCATTCTTCAAACCATCCATCTTAGATTCCACGCCTTTCTTCAAACCATCCATCTTAGTTTCCATGCCTTTCTTCAAAACTTTCATGTCATTTTTTGTTGCTCTTTGCAAGAGTGAAATTTGTTACACTTGCTCTTGTAATTTTGATATTTCATGTGGCCATTCTTCGTCTTCATGAGTCATAGTAGAGCTTTCTAAAGGATTAATGGGTGTTGAATTCTTTTTAGGGGCCATTTTAGAATCCAATACTGATATCTATTCTACAATATGCCCTTGGAATCAATTCAACTTGATTCTTCAAACAAGACTTATGCAATTCAGAAAAAAAATACACACCTTTTACTTGTTTTTGAGGAGATCGTTATTGAAATTGAATTATCTCTATAATTTTAGATCCTCAATATATGAAATTCAGCCCTGTAGTAGCCCCCTGAAGCTTCTTTCAAATGCCACAGGTCTGATCTGATTTGGATTCTTCAAGGCAAAGTGATGTCCAATCTCCCACAATGACCCAATTTTGGACTGGTTCAGTAGAGCGAAATTGTACAAATTGCCACGTGTCACTGTTTCCTCCTTTGGCTCTGAAATTGATAGACAAAAAACTATAGTCCGTGTAATTACGACCACTTTTTACATCATTCCAATCTGATGCTCAAAGAGAGAGGTATGAATATTTTCCCACGATCACCTCTTTGAGATGAAATTTAGAAGCTTCAAAAAGCCCTAACTTCCATAGATCATATCTCCGAAAATATTGCAAACCAATATCCGAAATTTTGTGACGATGTTCCTCAGGATTTCAGCTTCGTGCTCTAAAAATTTCATCTTCCGAACCTTCGTAGAAAAATCGTTATTACTAAAATACCATGATGACCTGTTTAGGTTAAATTCAGGAGCCTGCAAAATGACCTAACTTGCACAGATCATATCTCCGAAAATATTGCGAACCAAGCTCTGCAATTTTTCGATGATGTTCCTCAGGATTTTGGCTTCGCACTCTAAAAATTTCAGATTTTGAACCTTCGTAGAAAAAATTTATAGTGAAAATTCCACAATGACTTGTTTGGAGCCGCGAAGCCCTAGAATATGAAAGCTCTAATACCAAATGTTGTGAAACCAACTCCAAAAAGAGAAGAAAAGATATATCAACGCCTTAGAAATAAGCCACTTCGAGGGGGAAACCTCCAATACATTACATGGATGAACAATAATTGGATGATTCAAATTATAAAACCTCCTTTCTATATATAGGAGTCCATGGGGCCACAATGTAATCCTAGTGGGGCCACAATGTAATCCTAGCCGACCTAACAATAATAATTTAAGGGCACAATAATAACAATATGGGGGTTACAAGGGTACAATAATAACAATAAGGGGGTTACACTAACAATAATAAGGGACTATACTAGTAATATAAGGACCTAACAGGTTCAATCTCATTGCCACTAAAGAAGAGTGAAGGGTGTCTAAGAGCTGATGTGGGGGTTTTAGGTAAGGTTTGTCTTTGAGTATTCCTAGTCCTACGAGGCATGAAAATAAGATATTTTTTTGTATGTTTTCAATATTTCTGAAGTGACATGAAAATAAAGGAAATCATAAAATAATGCTAAAACGAAATCAAAATATCTACTAGACACCTACCCGGAAACGACACCAAAAAGTGGTGAGCCCTGATATTGCACCAAGAGTGCTGCAACTCCCAGGGGCTTCCCTACTTTACTTTATCAACTCGGGGTTCGTACAAACTTTGAGGTGATAGTGCTATATACATAGTAGATGCATTCTTTTCATGTCATCCTATTCTGCTTTACAAAAGAATGATATTTAAATTATGATAACAACTAGAAAGTAAATTACTGGAATGAAATGATAAGAAGGAAATTAAACTAAAGTGATGAAAATAAATGACAAGAATGAAATGATTTAATTTGAAAAAAGGGAAATAACTAAAAAGAAACTAAGCTAACTTGCTGAAAATAAGTGGCAAAAAGGAAATTAATTCTAAACCATACTTAACTTGGTCAAACGGCTAAATGCACCCTGCTTATCCTATGATCTATCTACCATGCTTCTATCCATGCAACTAGGCTATCCATGACTTAATTCTAACTAAAAATAGTTAATTTGCAGTTTTGAGGAAGGAAAATGGCTAAAAGAGGCTAATGGGAGGTTAAACACATGAAACGAGGTTTGGAAGCAGAATGAGGGGGGTTATAACCTTAGAAAACTTGATTATAACGTGAGAAATGACTTTGGAGTAGAGATAATTGAAAAAGTCTTAGAAGTAGAAAGAGGGGGTTAAAAACCGTATTATAACTTTATTATAGCGCGAAAAGTCTTTGAAACAGAAAGAACTCAAGAGCTACGTTGCGGAATGTGATGGCGATAAAAGTTGCGATGTGCGATGTCGCAATCACAACTTCGCAAGTTTAAATGGATAGCAGTAAGGAGTTAAAGGAATGAACTAAGATGTGTGACGTATTATCACTCCAATAATTTCCAAGGGTTGTTATGTGTGTTTAAATAAATTTTAGAGGTAACTATCAACCTACTTTTGAGATCATAATCTAGCCTTCCTAATGCTCAAAGAGGGCTCTCTCTTAATGATTTAACTTTGTTTTTTTAATTCATTTTAGGCAAGTTATGTAAGATTGATTGGGTTTGATTTTGATTTGTTTGGTGGAATTACTAATTTAGATGGATAGATGTCTGTCTATTTTCCATTGGGATATGGAGTCAATGTATCAAGAAAAGAGGGCAGAATCAAGTTCTAAAGGAAGTGTTCACAAGGCAAGGTAGCTAAGCAAAATCAGATCTTTTAGGCTGAATGCTGAAGTGGTTTTCAAATGGGATCAAGGAGAAGTTAAGGATTCCTTAAACCGAATAATGAGGAAGGTGAAAGAGGTCAATCGGGATAGGAGAGAAATTAAGGATTCTTAGATCCAGATATCAGAGGAAAACATTAAAATGAATAACAGTTTAGAACAGAGTGTACTTAAACAATTTCTGCAATAAAATTCATGTTATAACATTTAAATTTGGAAAACATGCAAGTTTATGGAATAATTAAGAAAATAACAATTGAACAATTGAAATATACTTCATTGAAGTAGATCAACACATGAATCATGTAATGCAATGATTTTATTACTTTTATTGTCTATTGACTTGAAAATGGTACAATAAACCCTCAGGTATTTAGATCAATTACAACTATAGAAATGTTCAGGAATCCGCACTCAATATTTTGAATTTCTGAAGTATTTATACAAAAATTAATACAAAATATCTTAAAATTGATTTAGGATTTATTCAAGGGACACAAAATATCTTCATGCAAGAAGATAGAGACACTTATTAAACTAACTGCAAGTTGTCCCTGTTTTATTGATTTGATGTTTGCTTCTTGGATATTTTTGTTGTCTTATCTCTCTAATTGTTGCTTTACGCTGGTTGTATCTTTACTCTTTAACCTTGACTGCTTTGTTTACACCTTTTACCGTGTCTCTCTTTTACCTACTTTTACTTTTACCTTTCACAGTAAATCATACAATTTTTCCCAAGCCTCTTCATCTGGTAGTTTAATTTTTACCATTCTCCTATAAATCTCATATGCTTAAGTGTACTTGGTAAAAGTAGGTTTTTTTATAAAGAGATGATTTACCTCATGTTGGAGGCAAAAGATATTTTCAAAAGTCTGAAAGAGTACTTTGTCTGTAGGAATTATTTTCATAAAAGAATTGTTGGAATGTTATTTAGCCACTTCACTGATATTCTTGTCATAATATTCATGCCTCATTAGTCTTTCATTAATCACCAAAGGATTAGACAGACCTTTCTGCCTCAAAACATCAAATTTGGTCACAAACCTGTTTACTGCAAGCTCCATGGTTTGACACTTATCTTCAAGTTGTGTAATCAAGTTTCTCTTGGAAATTACCTTTTTTACCTCTAATATTGTTTATGTTCTATCACTTATCCCAATTTCTTCTAATTCCTGCTTGTTTTCGGAGTTAAGAAACTAAATTATCTCAGTGGCCTCCTCTAGTTTCTTTCCAAGTTCTTCTTTGAATTTCCGAATAGCTTCACTTGCTTATTTTTTCAAATCTTTCTGCTCAAATATGACTTCGATAGAAGGCCAAATATCATTAATGAAGTTAATGATATTGGGCCAAAGTTGTTTCTTTTCTTGGGCTAGTGGCTCTTTCAGTGTCAATTCATTTTCAAGTGTTGGGTTTGTGTTATATTCTATCCATGACTAATCACGTGCAAGGGGGGGGGGGGAAGGGTCACAGGGGGGCGATATCCCCCCTTGTACGTTGTGTTGGACGCAATGTCAGGGGGCAGTATCCCCCCCTATCGGGGTCCGAGGCAGCACCCCAGAAAAAGTTTTTGGTCCTTATTTTCTGGTGGGCAGACCCGCCCATGGTTTTTTACATGGGTTTGCACATGGTTTTGGGGTACAATGGTTTTCGGCCCCTGGTATTTTGTATATCTGGTCAAGGGAACTACGGTTATGTTCTAATCTAGGGTTAATGGATTGGGGTTTATGTATGCTTTGGCATGTATATATATGTGTTGTAACACTAAAAGGAATATAATGAAAAATCAAGCTGGTCATCCCAATTTGGGATCCAGGGGAAAATATTTGTGTTTATCTGTTTTATGTTTTATGCTCTTGCTATTGTTTATTTTCTGTTTTTTAAGATTCATTTGCAGATCGTTTCTGTACAGGGTTAAAACCTACATTTGGTATCAGAGCCAAGTTTCGGCTTCAAGGGGACGCCTTTGCTGCTGAGGGGTTTTTTGGTCGGGCCTGAGGTAGACCCTGTTCAGTGGGAGATGTGCGGGATCGATTCTTGTGGTGAAAGAAGATGGTGAGCGGCGGGAATATAGAGATCGAGAAATTTAATGGTTAGATTTTTGAGTTGTGGAAGCTCAAGATGGAAGATCTGCTGGTGGATAAAGATCAGTGGATCGCGGTATATTCGAGTACTAAACCAACGGCAATGTCAGATGAATACTGGAAGAAGCTAGATCGGAAGGCAAAGAGCACAATACAATTGTGTGTCTCAGATTCAGTATTGTTGAATGTATCTGGGGAAGCTACGGCGAAGACCTTGTGGGACAAGCTAGGGACTTTGTACCAATTTAAGTCTCTAGTGAATAAATTGTTCTTGTGGAAAAAGTTGTATAACCTGAGGATGAAGGATGGAGACTCGGTGATAGAGAATTTGAACGCCTTCAATACTGTGGTAAGTCAGCTGTCATCTTTTGATATTAAAATCTTAGATGAAGATAATTGCATCAGTTGGTTGTGTTCTCTACCAGACTCGTGGGACAATCTGGTTATTGCAATAGGTAGCAATACAACTACCTTGAATTTTGATGACATTGTCTCAACCTTGCTGTCAGAGGAAATGAGACGGAGAAATATGGAGGGTTGGACTGGAGATGCCTTATCTGTATGAGGAAGGTCCCAAAATAGAAACAATAATAAGGTTTCGAGTGGGAGATCTAAATCTAGAGGGAGATCTAAATCTCTTGGAAAGTTTGTAAAGGTGTGCTGGAAATGCGGAAAGGAAGGGCACTACAAAAGGACTACAGATCTAAAGCTCCTGAGAAAGGAAAGGGATATGATGATGCTTCTTCTGCAGAGGAAAAAACCACCTCGGATGAAGGTGGGGATGTTTATTTGGCTTCTTCTTCAAATACACATGTAGATCATGAGTCATGGTTGATTGACTCGGGTGCATCCTTTCATTTCACTCCCCATAGGGAGTGGTTCTGCGAGTATGAGAAATATGATGGCGGTGATGTCTTCTTAAGTGATGATAGGAAGGCTAGAATTGTCGAACGTGGAAAATTCAAGCTAAAGATGCAAGGTGGAAGGATTAGAACACTTCCTCGTGTTCTGCACATTCCTGCATTGGCCAGAAATCTAATTTTTATAAGCAAGATGGATGATGTAGGTGTAAAAACAGTGTTCAAGAAAGATACATGTAAGATGGTTCGGGGAGCACTAGTATTAATGCAAGGAGTTCGGATTGGAACTCTGTACAAGCTTCAGGGTAGCACTGTTATTGCTGGGTGCAATAGTTTTGTGGTTCCCAAAAGTGGAGAGAAAAGCCTAGTAGTCTCTGCAGAAATGACCATGCTATGGCATCAAAGGCTTGGACATATTAGAGAGAAGGGCCTTCGGATACTGCATGGAAATGGTATGGTATAAGGTATGTCTAATATCTTTCTGGATTTTGATTTCTGTGAACATTGTGTATATGGGAGGCAGAATCAGGTGATTTTTCCTTCTGGTGCTAAGAGGGCGAATAAGATATTAGAGCTTGTGCATAGTGATGTGTTTGGACCTGTGTCGGTTCCATCACTGGGTAATTCTGTGTATTATGTTTCATTCATAGATGACTTCTCAAGGAATACATGGATATATTTCTTGAGGAAGAAATCTAAAGTCTTTGACAGATTTAAAGAATTTAAGGCTCTGGTGGAAAACCAGATAGAGAAGAAGATAAAGGTGCTGAGAACAATAATGGTGGGGAGTTCTGCAAGAAGGAATTTGAAGAGTTCTGTAAGAAGTGTGGTATATCACAGTAGAAGACTACTCCATACACACCTCAGAAAAACAAAGTTGCAGAAAGAATGAACAAAATGCTGATGGAAAAGGCAAGAAGCATGCTCAGTTGTACCGAGTTAGGACAATAATTCTGGGCAGAGACAGTTGAGACTGCATGTTACTTGGTTAACAGATCACCTTCATCAACGTTGGAGGATAAGACTCCACAGGAGGTATGGACTGGTAAGAAAACCTCTCTTTCACATATGAGGGTATTTTGATGTGATGCATATGTACATCTTCCAAAGGAGAAAAGGACCAAGTTGGATAATAAATCTAAAAGGTGCATCTTTATTGGGTACAAGGATGGTTTAAGGGGTTACAAGCTTTGGAACCCAGAAACAAGGAAGGTTGTGTACAGTCGAGATGTGGTGTTTAGAGAGGTGAAAGATGTTGTTAAACATGAAGTCCTACCAATGGAACCTGAGAATATAGAGTTTGAGCTAAAGGAGAATGAATCAGACTCTACAATAGAAGAAGACTCAGAAGAGGAAGAGCCACAAACTCCAGTTGTGAGAAGATCAACTCAGGAAATAAGACAACCAGAAAGGTATAGTCCATCTACTTTCTGTTAAAATTTTTCTTTAACTATAACTGATGATGATCCTAGAACTGTCAGGGAGGTAGTAGATTCAGAGGATGGAAAACTCTGGAAGGAGGCCATGGTTGATGAAATGGCATCCTTGCATAAAAATGAGGCATGGGATCTAGTCGAGTTGCCGGCTGGAAGGAAGCCCATCAGGAGCAAATGGGTGTTTAAGAAGAAGATGAATTTAGAAGGAAAGGTGGAAAAATACAAAGCTCGGTTGGTAGCAAAAGGTTATTCCCAGGTGTCGGGAATTGATTTTGGTGATATTTTTTCTCCTGTTGCCAAAGTTACTTCTATTAGATTACTTTTATCTATTGCTGCTACATTTGGTTTTGAGGTAGAACAGATGGATGTGAAGACATCATTTCTTCACGGGGATCTGGAAGAGGAGATATACATGAAACAACCTAAAGGCTTTATGGTGAAGGGGAAGAAAGAACTAGTATGCAAGTTAAAGAAGTCTCTATATGGGTTAAAACAGTCACCAAGGATGTGGTATCAGAAATTTGATACCTACATATGGGGACTTGGCTTCACCAGAAGAAAGGAGGATCACCGTGTTTATTTAAAATTAATTGGTGACTGTGTTATTTATTTGGTCTTGTATGTGGATGATATGTTGTTGATTGGAAATGACGAAGAAATTATCCAATATTTGAAGACCCAACTATTCTCCAAATTCGACATGAAGGATCTTGGTGCTGCAAACTATATTTTGGGCATGGAAATTAAGAGAGATCAGGAAAAGAGGAAGCTCTGGTTAAACCAGGGGAAGTATGTCGAGACTATATTGAAGAGGTTCAATATGCAGGATAGTAAACCGGTGAATGTTCTGATTCCTGTAGGTACAAATCTGTCTGCTGAACAGTGTCCCAAGACACAAGAAGAATAGGAGGATATGTCCTGTCTTCCATATGCAAGTGTAGTGGGTAGCCTGATGTATGCAATGGTATGTACTAGACAAGACATTGCACATCCAGTGGGAGTATTGAGCAATTTTATGTCAAACCCAGGGAAGGAGCATTGGATAGTAGTAAAGCGGGTTTTCAGATATTTTCGTGGCATTAGTGATTATGGCTTGTGCTACCAAGGAAGACCAGGATTGGAAAGAGTGTTAGACATTCGTGGTTTTATTGATGCAGACTGGGCTGGAGATCTGGATCAAAGAAGATCTACACGTGGGTATGTGTTTAGCCTATTTGGAGGTGCAGTTAGTTGGATGAGTAAAAGACAGTCTGTAGGGGCTCTTTCAACTACAGAGGTTGAATACATAGCAGCCACTCATGCAAGCAAGGAATCAGTTTGTTTTCAGAGATTTTGTTAAAGTATGGGGTTGATGCAGCAAGCTATAAGGATAGATTGTGATAGAAAAAGTGCAATTTGCTTGTCTAAGAACCCTGCTTATCATTCAAAGACAAAGCACATTGATGTTCAATATCACTTTGTGAGAGATATGGTTGAGGCTAAAAGGGTGTTGCTGGTAAAGGTGGACACTTTTAAGAATGTTACTTATGCATTGAAAAAGTCTGTGAGCACTCAGAAGTTCTCTTGGTGTAGAGAAAAAATGGGTGTTGCAAAGCTAGGCTAACGACTCAACTCTCCTATGGCCCCTTGCAGAAAGAAAACAACAAGTGGTAGAATGTTAGGTTTGTGTTATATTCTTTCCACGACTAATCACGTGCGGGGGGGGGGGGTCATGAGGGGGCGATAGCCCCCCCTATACGTTGCACTGGGCGCAACGTCGGGGGGGTAACAGGGGGGGAAGTAGCCCCCCCTATCGGGGTCCGAGGCAGTGCCCCGAAAAAAAATTTTGGTCCTTATTTTCCAGTGGGCGGACCCGCCCATGGTTTTATGCATGGTTTTGCACATGGTTTTGGGGTACGATGGTTTTTGGCCCCTGGTATTTTGTAGATCCGATCAAGGGAATTACAGTTATGTTATAATCCAGGGTTAATGGATTGGGGTTTATGTATGATTTGGCATGTATATGTGTGTGTGTGTGTGTGTGTGTGTGTGTGTGTGTGTTGTAACACTAAAAGGAATATAATGAAAAAACAAGCTGGTCGTCCCGATTTGGGATCCAAGGGAAAATCTCTGTGTTTAACTATTTTATGTTTTATGCTCTTGCTACTGTTTATTTTTTGTTTTTAAAATTCATTTGTAGATAATTTCTGTACAGGGTTAAAATCTACATCTAGCTTATGAATTCTATCAGTCAATCTGATTGCCTTCTATGATTCTGAATTATACATTACTTGAGCCAGTTTCTTTTCATCTTCTAGACTTTTTAATTGTTATTTAAGTCTATTATTCTCATTTTTTTGGATTGACATGTCTTGAATAGATTTAATCAATTTACCTATTTGATCATTAGGATGGGCTGTACTGTAGCTGGTGTTGCTAAAACTTTAGTTGTCACTAAAACTGTTGTAGTAGTTGGGACTATTGTAGCCACTGAAGCTGAAGTTGAAGTTATGGGAATGGAAGTAACAATAACTTCTTCCATGTTGGATTTCTTTTCCTGCACCAATTTATCCATTTCATTCTCCATCTCTTTCAGTTGAGATGTCAACTGAATGATGAGATTCATCATTTCATCTTTTTGACCTTCATTCTCCAAAACTTCTTTCGTTTGTGGATGTTCAATGGGAGGTAATTTCATCTTCTTTTTCAATGCAACAATGTCTGCATTCTTTTTCTTGATAAGCTCTTTAGCTGCTTTGATGTTCTTTGGATCATATCCAACCTCCATTACCAATTCTTCAAGTGATTTAATTCTATTGTACTTGGCTTGTGAGGAAGCCTTATCTAGTTTTAACTATGCTCTGATATTTTCAAGAAAATTTTGTAGTTTTGGGACAGTCATAGTTTTGTTGGTCATAGTGGAGTATATCATTTCTCCTACTTTCTTATTGAATTCAATCTTGTCTATAGGATGCACAACTTTAGCCATAACTTCAAATGTTGTTTTCTTGTTGTCTGTTGATGACTTTGGAGCCTGCATTGTTGGCTGTAAAAAGGTCATTTGCATCTTCCTGGTTTTATAATCAAAGGCTGAAAGCAACCTATATAGGTCACTAGGAGGTTGTTTCCAATATTGGGCATAAGTCACAGATTTCAATGCCTCATTCTTAAATTTTATTTCTTTATACTTCTCCATTATATCCTGCGCTTTATCTACTAGTTTTCTTGATGAAGATACCTCTGCACTATGCTTCTTCTAAATGATCTGAGCACTAGAGGTTGGTGGCTAGTGTGTTTCCTTTGAAACTGCAGGAGGTGCATCATCCCTGAAAATTATATCTGTATCAATAATCTAAAATGTGTCAACTATCTCTTCTTGCTCAATTACTAGATTTAGCTTGGGCTTCTTCCTGTACATTAACTTGAATTTGGTGTCAGTAGTGGTTTCAGCATAATATGAGCCTTCCTCTCTTGGCCTCTTTGAGTTCCTGCCTTGTGGGGCTGGGGTATGCAGGATGGAACTAGTATTAGCCCATTTCTCTACCTCTTGCAAAGTATTTTCCAACCACTCTGACTGGTTGGAATACTTTTCAATCTCTAGTTTTGACTCATGGACAAAAAGAGTCAATTTTAATTTGACTCTTAGTTTACTAATGACTCCCAAAGGATCATACTTCCATTTTAAACTACTACTGAACTTGAAATATTGTAAATACTTATCTGCGTGTTGACCAACATTCCTATTATTACGAATGAAAGGACCAAGTTGGTTCTTTATATTAAACTGAGTTTTCTTCTTTGCTAATAGGAAATTAACTTCATCTGAGTTTAGGATCTGCCTAATGTATTCTAGTGAAAATAACCTCATTGGGAGGTATTTGGGAAGCTTGTATGGAATATGCTAGAATCCATACACCCTAATTTCAGTGTGGTTCTGGTATAAGTACCAGTATCCTATTCTACTTTTTTCTGACAATTGCAATACTTTATTTATCTCTTCATTGACCCTAGGTTGAACGCTACTGCTTAGCATGTTGACAACTAGATAAAAAAATGCATCAATGAAGTATTTGTAGTTGAATTATGTGGAATCATTTCTGATCAAGGATGTCCATAAGACTACAAATTGGGGGTTACCCTCTGTGACTAGTTTTTGAAGGCTAACTGCAAACCTTTCTAATTGGAAATACAAGAATAAATGAAACAAAACTGATGAAAACTTAAACACTCCTTCCTCTGGTAATTTAACTAATTTCTCATGGATGGCATCTGATAGATATTGAGAAAAGTAAAATGTGGAATTTGGAAGTTGTCGTGGGCAGAATATGGATAGAAAAACTAAGATAGAAGCATCTACATATTCATCTATAAAGTACCCTAGAATACATGACAGCATTGTGACAATTTTTCTGGTTCTCTCTAAAAAATAGAAGCTGAGTATAGAGGGTTACTCTTTGGGATTTCTACTGATGGAGGAAGAAATGTTCGGAATATTTGAAACATCTTAGGAAATACCAGCTTTAGATATAGTTCAGTGAGGATTTCAATTGATAATGGGGCTTCATCAGGCTTGGGTTGGATCTAAAACATATAATTTATAGATTCTACAGTGATTGTCAACAAAATCTCTTTGCTTGGGGTTACTAGGGCTCTTTCATTGGGTAAGTGATTAATTTGGCAGAGTTTGATGATTTCTGGAAACTGGTAGGTTTGTGGGAATATGTACCTGGGCAAGTTTGAGTCTTAAAGGTGGATATCATCAGCCTAATCTATGAATTTATCATGGCTCTGGAAATGGAGCTCAAGAAGGTTGAAATCAGTGACTGTATCACTAATTTTGAAATATTTTTCTACTAGAGGAGTGTGTTCAACATCAACTACAAGTGGTTGCAGGGGATTTACACTTATAATACTCGGGGAGGCCATTATTTAATTGTTCAATTATCATTTTATTACTTTCTTCATTTAAGTAATGGCTTTGGGAGGCTTAGGATTACCTGGAAAAGGTGTAATTCGGTCTGTAGAATGGGTTATGGCCGCAACAGGCTTTAAATTTGGTCTGCAAAGCTTTAAATCTAGTCAGCAACGTTTTGGTAGCAAAAGGCTTGAATTATGGTCAATATTGGCTTCAAAATAGGTCGACAATGGTTCTTTTATGCAAACTTCAACAAAAATGGTGAAAATTTGTTTAAGGGCGGGTTTTATTGTTTTTTAACCAACGGTAGCTAGTCATATGGCGTGGGTTTTATTGTTTTTTAACCAATAGTAGTTATTCATATGGCACGGGTTTGAACTTTCAAACAGTAAGTGGTTTCGACATACAACACAGAATATGGGTTGGCGGTTATCGCACAATGAAAGGAAGGTTGGTGGTTTAAGGTTGTGGGATGCGATAAGATGTGGGACTGACGCGTGGCATGGGATTGGGGGTGAAAAACCACCCATTTTGCAAACCCCCCTCATCTTTAAACATTAGACAGTTGAAGTTGCGAAATGTTTCGGGAATGGTTGGATCATAAGTATCACCAATCAGATGGTTGGATGATGTGGGATGCTTTGATAGGTGGGGTCGGGAAATATTTAAAGTGAAAAGGTTTATATGTAGAGATTAATACTTTAGCGGGGAGTAATAAGTACAGGGTTATAGTAAAGTGGGACCAGGATATATATAAACTATAGGTTTAAATTAATATGAAGGGGGTTAATATGATATGGGACCTAGGATCATATTAAAGCAAATGAGTTAAAATGAATGGGGGTTTAATGAAATATGTATGCGAGAATTAATATATAAACTATATGCGGGATGATAGAAATATGCTAGGGATAAGTTAAAATGATATCGGGGAAGGGTTTTTATATTGGGGCCTGACACATTTTAATTATTCAAAACTTTAGATAATGGGTTTTTCATGTTTTTTGAATGGAAAAAGGGAATTTGTAAAGGGAAGTTACTTTTTCCAAAGGAAAATGTGTTTTTTAACTAGGGAAAGGGGTTTTGGGTAGGGAAAAGGGGGAAATAAAGGGAAAAGGTTTAGAATGAAGGGAAAGGGATATTTTACAAGGGAAAATGCCTATTAAGAGTGGTGATAGGGTTTTAAGCAAGGGGAAGGGGTTTTGGGGGGATATTAGTGATATGAGAGAACCAATTGATGCTTTCCATGACTTGTAAAAGTGCTTCTGCCTACCCTTTATTTACCCTAACATTTTTTTCTTCATTTATTGGGTGCATTTGAGCTTGTTGACCCTGCTATTTTTCTTTTGATAAGAAAACCAACCTACTTCTAACCTTATAACTTCTAATGGCTTCGATTAAACTATGAGCTCATTTTAATTCTCTGCCTAACTACTGATCTACCAAGATTAAATGGTTTGGATAGATATTTATTTACTAACTATCATTACTTTAAATTTAAAAGCATGAATGAATCAAAATTAAATTTTTTGATCATCATGAATTGTGGCATTTTTGACAAGCTGCACACAATTTTTATTTGCAAAAGTAACTAAACTAAGAGTAGTGGCATTTGAATCTGCAACATGATTCGAGATCTATTTTGGGGTCCATACTTTATCTTATTTTTTAATCTTTTCTTTTAGTCCTTTGATTTTTCTTTTAAGAATTACCCTCTTTTCATTTTTTAATATGGGAAAACATTTGCAGAAAGCAAAGTATGTACAATATTATAAGACTAAACATAGTAAATTCAAAATTATGATCCCTATTATTATAGGACCCTAACAGTGGATCCACTTGGGGATGGCATCTCTTGGTGAGATGTCAAGAACTTTAAGATCAGTGGCCTTGGAACTTTGACTTTGCTTGCCTTTGAACTACTTTCTAAACTCTCCTTTATTCAATCATATGATTCTATACGTTTCAAATTTTAGGGCCTTCTCCTCAGGCTTCAAATTCAAAAGATAATCATCCAATCCAATCTATTCTTTACAATGGTATTCACAATGAACAAAGTAAAACAAATGAACTAATGGTTAATCTGGAGAAAAGTAATGCTTCAACATTCTACCATTGATTGTTCCACCTGGTAGATCTGTCCCATCTAACTCCTTTAATAAAAATGCATTGTTACCTCTGTAACCATAAATGATGTATGGGCCTTTCCAAAGAAAATAAAATTTTCCATGTTTCCCTTTGTCTTCTCTTCTGGAATCCCATTTAAGTACTTTATCACCTATGAAAAAGTCATCTTGTTTTTTTCTCTTGTCAAAAATATTTTTGATTTTTTCTTGGATCACTTGTGATTTGATATAAAATTCTTCCATGGTTTGCTGCAAATGTATTGTTTAATTTATCCTCCTTTGGATATCATTCGGTTCTACTTGCAGCTCTTGAATCATATTCATCATTGGCACTCCTAAAGAGGATGGAAAAACAACATCCATCCCATATACCAATTAATAGGGAGATGTACCAATATATTTTTTGGTAGTTAGTCTATCTACCAATAAGCATTAACCAACCTTTTATTCTAGGTCTTTTTGTTATCTTCTAACAGTTTCTTGATGATATTAACTAGGCTTTTGTTTGAGTATTCTTCAATTCCATTACCTTGAGGGTAATAGTCAGTGGAATGGCCAAGGTTGAAGTGATATTTGTTACAAAGGTTTATTATTTTCTTAGATTTGAAGGCAGCTTCATTATCAGTAATGAGCTTTTGTGGGCATCCAAATCTAGAAAGGATGTTGTTTTCAAGGAATGAGATAATGACAGAGTTAGTGGCTTTTCTAGAAGGGATGGCTTCTATCCACTTGTTAAAGTAATCAGTGGCTATCAAAATCCATTTATGCTGGGCTGAGGAGGGTGGGTGAATTTCACCAATGAAGTCTAGACCCCATTGTTGAAATGGAATTTCTATAGAGATGGGTTTGAGGGGTAATGGTAAGAGATTTTTCTTCCCTTCAAATATCTGGAATTTGTGACAGGAGGTCACATACTTTCTAACATCTGAAAAAAGAGTGGGCCAGTAAAAACCTGCCCTCAAAATGTTATCAACAATTTTTTTCCAGTAAAGGTGTCCTCCACAGTCACCTGCATGAAATTCTTGCATAACTTTATAATCTTCATCTTTCAATAAAAAATTTAATAGAATGCCACCATGATCTTTCCAAAATAAAGCTTTATCTATGATCCACTATTTCATTTCTTTCAATTTTAAGAATTTACCTTTATTTCTAGATAAACTAGGAGGATCTTGTAGGTTGAGTAAAAAAAATATAATATTTGCATTCCAGGGTGAATCTAAAAAATCTTCATTGATTTGTGGAGTCGCCATCTCTTCCTGATCATCTATTGCTCAATAGTTCGATTCAACCATGAGTTTGGCTAAAACTTGGCCTTTAATCAATTTTGTAGGCTTTATTTCACTGTCATATTCCAATATAGTGGCAATCCATTTTCCTCTTTTTCCATCAGGCCCATTCTGAGTTAGAATGTCCTTTACCAGAGAGTTTGGAACATATGCAATTATGTGGGAGTATAAAATGTACACTCTGAAATATTTAATAGCGTTCACTAAAGAAAGTGATTTTTTCTCCATAATATTGTACTTTAGTGTTGCATCTCCTAAGGATTTTCTGAAAAAATCAATGAGTTGTTCATAACCCTCTGTAATATCCCCAAATTGGGATTGCTAGCAAGGCATGTCTAAAAAATGCATTCTTTAGGAATGTATGCTACAGAAAATAATATTAGCCCTTGGATCTCTTAGATATGATAATCTAAGATCCAAATCCAAGAGGAAATCAGAAACCAAGCAAACTAGGTGAGATAAACAAGCCTCTCACACCTAGAATGGCCGGAAAATACCCAATAATGGGATTGCAGCAATATATAAACACAATGCTAGAGATGTAGTAAGATATTAATCCATGAAATGTGTCAAAAAACACATTAACATCATCTGATGTCACAGTATCAACTTATACATCATTTTCTGACCCAAAAGTTGGGGAAAAGCAGCATTTTAAGCCCCAAAGACGTTATTCCCAGCTATTTGTGTAATAACAAAGGGAAATAATGGTGGTTTCCCTTAGAATATGTCATAAGGGACTCACATACCAATTTTTAGAAAAACAAATCACTCTATCTATGTTAAATAGACCTCCCAGTCCCAGTATGGCTTAAAAAGGCCCAAATCCCATGACTTACCTCAACAGAAAGCTATTGAAGCATATACAGTGTGATTTTATGAGGGTTTCAGATATAATATGATGAAATAATAGATCTAGATTTTATTATATCAGAAACCCTTATGATGAAATAATAAGGGCCAATGAATAGAAGAATAATGAAATACAGAGATTTCCGGGAGAAGGGTTGGCCCTTCCTCCAAGGAATAAGCTCACAAGCAAGGGTTCAAACCCTGCTACTACAGCTCTGGGAAAAATGACGTAGTTTCTCCAGAGAAATATGCTGTAGGAGATGGAGTCTACTTTGGCCACATTCCAAGATGTCCAATATGCTCAGAAACCTCCTGTACAGATCTTGCAAAGAAAGGGAGGGTCCCTCCTTTGAAAATAAGCTCAAAAAGTGGTGTTGGAGACTTTCCATTGCAACACCCTACAACACAGCACTATTCTCTATAGAAATAATGTTGTGGCTGAAGGAGGATGCTTGGCCTCAAGCTTGAGTGTGGAAAACTAAAGTACAATACTCCTTCTTGAGGCCTCTCAAATAAGGAGAAGGATTCCTAAACATGAGATCCTTGTGCTAAACATCACTATAGCTCTGCTAAACAACAAAAGGATGCCAAATAGTCTAAGTAGACCAAACTGAATAACATCCAAGGTAACCCCAAATGGCTACCATCCTCTTCCTTATAAAATTTTTGAGCCTCCTCACCTTCAGTCCCACCCATTAGGGTTTCCAACTCCACATGAGCAATCTCCCTCCAAAATTACACTGTACCTTCATCAAGGCCACTCTTCCATACTGCGTTGTTTGATTTGGTCAAGGTCGACCTCTTCAATCTGCCTCATCCCTTTTCACACTCAAGTGAAATCAATCCAGCTCACAAATGTCTGTCTATGCTGATCCTTGTTCACACTAAACTGGTTTTAATGATGATCTTCTCTTCTCCATGCATGCATGTTGACTTAGTCAAACTTGACTATGTCCTCATCCATTTGCCCTTTTTCACACCCATAAGTGTAAAATCCAACTACTGTGATGATCCCCTTTCACATCATAAATTTTTTTATTCATGTTTTTATTAATCATGGGCCTCCTTACCCATTTATCCAACTACTAAGTGCAAAAATCAAAATTTTAATATTCCGCTTAGCTGCTTGCTAAAGTAGGAATATTACATTCCTCCCCTCCCAAATTTTTCTTGTCCTCAAGCAACTGCTAGGATAGAACTAAAAAACTCCCTCCCAAGGCATGGAGTCTGCAACGTGTTTAGGAACTAAAATTCCCATGTAAAACCTCCATCCCCAAGCTATCATCCATATAAGATGAGTCACCCTCCAACATGGCAACTCATGAAAGATCTCCTCCACCTTGGGCTCCTGCAAAGAAGGTGGGCTAAATGGCTGAACATGATAGGCAAGATGGCCTACCCCATTTTTTGTTCCTCTCCACTCATGGAAAGTGTAGATTACATACTTATCTTGGGCTGCAAATAAGTTTCCCTCGAGTGGCAAGAAGAAGAATAGATCTCCAAAGATCCTATCTCCCGTGTCATGAATCATGTTGGCCCAAACCATCCCATCCAAAAGGAATGGAAACTCATCACCATTTGGCATCCAAATCAGAAAAATGTTGATGGTTCCATGATAGCAATGGTCTATCCAAGGGATACAACCCAGTTTTCCCAGCTGCTGCTTGAGAATGTCATGTGGCAAGTTGTCCTCCAACAAGGTACTAGTTGTGCATGAGTGCTCGTCTACTATGTGGCAGTAAACAACAATATATATCAGTTGTACATGATCAAAGTAACAAGAAAATGTGCCATACATTCCTTCTAAAACATCATGATGAGTATGGAGATATTTCAGCCCATGCTCTCTCAACAATAACCATAGCAACAAGGACTCTTGCTGCCTCCTTGCATTATAAAAATGCAAATCATGGAGCAATAATACATTGATGGACAAGTGAGTTGTCCCATCAACAAAGTAAAAAACAGCTCCTTCATACATCATGGGGAAGTTATCCTTCCTCCCAAAACAATATACATACATGAAATACATCTCAAACATAAATACATGTGAGCACATGAGACATATCTCAGACAAAGTTAAAAACATGGAGATATGATTTGACATATGATGTCCAAACTCTCTTCTTAATAGCCACAAAAACCATTTTTTCTTCTTATGCATCCTATCATCTAGACTCAAGGCATGAGTTAAAGAAATAGAAATTTTTGGGTAGTGACCAAACTCACCCAAAAACAACCAATGCAGCCATGCCTCTTGCTAGCCTGTATCATAGATCTGCAAGAGGTTTGGAACCCTCTTGCCCCATACTGCCATCCACTCATCCCAATGTGGGTGATGGATCTCATTCTGCAAATGTTTGGTATCCTTCGAAGGTAGGACACCATGCTCCTCCAACCTTTGAAGAACTTTGCACTTCATGAAATGTTGAAGTGCACCTCCAATGGGATCTACTGATGAGACCTCATCCTCATGCATGGCCTTCCAAAACCAAAGAGGTCTTGGATCTGCTGCAAGTGGAAGTCTCTCTTTGAGTTGCGGCATGCTCATTGAGAGAGTGCCATCTAGAGAGGAGAAAGAGTTTATCATCTCAATATTTCTACCCTTTGACATCTCTTCCTCCATGGCTTCCTGAATGAAGTTGGCATCTGAATGTTCCCATGAGGAATGGGTCCCTTATATCTTCACTGCTTCCCTTGGACAGCGCAGTGCAACCTTGCTTCTCTAGATTAGTAGTAAGTGATGATCCTAGGTCATACAATAGCATATTTCCACAATCTTCTGAAATATTTTCTGCAATAATAGAAAGTGGAAATGCAATCATACCTCGCTAGACTTTGGGAACACCTTGCATGGCTGCAAGAGTTATTTCTTTCACTGTATTGGCTCCCTCAACTGCTAATGTTGAAGGCTTCTCCTCCATGGTTGTGACAGCGCTGATATAAGTCTCCTCAAGAGATGGTGAGGGCTCCTCCCTCTCTGATTTTTCTTCATCAAATCTCTTGTTCACCCCCTGAGTGAAATCTATAAGAGTAGATACTCTTGCCTGACTTATGTGGCTGAACCACCAATTGCTTGCTTTGCCCTTCATGTGCAGCACTGAAATCTCTACTTCCTCTCTTTCTTCCACTGGATGTAGTAGGAATAATGTTGCCAGTCTTCTTGTCCAAGTCCTTGCTAAATATGATCCATCAAAAGTAGACAATAGAAACCTATTGCCCTTCATCCTTCTTGTGCTGCAAGGTCTCCTTTCTTCCTCCAGTTGAATGAACTGTGGGAAGGCTAGAGTATCCTTGAAGGCTCTAGGTTGAGTCTTGTACTCAACAAGGCATTCACTTAGAATCTGATATTCCAAGTGTCTTCCATGCTTCTGATCTTCTTCTTCATGAGAATAGGAAGTGCATGGTCCTTCCTCTTCTTGAAACCCTCTAGGAGTTTCTTTGCATCTCTTCTCCTTCATCAGCTTAACCTTATGGGAGAGGTTCTTTTTGGATCTAAAAAGTGATGAGAGTAAAGTCATCCTCTTCATCATTCTGATATTTCTCCCTCTGATGGCTGGAACTCACAGGCTGAGCCAAGACTATGCTCTGATACCACTGTAATATCCCCAAATTGGGATTGCTAGCAAGGCATGCCTGAAAAACGCATTCTTCAAGAATGTATACTACAAAAAACAAGATTATCCCATGGATATATTAGATCTGATAATCTAAGATCCAAATCCAAGAGTAAATCAAAAACCAAGAAAACTAGGTGAGATAAACAAGCCTCTCACACCTAGAATGGCCGGAAAATACCCAATAATGGGACTGCAGCAATATATAAACACAATGATGGAGATTTAGCAAGATATTAATCCAGGGAATGTGTCAAGAAACACATTAAAATCATTTGGTGTCACAGCAGCAACTTATACATCATTTTATGACGCAAAAGTTGGGGAAAAGCAGCATTTTAAGCCCCAAAAACATTATTCCCAGCAATTTGTGTAATAAAAGAGGGAAATAATAGTGATTTCCCTTATAATATGTCATAAGGGACTCATATACGAAATTTTAGCAAAACAAAATCACTCTAGCTATGTTAAACAGACCTCCCGGTCTCGGTATGGCTTAAAAACACCCAAATCCCATGACTTACATCAACAGAAAGGTACTGAAGCATATACATTGGATTTTCTGAGGGTTTTAGATATAATATGATGTAATAACAGATATATAGTTTATTATATCAGAACATGGATGAAAATGGAGATCTAGCTCCTTTTATACATCAAAGAGATAACCCGGCAAGGGTTTCATGAGAGCACAAGTACATAATAGTGGATATGAAGATCTAGATCTTGAAAAAATAGTTACACTATAGCGCTAAATAAAAATAGCTGAAATATACAATGAATAGAAGAAGAATGAAATACAGAGCTTTCCGGGAGAATTTTTGGCCCTTCCTCCAAGGAATAAGCTCACAAGCAAGGGTTCAAACCCTGCTACTGCAACTCTGGGAAAAATGACGTAGTTTCTTCAGAGAAATATGCTGTAGGATATGGATTCTACTTTGGTCACATGCCAAGATGTCCAATATTCTCATAAACCTCTTGTACAGATCTTGCAAATAAAGGGAGGCTCCCTCCTCCTAAAGATAAGCTCAGAAAGTGGTGTTGGATACTTTCCACTGCAACACCATACAACACAATACTATTCTCTACAGAAATAACGTCGTGGCTGAAGGAGGATGCTTGGCCTCAAGACTGAGTGTGGAAAACTAAAAGAAGGAGAAGGATTCCTAAACAGGAGATCCTTGTGCTAAACAACACTATAGCTCTACTAAACAGCAAGAAGATGCCAAATAGTATAAGCAGACCAAATTGAATAATATCCAAGGTAACCCCAAATGGCTGCCATCCTCTTCCTTATAAAATTTGTGAGCCTCCTCACCTTGGGTCCCACCCATTAGGGTTTCCAACTCCACATGAGCAATCTCCCTCCAAAATTACACTGTACCTTCATCAAGGACACTCCTCCATACTGCATTGTTTGATTTGGTCAAAGTTGACCTCTTCAATCTGCCTCATCCCTTTTCACACTCAAGTGTAATAAATCCAGCTCACAAATGTATGTCTATGCTGATCCTTGTTCACACTGAACTGGTTTTATTGATGATCTTCTCTTCTCCATGCATTCATGTTGACTTAGTCAAACTTGACTATGTATTCATCCATTTGCCCTTGTTCACACCCATAAGTGTAAAATCCAGCTACTGTGATGATACCCTTTCACATTATAATGGGTTTTATTCATGTTTTTATTAAGCATGGGCCTCCTTACCCATTTATCCAACTACTAAGTGCAAAAATCAAAATTTTAATATTCCCCTTAGCTGCTTGCTAAAGTAGGAATATTACACCCTCATCATTCTTTTGCAACAAGACTGCTGCAATGCTGTGTTATGAAGCAAAAGAAAAAATTATGAAATATTTTTTGAAAGTGGGACTTATGAGGATAGGTGTTTTATTGAGAGCTTATTTAATTGATTCAAAAGACTTTTTAGCCTCTACTGTCCATTTAAGTGTTGAATCCTTTTTTAACATGTTATTCAATTCTTTGATTATTTCTGCTAAATTAGAAATGAATCTTCTAAGACATTTTATTTTACCTAAGAATGAATGTAATTATTTGATGTTTCTAGGATGAATTATGTTTAAGATTTCCTCTATTCTAGCTAGATCAATTATAATTCCTTCTTTTGAGATTATGTGTCCCAAGAGTTTACCTTCTTCTAATCCAAAGAGTTTCTTTTTAGGATTCAAGGAAATACCAAATTTTCTACATTTAACGAAAACTCTTCTCAAATGATCTAGATGTTCATTATTTGTTTTGGAAAATATGGTTATATCATCTAGATAAATGACAATAAATTCATGGATTTCTTTTGCAAAATCTATGTCCATAGCTCTTTGGAATGTGGCTCATGCATTCATCAATCCAAAGGTAATTTTCAAGTACATGAAATTTCCCCATGGAGTGGTAAATGCAGTCTTTGCTTGATCTTCAGGTTGAACTAAGATTTGATTGTATCTAGAGAATCCATCAAGCAATGAAATTCTGGATGACCCTACTACCCTCTGTATAATGTGACCCATTTAGGGAGAGGATAGTTATCTTTTAATGAGACTTTGTTTAAATTCTGGAAATCAACACAGAGTCTGATTTCCCCTGTTTTCTTTCTAGTGGGAACTAAATTTGAAACCCAATCAGAATATCTAATAGGTGCTATGATTTGTGCCTCATACATACTTTTTACTTCATTTTCAATCAATGGCATAAGAACTGGATTAATTCTCCTAAGATTTTGTTTAAATGGTCTCTAATTTTCTTTGATGGGTATTTTTTGTTGGATTATGCTGGTGTCATAAGACTTGAGATCTTCATAACTCCATGAAAATACATCTTGAAATTATTTAAACAAAATTATGTATTTTATCTTTTCAGCTGGAGGTAATGCTTTGGATATTTTTATAATCTTGGGTTTTTCTTCTGTTCCTATGTTACATTCTTCTATGTCTAATCTTAAGGGTTCCATTTTTGGTTTTCCAGCTACATCATTGGAATAAAAAATATCTTCTAATGGGGCTAATCCCTTAGGAAAAAAGTTATATTTAAGGTTTAAAATCTCTAATTCATCATTTTTTATTTCCTCTATTTCTATTTTTTCTAATTTATCTATCTCTACTTTAGTAAATCTATTTGGTTTAGTTTTATCTACATCATTTACATCTAATTCACTATTTATTTTATAATCTAATGTACAATTAGTATCCATATTAAAGTTTTGAAATTCTCCCTTGGAATTCATAAAATTATAGATTTGAGAATCTTGTGAAAAGATCTACCAATATTACAAATTATCTGGTATAGTAGTAGGCCTATGTATTACCTCTGCAGTGTAATGATGGTTTGGTTAAAAAGGTAATTAGCAGGTGCTAGCAAAAGTGGCCAAACTGTGAGCTTGCATGTTTTTTTTTCCTTGGAATAACAACAAAATTAGTTTCAAGAAAACTATTAATCAGATCTAGAATGGTTTCTTTGTATTGGATTAGTCTAGGATTATTCAGAAAATACTCTCCTTTGATTTGTTTTATGATTAATTTTGAGTCTCCCAAGATAGAAACTCTCTTGGCTCCAATTTTGCTTACAGTTTGCAGTCCTAAGATTAATGCCTCATATTATACCATGTTATTTTTGCATTTAAAGTTTAACCTAAAGGCATGACCTTCCGAATGATCATTCTCTAAGTTATAAATCCATATTCCTGCTCCTGCTCCTAATCTAATTACTGAGCCATCAAATTCTAAGTGCCACATAAACTCATGAAATATTTTGTCACTGTCAATTTATTTATGCTTTTGTTCTATTGCTATGTTTTTTTCTATGCCAGTGTCTGAATTGCATAGGATAAAAGAATCCATATCAGAATGCAGGGAATATATTGGATAATTATGTGGTTTTTTTGCACTATTGACCATGAATTTCATCAAATTTTCTCTATAAATATTTTTGGGCTGACCAAATACAGAAATTGTAGCATATGACATGTCCAAATGCAGTGATCCCTGTAATTTTTCTCCCCATGAGCAAGATAATAACATTCCATACTTTGGAGGGATATCAACAACTACAATAACCATGACAATGCTCTTAGCTGGGTATTGGACTAGAGTTACACAGAGGTCTTTTATTAGTCCAAGACATTTAAATTTACTAGAATCAAAGGAGAAAATATCTTTGTATGGTATGGTGATTTCTAGATTCAATGTTTCCATGATTGCCTTAGGCATTAAGTTGTGAGATGCTCCTGAATCTAGCATAGCATTATGTAAAATATTATCATGAATGATCAAGCTAATGTAGAATGGAGGAACACCACCTTCTTGATGTTTTCCATTTACCTCAGGACCAAATAGTAACTCAGGTTGGTCGTCATTGAGGTTAACAAAATATTCTCCTTCACTTATTGCATCTTCTCCTTCACTTATGTTCAGTGTTTCAATGATTTGGGCTTTGTATAAATCATTTTTAACTAGCTCTATTAGAGGAACTGGTATTTTCAATTTGGCTATTTCAGTTTGGATATTAAATGGGATTTGAGTTTTTCCTAATTGAATGATTTCCTCTTTACCAATTGTAGTTTGAATTTTCTTATCTTTTTTATCCATAGTTGGTATTTCAGTTTTTGTTTCCACTGTTTTGTTTTCAATTTTCTTATCTGGAACAATTTGAGTGGCAGTTGAATTTTTAGCAGTAGTTGATGTTTGAGTATCAGTTAATGTTTTAGCATCAGCTAATATTTGAGTATCAATAGATGTTATGTCTACAATATTTGGACTGGTTGCAATATTTGGAGTGGAAGTTTTCTGAGTTTCTCTAGGGAGAATTTGTAGCACTTTAGACACAAGAGTTTCTACTGTTTTCTTGGTCTAAGTTTGGACTATTTTCTTAGTAGGATATTCATCGTTCTTTTTACTTATAAGGCTATATTGTTTGTGAACTTCATATATTGAAAATTCATAGCCTATTTTATAGTAAAAGGACTCCCCATATTCTAACTGTAATTGTTGTAACATGTATAATTCTTTTCTTATTGGGTAAGAAAAATAGTATTTTCATCAGTAATTCCCATTAAGTTGATCTGGGTGTCCTGGTCTTCATCATTTTGGTGTGAAATATCAGCATAGTTTTCTTGGAAAGGTGGTCTAATCAATTGATCAGGTGTTGTTTCTCTTGATTTACCAGTATTGGGATTCTTCCTAAAGTTGGGATTTCTGATTTGAGGACCTTGTTGTTGATTATCCCACTGAGGTTTTCTTTCCATGTTTTCTAATCGATTCATTATTATTTCCATACTTTTTGCTAAAATATCTATCTTAATGTCTGATGTGGATGGTTCTTCCTTAATGGTTACTCTTCTTTCATTTCTCATCCTAGCTCTTTTATCTAACAAGTTAGCTTCTACACTAACTGCATTACTTTGTATTTGTTCTAATGTTTCAGGATTTCTTTCTCTCAATTGGTATGACATATCAATATCAAAACCATCTGGAAATTTGATCAAGGCCAATTCTGGTGGGGGTTTGATATTTGCAGGAATTGCATTATAAATGCTATTAAACCTAGTACAATAATCCTGAACAGATTCATTAGGAGCTCTTCTAATGTTTTCATATTCAGATAATATTTGTAAAGGGCTTTTCTTTCTTTCCCATCTATTGATAAGTAATTGATGAAAAGCAATTAAATCATCTATATGATTGGCAAGTAAATATTTAAACCATTTCCTTAAATCTCCTACTAATGTTTGTGCAAACAGTCTCATTTGTACATCAAATTAATCAATTTCATGTAATTCAAAGTAATCATTCATTTTATTAACATGTTGTTGGGTAGCATATTGACCAGTACCATCAAACTAAAAGATTTTACTTTGGTAATCCTGGAGCATGGCATGTAATTGAGTTGGTAAGACCAAAGGGGCATATCTAGCTACCATGGCTAAGATTCTAGCTTGACTGGGAAGTAAATGAGTGGTGCTTGGAGATGAGGTTGAAGTACTTGGAAATGAAGTTGAAGTACTAGAAGATGAAGTTGTAACACTTGAAGATGGAAATAAAACTCTAGGTTGAAGAGGAAGATTGGGGATGAATGGTTCTTTGGAATGAACTATGGTGGATATTATAGATGATGTGGTACTAAATAAGGTTGTATTTACAGTATCTGAAGGAATGGTAGAATTCTTAGGGGTAAGAGCAGATAAAGCAGCTAATTCAATAGACCATTGAAAATATACTTCATCTATATCCTTAATCAAAGATGCAGTCAAAGCATCAAGTTTATCAAAAGTCTCTAGAACTTGTTGATCTAAGTCAAGTTGTATACTTACCTTCTTTTCTTCAATAAATTGAATAAAATTAGGATCAATTACACTATCATAGATTGAATTTTAAGATTTTTTTCTAAACGAAGAGTGTTCAAATGATAAATCGAATTCACTATCTTGTAAGCTTGATAATTCTTTGGGGAGTGAATTTGCTTTGATTAATTGACTACTACTTCCTAGACTTTCTACTTTTTTGGTTTTTCTTAAAATTATATCAGGATCATCAACAATTATAGCAGGCTGTGGATTAGGATGAGCCCTAGTATAGTATGTTCTTTTAGAAGCCAAAATTTTAATTTTCAATGAAAAATTCTTAACAACCCTAAATAAAACTTAAGGTTAAAATATGAGGAAAAGTGTTTCCTTTAAGATTTAGTTAAACTGAGGACTGATTTCACCAGTATGGTCGCCAATATGTTATCACTCCAATAATCTCCAAGGGTTGTTATGTGTGTTTAAAGAAATTTTAGAGGTAACTATCCACCTACTTTCGAGATTAGGATCTAGCCTTGCTAATGATCAGAGAGGGATCTCTCTTAATGATTTAACTTTGTTGTTTTAATTGATATTAGGCTAGTTATGTAAGATTGAATGGGTTTTATTTTGATTTGTTTGGTGGAATTATTGATTTAGATGGATATATGTCTATATATTTTCCATTAGGCTATGGATTTAAGGTGTCAAGAGAACAGGACAGAATCAAGTTCTAAAGGAAGTGTTCATAGGGCAAGGTAGCTGAGAAAAATCAGATATTTTAGGCTGAATGGTGAAGTGGTTTTCAATCAGGATCAAGGAGCAGTTAAGGATTCCTTAAACTGGATAATGAGAAAGGTGAAAGAGGTCAATCGGGATAGGAGAGAAATTAAGGATTCTCATATCCATATATCAGAGGAAAACATTAAAATGAATAACAGTTCAGAACAGAGTGTACTTAAACAATTTCTGCAATAATATTCCTGTTATAACATTTAAATTTGGAAAACATGCAAGTTTATGGAATACTTAAGAAAATAACACTTGAACAATTGAAATATACTTCACTGAAGTAGCTCAACACATGAATATTGTAATGCAATGCCTTTATTAATTGTCATGTTTTTTGAATTGAAAATGGTACAATAAACCCTCAGGTATTTAGATCAATTACAATTATAGAAATGTTCAAGAATCCACACTCAATACTTCGAATTGTTGAAGTATTTATACAAAACTTAATACAAAATATCCTAAAACTGATTTAGGATTTATTCAAGGGAAATAAAATATCTTCATGCAATAATATAGAGATGCCTATTAAACTAACTACAAGTTTTCCCTATTTTATTAATTTGCTGTTTGCTTCTTGGATATTTTTGTTGTCCTATATCTCTCTTTGTTGCTTTATGTTGGTTGTATATTTACTCTTTAACCTTGACTGCTCTGTTTACTCCTTTGACCTTGTCTCTCTTTTACCTGCTTTTACTTTTAGCTTTCATAGTAAATCATACAATTTTTCCCAAGCCTCTTCATCTGGTAGTTTAATTTTTACCATTCTCCTATAAATCTCATCTGCTTCAGTGTACTTGGTAAATGTAGGATTTTTTATAAAGATATGATTTACCTCATGCTGGAGGTAAAAGAGATTTTTAAAAGTATGATAGAGTACTTTTCCTGTAGGAATTCCTTTCATAGAGGAATTGTTGGAATGTTCTTTAGCCACTTCTCTGATCTTCTTGTCATAATATTCATGCATCATTAGTCTGTCATTAATCACCAAAGGATTAGGCAAACCTTTCTGCCTCAAAACATCAAATTTGATCATGAACCTGTTTACTGCAAGCTCCATGGTTTAACACACATCTTCAAGTTGTGTCATCAATTTTATCTTGGAAATTACCTTTTTTACCTCTAAGATTGTTTCTGTTCTGTCACTTATCCCAATTCCTTCTAATTCCTACTTGTTTTCGGAATTAAGAAATTGAATTATCTCAGTGGCCTCCTCTGGTTTCTTTCCAAGTTCTTCTTTGAATTTCTGAATAGCTTCACTAGATTCTTTTATCAAATCTTTTTTCTCAAATATGACTTGGATAGAAGGCCAAATATCATTAATAGAGTTAATGGTATTGGCCCAAATTTGTTCCTTTGCTTGGGCTAGTGGCTCTTTCAGTGTCAATTCCTTTTCTAGCTTATGAATTCTATCAGTCAATCTGTTTCTTTCTGTTATTCTGATTTATACATTACTTGAGCGAGTTTCTTTTCATCTTCTAGACTTTTTGCTTGTTCTTTAATTCTATTAATCTCATTTGTTTGGATTGAAATTTCTTGCATAGCTTTAATCAATTTACTTGCTTCATCATTGGGATGGGCTACTTATATAGCTGGTGTTGCTGAAACTTCAGTTGTCATTGAAAATGTTGTAGTAGTTGGGACTGGTGTAGCCACTGAAGCTGAAGTTGAAGTTATGGGAATGGCAGTAACAGTAACTACTTCCATGTTGGCCTTCTTTTCCTGCACCAATTTATCCATTTCATTCTCCATCTCTTTCATTTGAGCTATCAATTGAATGATGAGATTCATCATTTCATCTTTTTGACCTTCATTCTCCAAAACTTCTTTAGTTTGTGGATGTTCAGTGGGAGTTAATTTCAACTGCTTTTTCAATGCAACAATGTCTGCATTCTTCTTCTTGATAAGCTCTTCAGTTTCTTTGATGTTATTTGGATCATATCCAACCTCCATGACCAATTCTTCAAGTGATTTAATTATGTTTTCCTTGGCTTGTGAGGAAGCCTTCTTTAGTTTTAATTGTGCTCTGATTTTCTATAGAATTTTGCATTTTTTGGACACTCATAGATAAATTGTTGATCATAGTGGAGAATATAATTTCTCATTATTTCTTATGGAACTCAATTAGGTCTATAGGTGTTGGCTCGAGGGGTCCCGACCCAAGTTCAGAGGTTAAGGTTTGCCAAAAAACCCCTATACTACTGGCCCTTTTGACAGTGACCTGCTTGCGAAGGCCAAAGTCTCACCCGAAGCAGTATGGGAGGGTGCGAGAACCAAGTTTCTGTACCCTAGGAGAGGGCAGGTAAGTCAGGCAGAGCTGCATTTGACTTCATAAAGATCAGATCACATATTACATAACCTAGATCTATTAGTCCTTTCACGTCCACGTGTGCAATACCAGATATAATTGCAATAAATAACAAATATAGGACAATAAAGCAACTATTGAAGCTATCCTTGCATAAAGTCTAATAAGAAGATTCATATCAATTGTCAAAGCAACATAAGTACTTAACATAGTTACTTGTGGAGCTCAATATAGAATTATGCATAACATAATAGATCCAGATTGTAGTATAAACAAGTAACAAAAGTACTTTCGTAGCTTAAATAAATGACATTGAGCATACATAATCAGATATCACAGATTCATAAGTCCAATAGATTCAGATATCCTAACAGTCTTCTGCATTCATTAATCCTTCAGATCCTTTTACAATACCCAAAACCCAACCTGCGCACACAACAGCAGGGTCCGCACACAACAAGACTGAGGATCTCCGCGCACACAACCAGTAGGAGTCCTTTCCCCAAAAACCCAAAACAGATCTATTAATTCGCAATTCACACCAATCTTAGTTCAAGTCTACCTTACAAATCAAAAAGGTTCAACTACGTATACTACTTTAGCCTACGCATCCAATGGTCTGCAAACCATGGTTTGCAGACTCTTGATCTACCCTTGACCCACTTAAAATGCATTAGGGGCTTTGACCCACCCCAAAACCCCTGCGTTAGACTAAATATAATAAAAAATATACAAAAATGGACCAGATTCGCAGCTTTTGTAGGAGACCCTGTTCCAATACTCCCCCAAAACAATCTTGTGACTCGTCCTGAGTCACTGTGGTGGTGGGGTCTCCACCAGTGCCTGTATGGATACTTCGGCCATAGATTCATTTGATCCGATATGGTTTGAGTCGAAAACCATTGATGTAGTCGGGGAGCATATCTCCACACAGGGTAGCAAGCCTAACCACTTCGCCATCCATGATTTCCTTAACTATGTAGGGACCAAGCCAATGCTGCCAAAACTTCCTGGGATGCTTTGCAAACTGGCTATCGTACAAGAGGACCAATTGGCCTTCTGCAAAAGTCTTCTGGTGAATGTGTCAATCATGCCAGGCTTTATCGCGGGCCTTCTGGATTTGCTGATGGAAATTCACAATAAACCGATCTTCCTCCAAAGCCATAAACTGCGCTAATTGCTCCTCCATGATGTCCGATTCTGCCATGTTTGTAAATATTGCGATACACAGACTAGGAACAATATACTCCATGGGCGTAATGGATTCTTTACCATAAACCATCCTGAATGGGGTTTTTCCTGTTAACTTCTTGTAGGCTGTTCGATAGGCCCAGAGGACTGACGAGTTGCACATGTCCCAATCGCTGCAATCAGCATTGCATACATTGGTCAGTGCTTGCTCCAAGATTTTATTAAAAGCTTAAACGTGCCATTGGTCTGGGGGTGATATGGTGTGCTCTTTGCATGATGGATCCGGAATTCCTCAGTCAAAGCTCTGATTTTTTCATTAACGAAGTGCGTACCTCTGTCACTCATGAGAATCTTTAGACATCCAAATCTGGTCAGGATTTTTTCAAAGAGGAAATGCGTAGTGATATCCGTAGTACAATCCTTTGCTGCTTGCACTTCCACCCACCTGGTTACATAATAGGTAGTCGTAATAATGTAGCGGGCACCCGTATTTTTTCTTGGGGGGTTGATAAGGCCGATGAAGTTGATAGCCCACTTATCAAATTCTTGTAGGGCTATTTGTGGTTGAAGGGGCATTTCATCTCTGTGGGATGGCCTTCGTGTTCATTGGCACGTATTGCAGGCTTTACAATAGTCGTGGGCGTCAATATGTAGGGCTGGCCAACATAACCTAGCCCTCAAGGTCTTCTACGTCGTTGCTTTCCCTGCGTATTGACCTCCTGCTACTCCGTCATGAGCGTAGGTCAACATAACATGTCTGTCGTGCTCCAAAACATATCGCCGCAATACTTCATTTACCCCCATATTATATAAGTGTCCTACGATGATGGAAAATTCTGCTGCCCAGGTGACTAACTCTTTTTTTTGCTGTATAGAGTACTCTGGAGGTGTCGTCTTGGTAGTCAAGAACTGAATGATATCAGCGAAGTGTGCATCTACTACCTTGATAGCAAATAGCTGCGCATCAGTCAATTTGGCTTCCAATTCGATTGGCTCCTCGCCACTCTCTATTCAGGACAAGTGATCTGGCCCAGCATTCAACTTTCCTGGCTTGACTATGATTTCAAAGTCATACTCCTGAAATAGAAATAGCCATCGGCATATTTCCCCCCAACACAGGATTATTGACCAGGTACTTTAAAGTTGAATGGTATGTGAACATTTTGAAGTGTCCTCCTAAAAAGTAATATCGATATTTCTATAATGCATAAACCATGGCCAATCCCTCCCGCTCTGTGGTGGAGTAGTTTTGTTCTGCTCCAGAGAGCTTCCTACTTGCGAAGGCAACCAGATGGTAAATATCTCCTTCCCCTGGTTGCGTAAGGACAACCTCGAGAGCAATGCCCGATGCATCAACGTGAACATGAAATACCTTCTCCCAATCCAGAAAGATGAGAATAGGTGCCGAGACCATCTTTTCCTTTAGTAGCTCGAAGCTCTTTTGACATTCGTCATTCCAAAAGAATGAAACATCCTTCTTGAGAAATTTTTCCATAGGGGCAGTAATCAGCGCATAGCCTTGAATGAATTTCTTGTAGTAGCTAGTGTGTCCAAGGATCAAGCACAACTGTTTCTCTGTGGTTAGTATTGGTAAATTTATGATAACTGCAATTTTGGCAGGATCTACCATTAGTCCTTGCCGACAAACTCTGTGGTCGAGCAAGATTCCAAAGGGTACACAGAAGATACACTTCTTGATATTTAGGGAAATCTGGTGTTTCTGGCAGACATCTAACATCATGCCCAGGTTCAAGATGTGTGCCTTGACCAGGCCGAAGACAGTACAATCATCAAAATACACCTCGAGGAACTTGTGAATGAATTCTTTGAACACTATGACAACAACCCGTGCGAAGATAGTAGGGGCATTTTTTAGTCCAAACGGCATACCAATATATTGAAAAGATCCCCACTCAGTGGTGAACATGGTTTTTTTGTGGTCCTCAGGTGTGATTCTTATCTGATGGTATCCTGAGAACCCATCTGTGAAAGATTATGCTTCCTGTCCTCCCACACTCTCTAAGATTTCGTCTGATAATGGCATTGGAAATGGATCATGAATGCATGCATCGCTTAACTTGCGTAGGTCCACACAGATTCGAATCTCTCCCTTATTTTTTTTTTCCTGAACCACCATTGGACTAACCTAGTGTGACTGTTCAACAAGTTCTATGATACTTGCAGTAAGCATTTGATCGAGCTCATCCTTTATCTTTTTCTTATACTTGGGGTTCAACCTATAAGATCGCTGATTTATGGGCCGTGCATCAGGTTTGAGAGTGATATGCATGACCCCTAAGTCCCCCATGATCCCCTTTAGCTCAAAACAATTTGTAGGGAACAAGTCCTGATATTCTGTAAGTAATTCGGCCACTTTACCTATTGTATTCTCATCCCAGTAGTCCCCAATCTTAGCCAACTAAGGGTGCTCTTTCGTCCCAATGTTTACTTCGCACAGCTTGAGGGGCTTAGTGACATCCACTTCCTTTAGTGGAGGTCCTTCAACGACGCACTCCCCTTCTGACTCTAGGATAGAGATAGACCGCGGATCATCTTCACCTTCCTCTCTTGCCAAGTTGTGGCAGTTGAAAATATCCTGCATCTACGTTTCCCATGTCGGCATCCCAAATACTGCAGAAGAGCTGTTATTGCCAAACACAAATGTATCTATGTCCTACAGAGCTTCTTCAAGCACCTCGGAACCCCATATCAATCTGAATGTTCCTATAAATTCATTCTTCAAAGTTTCCTAGTGGCGGGTGCGCTGATGTAGCTCTGCATCCAAGTACCAGGCAGTGGGGATTGGACCCAACACATCAGTGAACAAGTGAACCCACTCTCCTGTGGTTCGGTCGCCCCACGCCTCTATCCGTGCAACCACGTATTCGCGTGGATCCCCTAGGCCAAGGAACAGGTTGACCCGTACCTCCACCAAAGTCTCAAATCGCAGGAGCATCATGCCCCGATAAACCTCCCACTCTGGGAACGCTTCCTTATGCGTCTCCCACCATCATGCAGGGGTTGCACGCATCGCTAGGTTAAGGGCCCATAATCTTCATTCCCTAGGAACCTCAGCTTAAAATGCCTGCGAAAAGTCCCTAACATTACCAGAACCATTGAAATAAGGTAGATCTCTTACCTTTGATGAGATGCAGCAGAAGTCCTTTGTGATCCAAAGACATCACAACATAGAGACATCATGTAACCGGTTTTGCCAATTCTCTATCTCCCCATCAAATTCGGAGAAACAGTCACTGTCCTTTTCCCATTAGAGTACCCCCTACGCCATGGGGTTGATCCAATCTTCATCTCGCATAATCAACTTATAGATGTGATCCACATCCTCTTTTTCACGCACTGCACTGGTTCTATGTATCATTCACCTTCCGTCGTACTATTACCCTTGTACCATTATTCTTGAATACCATGCTTCTCTTCTTTAGGTTAATGATGCCTCCCATATCGATGGCCCATTCGAAGCCTAGGAGTGCAGGGTAGGGGTCCGCATCTTCGACAATCTGAATTACTTGAAAATCAGCCTAGACCTTAACCCCTGCGATATCCACCATAGTCTTCGATAGTATTCCCAAGGGTATGATCTTCTGTTGATTGGCCATATGCAGTTGGATAGTAGACCACTCTAATTTAGGTTCCCCCATTCGTTGCCAAGTCTGTTTAGGTAATACATTCGCATCTGACCCTAGGTCCAAAATAACCTGATCCATCTCATAATCACCGATCTACACAGTCAACCGCATCTCCCTACCGATGTGTTTCTTATACCTATAGATTTTATGTATGTCCTTGAATTTCGGAGGGAGGATAGGTCATGTTGCACAGCTATCTATCAATTCCTGAAGGTGATTTGAAAATGAAACTATTTTTATCTGTGTAGAAATTATATAACTTATGTGCTATATGTCCAAGATTATCTTGATCTCACACTATTTTAACTTCATGCAAAATACAGAATCTATTCCACCATTGATCATTTGCGGAAATTAAATCAAGATTGCAATGCACACATGAAACAATAAAAATTCACACACATTAGCACAGTTGTTTAACGGGAAATCCTGAAGCTGAAAACCCCAACTATCTGTATATAATATATATCATAGAGATCATGTAACAATCCTCATAAAAATCTGATCATATCAAGCTCTCAGTACAATACAATCGCTACACACTAATCAGGCCCGATCTTGCAAATCTATGCACCGATCTTTTGCCACCTGCTAGCCTGCCTCTACTGTGAAATACTTGTTGAAGAATGGCTCTGAATGAACTCAAATTGCTCTAGCCTTGCTCACGCAATCCTCATTGGCATCTCCACTGAGTGTTGTATGCAATCAATTCATCACTATAGTCACAACTGATAGTCACACTTGCTCTTTCACCTATCTCTCCACTGGTCTCCACTGAAACTGCCATGTACTGTAGTTAACTGATGTATTCTTTAGTTGATTAATGAGTTATTATTTAGTGAATTAATTAAATAATTAATTCACACCACTCTCACTAGTGTATCAATCAGTTAGACTAGGTACAACTAGATAAACTAAGTCTAACTGAGTTAAACTAAATACAACTCCACCAACTACTTCTCCAAATCCACCAAAACTCTGTCACATGAGTTCTAACTGAAGTCCTCCATGCATTAGCTCCAGTTAACCCTCAGGAATAGCGTAATTCCTTCTGTCAGTTGTTGTGCCACATCTGTGCACTTAACTGAAGTGCTCCAAGAGAATAAGATAATGTTTAGAGTCCAAATATTATTAAGAGCTAATAATATTCGACATATCTATTTTTATACCTAAGTAATCTAAAATATACTCACTATCATGTCTAAAAATAGAAGTCCATATATTTTTCCAACTTGACCAACCATCCACAAATAGCATCCTACAACTCATAGAATATGATCGACATGTCTAAAAATAGACTTTGCACCAAAAATAGCCTGCGGGCCCACTTAGTGAAGGCAAATATTTTCACTAAGCTCATCATCTTGTTGAATATTAACACTCCCTCTCAAAAAGATATGGATTATCTACCACCCTCATCCTGTCTCTATGGTATTCGAATTTTCTCCTAGTGGGCGCCTTCGTCAGAATATCTACATCCTGATCCTCCATAGGAATGTAAGAAAGCAACATGATCTTTTGTTGCACAAAATCTCTGATATGATGGTACCAGATGTCAATATGTTTAGATATATCATGAAATACTGTATTAACTGAGAGTTTAATGCAACTCTAATTATCACAATATATCACAGTAGGATCTAAGTGAGAACCGAACAAACTGACCAGGATCTTCCTCATCCATATAGCCTCGCATGTAGCCAAATTTGCTGCCATTTACTCGGCCTCCACTGAACTGAGTGCCACGGATCTTTGTTTCCTACTGTACCAAGAAACTGTTGTAGATCCGATACTGAAAATCTCTCCTGATGTGCTCCTTCTGTCCGTTGGGCTTCCTGCCCAATATGCATCTGTGAAGCCATGCAAATTCACCTCATATGACTGTCTGTACCACAATCCATACCTAGATGTGCCCTTGATATACCTCAAGACATTCTTGCCTACCTTCCAAAAGAGATTGGTAGGCTTAACCATTGCTTGTGAAAGCTAGTTCACAGCATAGCATATGTCCGGTCGTGTATTGACTAAATACATGAGCGAACCAACCAACTGTTGATAAACAGTGGCATCCACTACCTCTGCCGATGTAGCATCCTCCTTCCTCCAACTACCAAGAAGAGGACTGTCGATAGGCTTGCAGCCTTGCATGTGAAACTTCTCCAGTATCTCTCGAGCATACTTGCCTTGAGACACAAACAATTCACCTTTCCGCTGCCAAATTTCCAATCCGATGAAATAATGAAGGAGGCCCAAGTCCTTCATCTCAAACTCCTTTGAAAGATCTGCCTTGCATGAGTGTATTAAAATTTCATCACCTGTTAGTATTAAATCATCTACATAAAGCACAATCATCAAAAGCTTACCCTCCACCACAATCTGGTATAGGTTTGGATTTGCCTCACTCTTGGAGAAACCAAGTCCGATGAAATAACTGTCTATCCGTGTGTACCAAGCACGAGGTGCTTGTTTCAGCCCATAAAACGCTCTTTTGAGCCTGCACACATGCAAATCACTGTTGAATATTTCGAATCCTTCAGGCTGCTCAATGTACACCTCCTCCTCAATGACTCCATTGAGGAATTCAGTCTTCACATCCATCTTATGAATGTGCCAACCCATCTGTGCTGAGAGAGCAAGGATGGTCCGTATGGAAGAATACCTTGCGAAAGGTGCAAAGGTTTCTTCATAGTCAATCCCCTCGATCTGTGAGAAGTACCGGGCAACAAATCTTGCCTTATACTTCTCGAAACTCCCATCAGCAGCTTGCTTCACTTTGTAGATCCATCTCGAACCTACCACTGATTTCCCTTCTGGCCTTGGCACAATCTCTCATGCACTATTTCTAACAATCAAATCATACTCTTCCACCATGGCAACTACCCATGCGGGATCCTCCACAGCTTCCTCGAAAGAGGATGGCTCCGTCACGATACACTTTCTCATCAGAGACATGTATCCAGTAAATTGGTTAGGTGACTGTCTTTGTCTGTGTTGTGATGTAGGAACTCCTACATTCTACATTGCATCAAGATTCAGTCGCTCAGCTTCTATAGTGCGCTTTCGCCCTCTGATGTTTGGCACTGCATGAGTGGTTTCTTCCACTCCATGAACCTCCTCTTGTGGCTGATCCACATCCTGAGGCTCATCTTTAGGAACAAGTAGCTCCTCATCTACATGCAAGTGTAGCTCCCTCTCAAGTGACAACTTCATGGCTTTATCCTCATGAAATTTGATATCCCGTCACACGACAGTCATCCAACTATCTGGAAAATACACATGATAATTGTGGGGTGTTTCTGTGTACCCCACAAATATCCCAACCTCTGCAGTTGGCTTCAGCTTCTTCCTGGCATCCTTCATCACATGAATGTAAACAGGTGAGCCAAAAATCTTCAAATGAGAAATATCAAGCTTCTTACTAGAAAACGCCTCTTCGGGTGTACTCATGCCAAGTACTCTATGAGGACAACGGTTTTGCACATAAACCATAGTGTTGCATGCCTCAGCCCACAAGTGTATGGGAAGGCCCTGATCATGCAAAATCACCCATGCAGCACCCACGATCATTCTATTCTTTCTCTCTGTGACCCCATTTTGTTGTGGGTTATGAGGCGCTATGAGTTCTCTTCGAATTCCTTCTTTGCTACAGAAGTATTTTAATTCACCAAAGATGTATTCACCACCCTTATCACTCCTTAGAGCTTTCAGCTGCTTCCCCGACTCTTTCTCAACTAGCGCTTTGAACTCACAGAACTTTGAATATGTCTTTCTCTTCTTCTGCATGAAGAAGATCCATCACTTACAAGAAAAGTCATCAAAAAATATCACATAATACCTGTGCTTTGTTGTTGAAGAAACCAAGAAAGGTCCACACACGTCTGTGTGAATTCTCTCAAGGATCGTCGAGGCACGACTATCCTTCTCATGAAAAGTAGTCATCACAAATTTTCCCAAAGTACATACCTTGCACTGCTCTGACTATGCAAGTGTACCTTTGGGAAGCCCGGTATAAATCTGCTGCAAAATTTTCAAAGCACCATGGTGAAGATGGCCCAATCTCCTGTGCCACAATTCGCCCTCATCTCGGCTCACCACTCCTTCTCCTTTTCCTGCCATTGCTACGCAGCCATCTACCTACAATTGATAAATATTCTTAACTCAAATCTCTATCCTCTTGGTTTGACTAGTTGTTTTACTGCGCAGGAAAGTTTTTCCCTCGCTAAAAACAACATCATAACCCTTGTCTTCCAACATCGCCACAGAGATTATATTCTTCTTCAATCCTAGAACATGCATGACATCCTTAAAGATGAAAGGTTTACCAGACTCCCTCTCAAAGGAAATGGTTCTGATACCAGTCGCACTGTATCTACCATCATCGCCCATCTCGATGTGCACTCCAAGATCCTTTTCATCTAGATCACTAAACAAATCTTTGTCTCCGGTCATATGGAAAGACACACCACTGTCAAGAAACCACACCGATCCCATCACACTTGAAACCAAGCATGTGATCAAAGAAAAATCCAGCTCAAACTGTGAGGCTAAGACCTCTCCAGCTGTAGATCTAGCAACCTGCTTATTCTTCTTCTTCTTTGGGCAATTAGTGGCGAAATGCCCGTGCTAGTGACAGTGAAAACACTTCACCTTGGACAAATCCTGCTTCTTGCCTTTCGCACCAGATTGAGAAGGATCTTTCTTCCCCTTCCCTTTCCTTGCTTTGGCAGCCAAAGCACAATTTTCTTCATCTTCATTCTTTGATGAAGATCCATCCCTAGTACCCTGCCTTATCTCCTCTTGCACAAGATCCGACCAAAGTCGCTCCCATCTTGGAAGTTTCTACTGTCCATTGACAGAGACTTCGTAGCTATGCCAACTCTTTGGAAGCCCAAGGAGATCCAAGCTCACCAAGTATTCTTCATCTACAGTAACCCCCACACTTCCCATCTCATCCTTGCAGTGGACAAACTTCATGCGGTATTTTGGTATATTGTCGCCTTTCTCCATTTTTATTTTTTTGAGCTTGTCTTTAAGCGCCAACTTCCTCTGGTCGCTTCTGCTTTGGAACAAGTATGTCAAAGCCTTCCACATTAAGAATGGAGTGGCTTTACCGTGAAGGCTGGACACAATGTGATCCTTCACACCTTCCAACAGAATCCTTCGACATTTTTCTACCTTCTTTTGCCATGCGTCAAGTGCGGTTGCATCGCTAGAAGCAGGCTTTGGAATATCAACATATATGAACTCCTTCAACCCATTATCATCCAGCACCGCCTCCATCCTGTCCTTCCATGCAATATAATTTGACCTCCCATCAAGGGCATACTCCAATCGCAATCCGTTGAAAGACATTTCAATGAATGCTCAACTTCGACACCAAGAAAACACTGGAGCAAATTCGAATTCCACCAGCACAAAACTCAAGCGCTTCAATAATTGCAATCTCCTCCAATGATCAACTGCTCTGATACCATGTATAAATTATATAAACTATGTGTTATATGTCCAATATTCTCCTGATCTCACACTATTTTAACTTCATGCAAAATACAGAATCTATTCCACCATTGATCATTTGCGGAAATAAAATCAAGGTTGCAATGCACACATGAAACAATAAAAATTCACACACATGAACACAGTTGTTTAATGCGAAATCCTAAAGCTGAAAACACCAACTATATGTATATAATATATATCATAGAGATCATGTAACAATCCTCATATAAAGCTGATCATATCAAGCTCTTAGTACAATACAATCGCTACACACTAATCAGGCCCGATCTTGCAAATCCATGCACCGATCTTTTGCCACCTTATAGCCTGCCTCTACTGCACAATCCTTGCTGAATAATGGCTTTGAATGAACTTGAATTTCTCTAGCCTTGCTCACGCAATCCTCATTGGCATCTCCACTGAGTGTTGGATGCAATCAATGCATCACTATAGTCACACTTGCTCTTTCACCTATCTCTCCACTGGTCTCCACTCAAACTGCCATGCACTGTAGTTAATTGATGTATTCTTCAGTTGATTAATGAGTTATTATTTATTGAATTAATTAAATAATTAATTCACACCACTCTCACTAGTGTATCAATCAGTTATACTAGATACAACTAGCTCAACTGAGTCTAACTGAGTTAAACTAAATAGAACTCCACCAACTACTTCTCCAACTCCACCAAAACTCTGTCACATGAGTTCTAACTGAAGTCCTCCATGCATTAGCTCTAGTAAACCCTCAGGAATAGCGTAATTCCTTTTGTTAGCTGCTGTGCCACATCTGTGCACTTAACTGAAGTGCTCCAAGAGAATAAGATAATGTTTAGAGTCCAAATATTATTAACAACTAATAATATTTGACATATCTATTTTTAGACTGGAAATATAAAAATAGACTCCGCCCAATATGTCTAAAAATATAATTCCATCTATTTTTCCAACTTGACCAACCATCCACAAATAGCATCCTACAACTCATAGAATATGATCGACATGTCTAAAAATAGACTTTGCACCAAAAATAGCCTGCAGGCCCACTTAGTGAAGGCGACCCTTTTCACTAAGCTCATCATCTTGTTGAATCTCAACAATATGATGTTCAAAGTATCCATTTTCATTTAATTAAGTGTGAAAATTGTTTATCATGTCTTGCAATTTAAACAAAGTGTTTTTTGGTAACTGTTTCTGAGTTTATGTGTGAGGGAATGTTAATTAAAATTACTATTTAACATCTTAAATCAGAAATACACAGTAGCAAAACTTCACCATAATAACACAACAACATGATGAGGCATTTCACCCCTCTTGGGCTACATTTTCCAAGTCCAAGGCTCCCAATAGGCATGTCCTTGCTCTATTAAGTTGCTCAAATTGGTTTTATAGTGAGAAATATTCCTAAAAAAGTAGAAACAACTCTGAAATTGAATTCAGAAGATAGAAATAAGTTAAGAATGGCTTTTATTTCACCTCAAACAATGAAGTATAGCCCAATGCAGCTCCATTTCCCTCATGGCCCTGGTGGCTCTCCAAGCTTCCCTAAAGCAAAAATGGCTAAAGAACACCTCTTTTAACTCTACAACCTATCCCAACCTCTCCAGAATTCTCAGAATACCCAAAATTGACCAAAATTTCATCCAAATTGGTTCAATATTGGTGAAGTGATGACCTCCACAATTTTTTGCTCAATGTCCCTTACAAACCCCACGAAATCTGGATGAGCTCCAGTTAGGCGCACTAGAAATGGCGCAAGGCCAAATTTTTCAAAACCATGCACTAAATTTGGGGTTATCATAAATTTAACTGCCAGTTAAATAAATGTTCACATGCAGACAAAGCAAACGGTTTCCTCTGGCGGTTAAGGGTTTAGCCCCCACCCATGGTCACGGGCAGAGGTCTTGTGGTGAGGGCTAACCCCAAACGGGCTTAACCAAACCTATATGCGCATTCTAAAAATTTTAGCACTTGGTTCTAGCGTGAGGTCGTGGGGTCTATCGCCTTTAGCCCTGAGGGCTTAAACCCATAATCTCCGCTCCTTCAACTGTGAAACGACCCGAATCGCCCATTGAGTGACCCATAGACGTTCAGGTCGGGTTGACCTCCGCCCGAGACATGACCCGACTCGTTCACACCTGCATGAGGACTCGACCCATATGCATTCAAGTTAGGCCAGGTCAGCCCATAAACTTTTTAAAAACATGATTTTGAACCAATTTTTGAACCAATGGCCTGGGGCCACGTGGCACCCTGTAATAGGCCCATAAAAACTTAAATAAAAAAATGAAATTTTCCACAAAAATTTTCTGAAATGAAATTTTGTTTTGTGTTCAAAAGTCCTATTTTGAAGGTTATTGGGCATTTTAAAACTTCAATATCTTTCGCATACGACATCAGATTTGAGTCACGTTCATGGTGCCAGAATCATAGTGATGAGGCCTATCCGATCATTCAAGTTACAACCAATTCTGAGCAGTTCCAATTTTGAGCATTTTTTTCCACTTGGACATGATCACCTAATCACACCTCCCCATTGGGAAGCTTTTGGACCCCAAAATCCTTCAATTACCTGTTAATAAGATGAGGGTACAGACCCCTCACCTTTTCCACCTCCATCCATTTTTCCTTACTTAGTTTGCTTCCTTTTAGACCAACCCAAACATAATCAACATTTCCCCTCCTTGAAGTGTGTGTCCTTCTGTCAAGGATAGCATCCTCTTTCAGCTCATCCAAAAATTCTAGTGAGAAATACTCTATGGATGGAAGTTGAATGTCACTTTCATAATCAACAATTAAAGGAGGTTCATACAAACGTAAATTTTCGACATTCACAACGGAATACATTTGCACATATGAAGGCAAATCTAGTTGAAAAGCATTATTTCCAATTTTTTTAAGGATATTGAATGGAACATAATGAATAGGCTTCAGATTTTTACCTTCTCCTTGCATTCTTTCCTAACTAATATGCAGCCATACCTCATCTCCTTCTTGAAACTTATGATCAACTCTGTGTTTGTCATGCCTCTCCTTGTACTTGCCTTGACTTTTTTCAAGTTGTTCTTGAACCTGCTGATGTATCAACTGAATTATTTCAATGAAAATGCGAGCTTTGTCACTGTCACTATGCCCATAAATGGAAACATCCTTCTCAAGAATGAAATCTAAAGGTTACTTAGGCAAATACCCAAAGCAAGCTTCAAAAGGTGAAGTATTTGTAGAAGAGTGCTTGGCCCAGTTGTAAGCATGTTGAATGTAATGCAAGTGCTCATCCCAAATCTTGGGATGCTTGCTGCAATAACCTCTCAAAATATTTACAATGGTTCTATTCACTACCTCTGTTTGGCCATCTATTTGCGGATGAAAAGTAGTACTCTTCTTCAACTTGGTGTCCATCATCTTCCATAGATTGGACCAAAAATTCCCAACAAATCTGGAATCCTTGTCAGTAAAAATAGAAGTAGGCAAGATATAATGAACCCATATATGTTGAAAATATAAATTAGTAGTTTGTTCAGTAGTTATAGATTTCTTACATGGCATAAGAATACACATCTTGCTGAATCTATCAACTACTACATAAAGATAACCATGCTGCTTTCTAGATAATGGTAGACCTCCAACAAAATCCATAGAAACACTTTCCCATGATCTAGAAGGTATCGGAAATGGCGTATATAAACCAAGCTTCCTATTTCTATGCTTGATTGTAGCACATAATTAACAACCTCTAATGAAACGTGAAATACTATCTACCATGCAAGGCCAATAACAGTACCTCTGTAAATGTGCCACTATTTTGCTTACCCCGAAATGTACAACAATAAGAGAAGAATGATCTTCTCTCATGATGCTTAGTCTCTCCCCCTGTGGTATACATAAATTTCCCATATGAAATAGCAAATTATTATGCAAATGATAATCATTCTCCTCAACATGATTCCCTTCACTCAAGTTAGCATGCACATCCTTAAAATCAACATCTGATGCATATTGTACTATGTAGCTCTCATGTACAATAGAATCATTCTATGGTAAATTAGTAGCACTAATAATAGGCCTTGAAAGCATATCAGAAAATTTATTGAAAATACCTTTCTTGTACCTTATTACCAAGTGAAATTGTTGTAGGAAACCCATCCATCTGAAATGTTGTGACTGATGTAATTTACTTTGCGACTGCAAGTACTGTAAACGCTGATTGTTGGTATGAACAACTATTTATTTTCCCATAAAATAGTGTTTCCACTTTTTTACGCATTGTACCAACGCATAAAAATCCTTATCATATGTAGGATAATTCAAAACAACACCATTAAATGTCTCAGAATGAAATGCGATAGGCTTACCATGCTGTAAGAGAATTGCACCCATGGCGTAACCACTAGCATTGGTCTGAATCTCGAATGGCCATCTCAAGTCCGGTAATGCAAGGACTGGAGCTGAACTTATCTTCTCTTTCAAAGACTCAAAAGCTTTATGTTGCTTGCCTCCCCATTGGAAAGTATTCTTCACACTTGTCACTGCATGCATAGGAGCTGCTATGGCAGAGAAGTTAGAAATAAACTTCCTCCAATAGTGAGCTACACCCAAAAAACTTCTTACCTCTGTAATGGATTTGGGAGTAGGCCAATTAACAATGGCTTCTACCTTAGAAGGATCAATTCTCAAAGCACCTCCTCCTACTATGTGTCCCAAACAAACCAAAGAAGTCTTCCCAAATTCACACTTTGACATTTTAAGAAATAACTGATTTTTCTTCAAAATATCAAGTACTTTCTTAACATGCATGACATGATCTTCTCTAGCCTTGATGAAAATTAAGATGTCATCTAAGTAGACAATAACTAAATCATCAAGAAAAGGATGTAAGACATCATACATTACCCGCATGAAAGTTGCAAGTGCATTGCATAAACCAAATGGCATAACCAGCCACTCAGAGAGTCCCTATTTGGTTTTAAATGTTGTCTTCCAAATGTCACTTTCTACAATTCTAACTTGATGATAACCACTATGTAAGTCTAACTTAGTAAAATATTTAGCATCTTTCAGCTGATCTAACAAATCATCTATCCTTGGGAGTGGGTAACGATTCTTTATCATTATCTTGTTCAATGCCCTGAAGTCCACACACATGCGCCAAGTTCCATACTTCTTTGGAATCAACACTATCGGTGACCCACATGGCGAAGTGCTTGGTCTTATGAACCCTTTGTCCAACAAGTCCTTAATTTGCCTCTTTATTTCAAAATTCTCCATAATAGACATGCGGTACATGCCTATGTTAGGAAGAGGACAACCTTGATGTAACTCGATTTCATGCTGAATCTCCCTCTTAGGAGGTAAACCTGCCGGTTCTTGAAACATCTCATGATGTGAATCAACTACATCATATAAATCTGATTTAAGCTTGGAATCAAAATTTTCAAATGACTCATGATTCACATCAACCTTGGGCTTAACCACAAGAAGTAAAAAACTATTACTATAATTCACTAGCCTTTTTACCTGTCCCGCATTTACCATCGCTATATTTTCCTTCTTGCGATGTGCTCTGACAATGAACTCCTTCCCATATTTAAAGAGATGAAACTTATTTTCATGGAAATGGAAGATCGCTTTCCTGTCAAATAAGTAAGGACTTCCCAAAACAATTCCTAATATATCAAGCGGTACTGCATCAAGTTCAACTGTGTCAATAAAGTGTGCAGTAATCGTGAAACACAATATGCACTTTCTTGAGACTTGTAAGTTTTCATCCTTGCATATCCATCCAAGTGGATAAGGCTTTGGATGTGGAATGGTCTTAAGTTTAATTTGTTTGACCAAGTCTTCTGATATGAGATTTACTTGTGACCCACTGTTAAACAGTGTGTCAATTTTTGTATGTTTTGAGACTACCCTCACATGGAACAATTCAATTCTTTCTTCCTCATTTGGATCTTGTACATGATAGTTTGAAGTACTAGTACTTGGCTTAGTTTCAGTTTCCTTTCCCTTCATATTATTCAAACCCATGGCTGCAATTTTGGTTTCGTCACCTGAATCCTCACCTAAGTCTTGTGGCGTAGTTGTAGTAGCTGTAGTTTTATTCTTTCCTTTGTTTTTGTTAAACTGAGTTATTTTTCCAGGATGTAATTTCCAAATTTTTTTGTCTTCATGGCCTTCTCTTGAACATTGTTTACATATCACTTTCTCACCCTCTTGTTTGACATATGCATTCTTTTTTCCTTTTCCCTTAAAGGTTTTATCTTTGTTTTTCCCCTTAAAAGGCTTGTTTCTACCCTCATCAAATTTTTTTTTCCCTCTAGACTCTAAATGCGTAGCTTGTACACAAACTTTGTAATATCCCCAAAAGGGAGAATGCAGTAATAATTCACACAATATAAGAACTTACAAGAAGATAAACAATAAATCTAAGTACAAATCAGAATATGCAGAAAGAGTTGAGCCATTTTATTATATTAGAGATGAATTAGTTACACAAGTACAAGATATAGGTAGATCTAGCCAAAACGATGAGCTAGGATCACCCTGAAAACATGTGTGAAGTAGGTACAACGTAACTGTTGAGGCTCTGCAGCAAATACTGCGTTGTCTCTTTAGCAGAATATAAACATGGAGTTGCAGGCTGAAAATAGAAATCCAAATCTACTCAAAACTGGAGCTCTGATGATGCCAAGATTCAATATCTAGCCACTGTGATGGATGCCCAAGATAACCCAGAAAGGATTTTCCCGATCTACAACGTTGGAAAAATCACCTCCCCAGGGTTTGATCCTTGATCTGCTGGGAAATACAAATCTGAAGATAGATCTGAAAAATAGATGGCTGAAATGTGTTAGTGTTGGTATCTTCATCCCTCCATCAGTGATCAAATTCTCTTCTTGCATTGCATATTAGGTGTCTCGCTCAGTTAGCTACATTCCATTAGGAGCATGGATCATCTGACAGTAGTGGCCTGTTGTACATTTTCCCTCATGTCCTTTACCTACTGGCCCATTTCCATTCATCAAGATCATCTGCAGTCATTTTTTTTCTTTAAATTTGCAAGAGTCATTTTTAGGGTTTTTAGTCCCATTAGGTCTAGGGTTTCATCAAAAAGGTCTTCAAAATGTCCAATAACGGTCAGCAGGCACATGAGGAGGTTGAATAAAGTTCCAGTACCAAATAAATTCCATCATCATATGTCCAGAAATGAATTTCTCCTCAAAACTCTATTTTGATGAAAAATAGAGTATTTTATCCTTTTATGTATAAATTTTATGTAATTTCAAGTTCTCTCATATGTAAATAACTTCAATGGCAACCCTGGTCACCTTGTCAAGCTTCAGCAACTCCATCCCCTGCAAGGAAAACAAAAATCAAGTCATTCAGTTAATCAGAGGTAAAAATGAAGCAAACTGCCCAAAACAGAGTTGAAAGAGTAAGTCACAATGTAAACATTATAAGAGTGGGTTTTATGAGTGGAAAATTAAAAGCTCTTGTATATAAACCCTTTTATCATCTTCAAAGAGCTCATTGGCATTCAAAGAAGAAAAATTGAACAAGAGAAATTTGTGTTGGAGATAAGGAGCAAGTTTGAATGAAAACTAGGAAAATTTCAAGGGTGCGGCGCATTGGGTGAGAGGCGAGGTGCATACAAGTGGCGTGGCGCATTGGGCCAGCCTCCATAGTGTAAAAAATACACTGGCTCGGCGGATACAGAAGGCGCGGCATGTTGGGTTTATGGCGCGGTGCATAGAGCTGCAAGTAATTTTCACCACAAATTCATCCAAATTCTCAATTTGCTTGGTTTCCTCCAGTCCAAAGTAAGCCAAAAATTCTTCAAATGCGAATGAAAGTGTGTCTTAAGATGTTTATGGTGTTTTAGTGTGTAAAATCTCAAACCCTACCTCTTTGCAATTTTGCTCAAAAACAATTGCCTAGGGTTTGTATTGATTTTTTCGCTACCAAGTCTATTCCATCGCTCCCTTACTCTTTGACTCCTTCATTTATTTTTCAGTTTCATCCACTCATTCCTTAATTTCCATATTCCTAAAAAATCATTCACCCCTATCCCCAATTCCATTTTTCCCAAATCCTAACTACAAAATCCCCAAACCCTACTCACATCCCTAAAAATCTTACTCCCATCCCTAAACTCTGTTCACACATACATTTTTACACTCCCATACAGTCTACCCATTTCATTCCTCCACCATATTTTCACACTGTTATCCACAAAACCATCCATGTACAACCACATTTTTCAAAACCAAAGGAAAACAATGGAAAGAGACAGTGATCATGTGTATGAGCAAGAGATTGAACATGACCGGGAATATTTGCTTGAGAGAAAAAAATTGCACTTGGAAAAGCTGTTGGAGAAGTCCAAAAAAGAGAAAAATATGTTGAGGCACATGGCCAACCATTACTGGGCGAGAAACCATGTGTGCAAAGCAAGAGTCAAGATTTTTAAGGCCAAGTTGAAGAAGGCATCGAAGAGGCGAAAAAAGCATGATAGACTTTAGATCTTGGTTGAGGCTTCCTTGGCCCAACACAGCTCTTAAGGGAGGACACTCAGCCCAAATTTCAAAAAATTTGGGGCACTTTTTGCATTTTTGGAATTTTTGGGCCAAAACACAGGTTTTTTTGCCTAATGTGCCATGCCACTTGGCGCTCGCTTTTGATGGGGGACTCCTTTTGATTAAAACTTAGCATTTTTGGATTTTTCATGGAAAAATATGCATGCTCACAAATGGCCAAGAAATTTTGACAAGTTTTGGGCTTCCAAAAAGGTCAAAAACACCCCAAAAATGACCTTTCTGCCCCTTTTTTGACACACAGGAAACAGTCTTGGGAGAACTCAATTTTGGAGGGGAAAATGGAGGCCAAATTCAAAAATTCCACTTGTTCAGGAAAATAGATAGGCATACCTTTCCAACAAGCCCACTTGGAGAAAATTTTGACACTGGGAAGGCCTCCAAAATCAGCTGCAAACAGGCGCTATGCATAGAGAAATCATGCGCGGCGTATTGGAGGAATTTTGCTCATTTTTTGTCAAAAACTCTGTTTTTCGCCTAGTTTTTTCACAGTTTGACTTTTTTCCTTCTAGTTGTCAAACTCACAATGTAATTTAATGTGACATGATGGATTTTGATGTAATTTTTCTAAATTTTCACTCATAGAGGTAGATTTATCCATCAAAAGGTAGTTTGCAATTGAATGAATCAGTTTCCTAGTTTTTAGAGGCAAATTGTTCCACTGCCTACTTTTTAGTTCTTAGTTTAGATTTTGTTGGAACAGATCCTAATCTTATGAGCTCAACCCCAGATACAGATGAGCTTTTTGCCTCATATCTTTATTAAGTGACACGGCTAGCAGGAGCACTTTGGGAATGCTTTGAGCGGTATCAGAGCATTCTATCTCTTTTAGCTTATAAAAGGAATGTACTTTCAAGGCTTGCGTAGACTTGGGATTCATGTGGCATTTTGCTTTGATAGTGTGTTTCTCTCTGTAAATGTAAGTTTACTGGTGTTTTATGTATGCCATTTTCTCTCTTATTTCTTCTTAACTAAAACAAACAAGGATAAAGGTAGAATCCATTGAAATTGCAGTGCTCTACCTAGGGTTTGTTTAGTTATCTATGTTTTCAGCTGTTTGAAGATGATCCCTGAAGTTTTATTGCCCTCTTAAACTCCTCACCTGTCTAAAGCTCTCCATTTCTTTCAATTGAAGTTTCAAATCAATTTCCTGCCTTGCCCCATTGAGATCTCTGCAAAACTGAGCCTCATTCCCCAGACCCAAAATCTGCCTTTCCATTTGAACCAAAAAAACATCCTTAAATTCAATAAAAATCTTTTGCACACATACCTAGCCTAAAATCAGTCCCCACATCAAGTCATCTCAAGCCTCAATGATCATTTTTTGCTGAGATTGACAAGGAGAGAGCCCTCTCCCGACCTGGTAGGGCTAGCTACCAGGTTAAACGCGGTTTGATGTTACCCTAGATTATACCTTTCTCAGCCTGAGGTAGATTTAGGCCCTAACATAGTGGCGACTCCACTGGGGAAGAAAATTTTGTTGTTTTCTTTATAAACTACAGATGGAGCCTGAAGTTAGCCAGGTAGCCTTCGAAACACTCTTTCTTTGAATTAGCGAAAGTAGATGAATGCTGCTTCAGTCAATCTCCGGTCTAGTTTATGAACTGAACATCTGGTTTCCCCAGTACATGTATCAAGTTAGATCTGATGGTTGATGGTGGACAACGATTAGACATAGGAAGACTGAAATCATTCACCTGGTGACTCCAGTGTCGAAGAATCCCAAGGTTCAGAATTTTTATGGCGACTCTACTCTTCAAGAATCAGTAGCCTGAGGAATTTTTTGGTGAACTCATTGTTATCAAAATGGTTTCGCTGGATCGAAGGTATGCTCCCATGAGCTGAGATCACATTCTAGGTTTTCCAAATAAAATTCCTAAGGTAGATTGGCAAAGGGATTTTCCTACGTTTAAAGATGATGATAAGAAGGATGTTGTTTTACATTTGGTTAGATTTCACATACATATTCGCAAGTTGAAGGTTGATTTTCCTGAAGACTGCTTGATGAAGATATTCATGGGCACTCTGGAAGGTGAAGCCCGATCTTGGTATGAAAGTTTGCTGCCTGCTTGTATTTACTATTTGAATGATTTTCATACCATGTTCTTTGAAAGGTATAAAGAATCTTATCAATCATTAAATTTAGTTCAGAACTGTTGTAGCCATGTTCATAGTTTTATTGAAAATCTTGAAAAATTTTATGAAGATGATGACTTCATGGACGATGAGATCATGGAGGCTCTGTACAAAAATCCATTTCAGCAACATTAAGAGAACTTAGAGGATACTCATCAAGATGCTCAGGAAACTTTGCAGCAGGATCAAGATCTTAGTACAATGGAAAATGATGAAAGAGAAGGTTTTATTTCAGATCTGTCCATAGAAGAAGACAATATGCAGGAAATTCAAGTTTCAATTTTAGAATGTGATGAAGTCAAGTCAGTTATTTCAGATCTAGATTCAGATCGTGATGATCAAGAATACCTTGTGCTGAATCCCATGAAGGAGAGCTCTGCTATTGAGATCATCTGGAATGAAGAAGACAAAGTTATTGATCCAAATGTTCTCATTTCATTAGAACAAAGCCTTCATGAGGAGGTAATCCAGTCAGTTCATGAAAAACAAGATGAGATATTTGTTCAAGTAAGTGAAAAATCTTCTTTCAATAACTCAGTGATAAATGATAATTTGATCGCCATGTCATATGAAGATGATCAACAATGTTTTCAAATTTCAGAAGATCAGGGAATTAAGGACTGTCATTCAGGTTTTTCATGTTTTAAAATGTTATCCCATGAAGACAATCACTGTTTGAGCAAAAGAAAAAAAAAAGTATTATCTCCTTTGTCTGAAGATGAGATAGATAAACTCCTGAAAGGTCATGTTACATCCCAAGCTAAAGCAGATTTGTAGTGCGCACATGGTCAAGAAAGTGTTGGTGAAACTTCTTCCTCTTTTGAAAATGATGACGGTCTTGTATTTAGCTTTATAGATCAGCGAATAGATAATATTTTCTTTCATGAATATGATAAGGCTGTCATTGTTGATAATCTTGAAGATTGTTTTCTGTTTAAGAATGACCTAGACCATGAAGTTGAGGAATATGAGCTTGAGAGAGACAATATGCCAGAATTTCTCATGGTCAGGGAATTTACAGCTAACACTCAGATGGTAGAAGCTTATACCTCCCTATGCCTTCCTATCACTCGGCAATCAATTGTTCTTTCAGATCAGAATGAAGGGAGTACTTGTATTTTTGCTGCTGGATCTCAAGACAAGCTACTGCTTCAGGATTTTCAAGATCCCTTCGGCATTCTTTTGCAAGCATTAGAAAAGATAAATGTTGCCTAGTTCGTTATCATAAGCCTTGATTTCAATGGTTATTGTGAGTTGCCTACATGTACATCGTTCTACTTGCTCGAGAAAAGTGAGAGCCGAATTTTGGTATGTAGCCATCTGCTGGATTGGTTACATTGGAAGGCTCACTGCACATGATTGTACATATTCCATCAGTAGGCAGTTGGTTGTCATCATGATTTGAAGCCCTCAAATATCGATGGACTGCTTCCATTAAAAAAGCTTTGTAAGGACTAATTTCAGTTAATTAGGTCTTGAGTCATTTTTATTTTAGTCAGTTTCAACATAGTTTCAGAGCAAGTGTGTACTTTCATCATTCATTCAGTTTGGGGCCCGAAGTGAAGGCTATAAAACTGAGGTTTGATTTTAGTTTTGGTTTGGTTTGTTTGAGTCAGGTCTTTCAGTCAATTTTAGTCTTGAAATTGACTCAGATTTCAGTCTTGAAATTGAGTTAAGAGTTTGGTTTTGGTTTGTCGAAGTTATTGACTCCATAGCCCAATGGACGAAGGCACTGCCTGCTTTCCTAGAGATCTGTAGTTCTTGGCACCTCCAAGGAGCTACCATCCCCATTGGAGCCAATGTTAGTGTCGGTATCTTCATCCCTCTGTCAGTGATCAAATTCTCTTGTTGCATTGCATATTAGGTGTCTTTCTCAGTCAGCTGCATTCCATTAGGAGCATGGATCATCTGACGGTAGTGACCTGTTGTACATTTTCCCTCATGTCCTTTACCTGCTGGCCCATTTCCATTCATCAAGATCATCTGCAGTCACTTTTTTGCTTTAAATTTGCAAGAGTCATTTTTAGGGTTTTCAGTCCCATTAGGTTTAGGGTTTCATCAAAAAGGTCTTCAAAATGTCAAATAACAATCAACAAGTGCATGAGGAGGTTGAATAAAGTTCTAGTACCAAATAAATTCCATCATAATATGCCTAGAAATGAATTTCTCCTAAAAACTCTGTTTTGAGGAAAAACATATTATTTTATCTTTTTATGTATAAATTTGATGTAATTTCAAGTTCTCTCATATGTAAATAACTTCAATGGAAACCCTGGTCACCTTGTCAAGCTTCAGCAACTCCATCCCCTACAAGGCAAACAAAAATCAAGTCATTCAGTTAATCAGAGGTAAAAATGAAGCAAACTGCCCAAAACAGAGTTGAAAGAGTAAGTCACAATGAAAACATTATAAGAGTGGGTTTTATGAGTGGAAAATTAAAATATCTTGTATATAAACCCTTTGATCATCTTCAAAGAGCTCATTGGCATTCAAAGAAGAAAAATTGAACAAGAGAAATTCGTGTTGGAGATAAGGAGCAAGTTTGAATGAAAACTGGGCAAAGTTCAAGGGCACAGCGCATTGGGTGAGAGGCGCGGCACATACAAGTGGTGCAGCGCATTGGGCCGGCCTCCACAGTGTAAAAAATACATTGGCGTGGCGCATATAGAAGGTGCGGCGCGTTGGGTTTGTGGCGCGGCGCATAGAGCTGCAAGTCATTTTCACCACAAATTCATCCAAATTCTCAATTTTCTTGGTTTCCTTCGGTCCAAAGTAAGCCAAAAACTTTTCAAATGCCAATGAAAGTGTTTCTTAAGATGTTTATGGTGGTTTAGTGTGTAAAATCTCAAACCCTACCTCTTTGCAATTTTTCTCAAAAACAATTGCCTAGGGTTTGTATTTATGTTTTCGCTACCAAGTCTATTCCATCACTCCCTTACCCTTTGACTCCTCCATTTATTTTTCAGTTTCATCCACTCATTCCTTAATTTCCATATTCCTAAAAAATCATTCACCCCTATCCCCAATTCCCAGTTTCCCAAATCCTAACTACAAAATCCCCAAACCCTACTCACATCCCTAAAACTCTTACTCCCATCCCTAATCTCTGTTCACACATAAATTTTTACACTCTCTTCCATACACTCTACCCATTTCATTCCTCCACCATATTTTCACACTGTTATCCACAAAACCATCCATGTACAACCATATTTTTCAAAACCAAAGGAAAACAATGGAAAGAGACGGTGATCATGGGTATGAGCAAGAGATTGAACATGACCGGGAATCTTGGCTTGAGAGAACAAAATTGCACTTGGAAAAGTTGTTGGAGAAGAAAAAAAAATATAAAAATATGTTGAGGCACATGGCCAACCATTATTGGGCAAGAAACCATGTGTGCAAAGCAAGAATCAAGATTTTGAAGGCCAAGTTGAAGAAGGCATCGAAGAGGCGAAAAAAGCATGATAGACTTTAGATCTTGGTTGAGGCTTCCTTGGCCCAACACAGCTCTTAAGGGAGGACACTCAGCCCAAATTTCAAAAAATTTGAGACACTTTCTGCATTTTTGGATTTTTTGGGCCAAAACACAGGTTTTTCTACCCAATGCGCCACGCCACCTGGCGCTCGCTTTTGATGGGGGACTCCTTTTGATGAAAACTCAACATTTTTGGATTTTTCATGGAAAAATATGCATGCTCACAAATGGCCAAGAAATTATGACAAGTTTTGGGCTTCCAAAAAGGTCAAAAACACCCCAAAAATGACCTTTCTGCCCCTTTTTTGACACACAGGAAGCAGTCTTGGGAGAACTCAGTTTTGGAGGGGCAAATGGAGGCCAAATTCAAAAATTCCACTTGCACTGGAAATTAGACAAGTAGACCTTTCCAACTAGCCCACTTGTAGCAAATTTGGACAACAGGAAGGCCTCCAAAATCAGTTTCAAACAGGCACTACTCATAGAGAAATTAGGCATGACGCATTGGAAGAATTTTGCTCATTTTTGGTCAAAAACTCTATTTTTCGCCTATTTTTTTCACAGTTTGAATTTTTTCCTTCTAGTTTTCAAAATAATAATGTAATTTAATGTGACATGATGGATTTTGATGTAATTTTTCTAAATTTTCACTCATATAGGTAGATTCATCCATCAAAAGGTAGTTTGCAATTGAATGAATCCGTTTCCTAGTTTTTAGAGGCAAGTTGTTCCACTGCCTACTTTTTAGTTCTCAGTTTATATTTTGTTGGAACAGTTCCTAATATTATGAGATTTACCCCTAGAGGCTAGGATGATTTTTTTTTGCCTATATCTTATGTTTTATCAGTCATTAGCATGGTTGGACTTTTGGGAATGCTTTGAGCATTATTTTACATTCATCTTTGCAGTTTGGCAAAGGAATAGACCAGGGTTTGCAGCACTCTATGGGATTCATGTGGAATCTTGATTTGATACTATGTTTCTCTCTGTAAATGTAAGTTTACTTTTGTTTTATGTATGCCATTTTCTCTCTTATTTATTCTTAAATAAAACAAACAAGGATAAAGGTAGAATCCATTGAAACTGCAGTGCTCTACCTAAGGTTTGTTTAGTTATCTATGTTTTCAGCTGTTTGAAGAGGATCCCTGAAGGTTTCTTTCCCTCTTCAACTCCTCACCTGTCTAAAGCTCTCCATTTCTTTCAATTTGAAGTGTCAAATCAATTTCCTACCTTGCCCCATTGAGATCTCTGCAAAACTGAGCCTCATTCCCCAGACCCAAAATCTGCCTTTCTGTTGACGGGAAAATTTTTCCAGCCAACAGTAGGGGATCTCCCCGGTAAAAAGTCCCAATTAGACCTTAAACCGTTTGGAGTAGGGATCCCATCCGGGGTGTGGGTCTGGCTACCGCTTAAGACGCCTTCCCTTCTGGTCTCAAAAGAACCTGATCAAACCTGCGGACACACACTTATTCATAGGATACGAAATACATTATTGATGCATGGAACATGTCTACAACACTATGCGTAGCAAGAGAATGAATAAAACACATACGCCCGAAGAGATGCAGTTAACGGCACGTCTTTGGGGTCATGCTTGCAAAGGTATCTTACCACGGAAGAAATAGTTCTTAATGGCAAGATCCCTCCTTACTTCTGAAAGATAAAATGAAATGCTAATAGACAAAGGTATTAACATTCATTTAGAAAGCGATAAAACTGAACATCATTAACACAAGCATAGATAAACATGATGCATAAATGATATTATTAGAAATGTAGTTTCATTAATCATAGGATGTTCTGAAACTGTTCAAGAAATACACAGAGTGTTGTCATAGCAAAATACATCATCCGACAAAGGGGTTTTAGCAAGTATTCCTATTCATATGCCTAAGAATATGGTCTTTCAATACAATACAATGTAGCTCTTGAGTCTTCCAAAAAGAAAAGCCCCTTTTACAAGCTCCCGTAGGAGTATTTATGATGCCAAAACTGCCCGTTGGGCTTCCTTGACTGTTCACCTTCTTGACTGTTGGGTTGTCTTGCGACCCATTCCTTTTGCGACCTGCGACCTGAGCCGCCGTTGTGACCTACAACCTGGGCTGTCGTTGCGACCTGCGACTTGACTGGGTCACGGGGTCGCAAGTTGTAAGAGAATCGCCAAGGTGCGACCTTGCGACCTTGCGACTAGGTCGCTGGGTCGCGGGGTCGCAGATCGTGTAAACTGCGCATATGCGACCTTGCGACCTTGCGACTAGGTCGCTGGGTCGCAAAATGTGTAAAAACAAAGATATTCGACCTTGCGACCTTGCGACTAGGTCGCTGGGTCACAGGGTCGCAAAAGGCGAAAAAAAATCGAAGATCTGCGACCTGCGACCTTGCGACTGGGTCGCTGGGTCGCGGGGTCAAAAAAGGGAGGAAAAATGAATAATTGCGACCTGCGACTTTGCGACTAGGTCGCTGGGTTGCGGGGTCGCAAACGGGAAAAAATAGAAGATCTGCGACCTACGAACTCGCGACCTCGGCCATCAGCGACCTGCGACTTTGGCAGATGTACGACCTGCAACCTCAGTAGATGTGCGACCTGCGACCTCAGCAGATGGGCTTCCTTGTCTGGGTCATCGCCACAATCTCCTCATGTTACCTGCATGTAAGCGTATTAGATTAGCCATTATCTCACCCACATAAATATTTTTATGCATGTTTGAAGAACGATAAAGATACAATAAAAGAGAATGCAGATGCATAAGGAGTATATTGACAGATAACATTAAGTGGTTTTATCGATTAGCTTGGACCCCTGTATAGTCCTATTCTGAAGGCCATATATGCTTTGAGAAAGAGGCCATCCTGAAGCTGGGTTGCATATTTAGAACTTTCTCCTTGGTCGCAACTTTCCCTGGGCACACCTTTCTGCGACCTTGCGGCCTTGGAGGAGTCGCACAACATGCAGTCCAATTAAAAAATTCTTCATTCTTGAATCGAAGGTGTGTCGAGGGAATTGCAGCGTAGTGATTTTGCATTAAACTTTGCCCAACAGGTCCTCGTTAATCTATTTTCCGAGACACGTAGCAGCTGCTACTCTGTTCTTCGCTTACCCTATGAACTTAAGGTGAATCAATGAATCATGACCGCTACCACACTGCTTCGGCCATAAACGAATTGGAATACATCTGAAAGGCTTAGAAATGCAATAACGAACGATATACAGGCCTGGTGGTTCCTTTCAGTCGAGTGCCTGCGGCCTGGATGATTATCACTAAAAGCACAGTGATGGCAGGGCTCTCGATAGTGGGATGACCGCGGTGCGTAGACAAAATATCTCTGACAATGAAATTTAGCCGTGAGAATGATACCTTACCCTGTATGACACAGTACGCCTGTGTGATGGGCTTTTCAGCATCTTTGGACAGGGTAAAAGCAAACGCCTTAGGAATTATTCGAAATTTAGCTCCGTGAAGACAGCTCGACGTGGTCAGAGGTGGCATCACCGAAAATTTAGCTTCCAACGAGTATGCAATGATAACGCCTTTCTAAAATGGGACCAGTGCAGCAGATTTGGGGAGAGACTCTCTCCCGGAATATTGCTGTCGGGGCTGCAGACATCAGATTTTATCCACTCCTCTGAAAATAGCGCAACCTGCCTTTTATGGCGCTGGCTTTTTCGGTCCATGCTTTAGTTGTAATGAATACATTATGGTATTTTACAATGGTTGCCACGCAGACTTTGGGTCAGACACGTGGAAATCAATCTATGCAGTTTGGACTGTCAGCAAATCAGCTCCATGCTTTTAACGTAAACTTCGATCGAAAACAATATATTTTCCGGATATGTCGATTCGCCAAAAGATAAGATTTGAGCGTGGTTTGTTTCCTCTGGAAGTCATATCAATTGACAACCCGAACATCAAATGCAAGTCTATTTGCTGGATTTTCCGCCAATGGCGGTAGCCTTGCATGAGTGAGAACATCTTCAGCCCTTATAGTATTTAAGTTCAATGCAATACCGCAAGTTGAAACCTCCGTTGTCAACCTTCGCGAAAAAGTTTCAATATATCGTCAACCCGCACAACGCCGCAATGAGTTAGTTTTAATGTTGCGCTTTATATCCACTCCGCCGCTTTTACCACATTTTAAACATCCACATTAAACGTTTTGCATCCATTTGCAATGGGGTGGACGTAGTTCGCTTCTACGTTTTAGTGAATGGTTTGACCTGCCACGTATGCATATAAAAATCATTTGGCTCCATGTAAATATTTCACGTTTGGTTCCATGCAACGACTTTGAACGTTGGACCATTAAACATATGTCTGCTCCATGCATTTTCATGCCAACGACATTGGACTCCTTGCATTGTAATTTCACCACCATCATATCTTGTAATTTCACCACGATGGGCATCTCCACTTATAAAAAGCACTCCCCTTCGATTGCTATCCGTAATAAGTTTGAAAAAGCGATCTCGTTCCTTTGGAAGGTGTGCCCAAGCTTCTACGTAAAACAAAGGTCAAACCACAACAAAAAATTTGGACATAACCTGAATGGAGGCCACGAGGATGATAACTTGAGATAAGTTATTCTTTATCTCTTCTTCTAATCGTGTCCATCAAGTTTCACCCAACATCTCACTATTTTATACGTTTGGGAACCCGTATGTTTCAACGTGAGTTGTTTGACCGTCCCCCTGTCCTCCTTTTACCATACAACATATATCTCGTCCAACTTTATGCCATGACGATCACCATATATGTCGTCTACTAAACTTCTAAGATCAAAAAATGCTTTATATATAAGACTTCTAACATGCAACTGCATACCTAATGTATAACCTATAACTGTCTTCGTGTCGTTTTTCACCGGTTTCAACGCAGTTGACCGAACGTTTTTTTTTGAACTCTTTGCGCGCCTCCACGTTTTTGTAGCAAATAACCCACCATTAGATATTCATTCAACACGTTTTAACATAGATCAAAATTGCACCATAGAATTATTTGAGCCCAATGGTCATGAGTTTTCATGTGGTTGTGATCCACCATATTACATGTTTTGCAAACCAAATTGCTTTGCGCTTGGGAATTAAATATACAACATCACCTTGGTCCATTGAACGCATGCCATTTATAATGTTATCACTTAGTTTTGCTCCAAGATATCTTCGAGCCTTGTTTTAATTTGATCACTTGCTTTACCTCATAACACGAAGGCTTCTTGTTTTGAAAGATCGAGAGTCGAAAAATGCTACTCAAGCCACATTGATGGCCCTTTTAATATTGAGCCTTTCTGCTTTGTGGTTCTAGAGACCCTTCGCATATGCATCAATGCGCCTGGCTACCAAGAGGTGCATGCATTTAAACATCACCTTTTAGGTTCTAATTGAAGTTCTCCATCCATTATGGTTTCGTATAGACAATCTTCATGGACATGTAGGAGCAAAGGAGAGTAGGGTTTTAAGGCCCTTTCGTGCAACATAAATAATGCCATAGTATGTGTCTCAAGATAGACAGATGTTGCTTCCCAAAGGTGCGCTACTATATTTGAAACTCTGCCGTCGTCTTGACACACCAATATGAGATTGTCATTCTCTAGGGAGATCTTCTGAGTCAGATTTGTTCACCGGGCTATACTTCAGGCAAGATTCATCGCAGTGGCGAAATATGTTCCTTTGCGTACACCATTGACATTTAGATGATATGATGTAGGATCTATACATTTTCAAACAGAGCGTTTTAAGCATCTGGTGCACTCTAGTGAAGGAAGCCTTTGCATCAGTGACATAGAGGGTTCTTTTCTGATCGACGTGCATCACACCATCCTCCTTTTAACAGTACTGATTACTTTGAATGACACTCCCCTCGTTCGCAGCTTTATTCCTCGTCATGAGTCTAATTTTTATTTCCCTTATGTTTGACATGATCGAGGATTTGTCACCCGTGGGGGTCAACTCTGTATGGAACATAACGACATCATAATTATTCTTTGATAATGGTGCCCACAGCTAAAACATATGAGACTAGCAAATGTAACAGAGGTATTCAAACCACATGCTTAATGACCTACAGCGACAGGGCCTTTAATCGTTAACAAACAAAAGTTTTCCCATTTAAAAGTATTTATGGCAAGCCTATTACACATGACGCCACTGTGATACGAGTGTTCGGTCGCATGTTGGATGATCCTTCCCACACATGGCGTGATTGCAGCGACAACATCAAGTCATGGTGACGAGACAACTCATGAGGGGTTGGGGATAGGTCAGCCGGGATGTGGGGTTGATCGTGTGCTCTGGGAAGACTTTAACGCTAAGCGAGCAGAGGGGGAACTCCAAAATTTTAAATATGTCTGTACTTCTGGGTGGTGTTGTAGCGGCTACAACAAATGGCGAACCACTGGTAGAATCCAGCATCTCTGTCAATATCACCACAATTAGTCTGAGTCTGGATAATGATGCAAGGGAATATTGAACAAGTTCCGCGAGTACCATTTGTATTACATTTTCCCTTTATAGGTATGCCTAATTCTTGTGCCTCAGCTAAGTCTCACTAATCAAAACACATCAAAGAGAAAGCTCATAGATGCCAGTAGCTTGTTGATGATGTGAAGAGAAAGGCAGTGGGTTTATTATTTTCAGGATTTTTTACAGTAAGTGTCTGGTGTTGCTCCGCTGCTAGCAGGCCTGGACAGTACCCCGGCGAAGTCACTTCAAGAAATCACAAACGTTGCTCCGCTACCAGCAAGCCTAGTCAATACCCCGGCAGAGTCGTTTCATTACCTCTCTGCGCAAGAAGCCTTTCTCGATCCTTTACCCTTATTTTTTTCATGTGCTTACAACACTTATTTTCATGTGCTCGTGGCACTTCTTTTCGTGGGCGGATGAGGGATCCTGACTTATTTTACGGGCAAGAGAGGTTGTTTCTTGTTTTACAGAAACTGAAAGATATCCTGATTTGGGTTTTCCCTTGTGCCGAACCTTCACATCCCATTTACCACAATAGGCGAAGTGCACAGACAAATCATTAAAATGTTCGAGACTATGCTGGGCACAAAGTTTAGACTTATAGGTATGGGCCATTTCAAACTCATTAGGTCTCCCACAATCAACCGGCTCGTATCTTCCCAGATAATAAGTTTAGACTCATAGGCATCTTGTTGAGAGTGCGACTTTGATGACTGGTCCTAAGAGAAAGCTGCCTCTTGAGATAGCCACTGCAACCTCACGCAAAACAATGGGGTTACTGTTTCGGCAATCGGGGTAAAACAAGACTGTAAGGTGATAGGGTTGCAATGAGGGCTCATGGAGTGGCAGGCGATATGACGAAATGATGTGAGGGAGAGAGAGTGCGACGCAATGTAATAGGCGAGGCTTAAGATGCAATGCAATGCCATGCGCGAGAACGATCAATCCAGCAGTAGGTGGCATAGAGGCGTAATACAAGCAATGATTATTTATGCAACAACAAGCAACTGAAAAGGAAATGAAAGAAAATACTTGTAACATGATGTTGCCTAAAATATTAATCGAAAAAAACAACAAACACACTTTTAAACTATGAAGTAAAAATATGGCAAGTAAACCTAATTAACTTGAAACTAAAAAATTTTATTGCAGGTCCTAGTTAACCTACACCTAAACCCTAGTTTAACCAATGATGCGGTCGGGTTATGTAAAATCAGTTTTCCAATGCAACCACCGCATTAGGTTGCATCCTGCAACGACAACAATGATCAGGATCAGAGCCAGTATCCAAAAAAGTGCAATAGCAACAAAACTTACCTGAGGAGTAGGTGCAACGGCAGGACGATCATAGATACTTATCAAAGAACATGCCAGAATACGAGGTGCAAGCTGAATCCCACTCTCATCTTGATACACAGCAATCTGTTCTTGAAACTCAACATTATTGATAAATGACACCAAATCATTTACGCACAATCCTGGATCTGAGGGGTGATGGGTAAGCCAATTCCTATTTGCAAGCACATTCACTGGATGGGGTTGGTCGAACGAACCAGCATGCTCATTATGGTAGTGAGGATCATCGGTTTTATGGAATGGAAACAATAAGCAAGTGCCAGGCGAATTATAGATGCATGCGCATCCAAGCGTAGAAACCCTAGTTCGGAAAACCCTAGCTCGAGGTTGCTCTTGGGTTTGGTCAAGGGTATGAGGATTCAAATCCACTTTCAATGTAGGCTACAATTCCTCACTGCCTTAAACAAACTTCGGACTTTCGAGCGGAGGGCTTCCCAACTTTGATGGTTGGGCAAGATCAACAAGCGACTGGATGTGACCATGGATTGTGGTGAGTTGCAAAATGTCAGTGGGCTTTGTATCAATTTGGTCAAATGTTGGCGCACTGACAGGTTGATAATCCAAAATGTCGGATTCTCCAGATTTTCCAGGATGGGGTGAATTTGACGCGTTAATGCTGGAAGGAGCATGGTACTGGGGAATTGTCATTTCAGAAACGGTTAGCGGAAGCTGAAGTGTTTCGATTTTCTGGCGGGTACTTGAATCTTCCGAAAGCGAATCATCGAATTCAGGTGTCTTCATATGGTCAGAAAAAAGATGTGAGTGACAATCCTCAGCGATATGATTGAATATGTTTTCAGATAAGGAGTGATCGCTACAACCATCGATGTGGTCGAGTTGGGCGCCTGGCATGTCAGGCTCCCCAAGAGTTACCGACTGGGATGGATCAATAAAGAGGACATCTTGAGGTTGCCCAGTTAGATAATCGCTCCTATGGCTGTCTAAAGATTCTGCGTGGGAAAGATTGGATCTAAAAGATTCATCGATTTTGATCTGTGATTGTGAAACACCATCTGCGTGCTTATGATTGTCGCCAATACCAGTATAAGAAAACTCTGACTGTCTAGACAAATTTACTGGTATGGCGCGATCAAGAAACAAACTAGGGAACAATGAACGAAAAGATTGAGTCGTAGGGGCGTTAACCCTACAAGGCTTTTCAACACGTGCATTCAAAGGAAACAAAAATCTGGTAGACCTTGTAAGGGAATCAACTTTATGCGAGGTAGGAGTCGATTCATAGTCCGTATGTGAACTAGATTCATCATCCGAATCTGAATCAGATTCATAATCCGAATGTGAACAAGATTCATAATCCGAATGTGAACAAGATTCATAATCCGAATGTGAACCAGATTCATCATCTGAATGTGAATCTGATTCATAATTCGAATGTGAACCAGATTTAGGACTAAGTCCAGGGAGACATAGAGTGGGCTCGGGGTAGGTTTCATGAGCCAAAAGAGATAATGAGCGACTGGGGTGTCCAGATTTGACATGGTACGTGAAAGACTCAAGGTCAGAACAACCATTGACTTGCGGGTTGTCATAGGGAACACCAGGCTCAGGTTGGGTTGCTAACTGAAATGGTTCAAGGGAAACGAGAATCGCATACGCGAACTGTTCTCTTAACAACCTCCAATCGACATCCTTTTCAGGGAACTCAAAACAATAATGAACGAATCTGATAGAGAACTCATCTAAAGATTCTTGAGGTTCCATTCTGATGTCATTTATCTTTAGTAAAACGTTATGAAAATCATACCTGTGAAAAGTTTGTTGTAATTCACTGGGGAGTTGTTCAAATGAATGGATGGAAGATTCCGGCAAAGTGCAGCACCATTGCTTAGCGCGAATTTCGAGGGTGAGGAAGAAAAGCAAACAAAACAAACCCTCATCGTCAATTTTATAGCACTCACCAAAGTCACAAAAATCTGAACAGTGTTGGGTTATGGACACCCCATTTTCACCATCAAATTTTAACTGGGACAAGTGATACATAAGTTCATCAGAGATGTAGTATCCAAGCTCATAGAACTCCGACAAAAATCTCGGGAGAATGATTTGGGAACGAGCCATTACAGATATGAGATTAATTGCAGGCTCTAAGGGCTCAGCTTGTCATCTGGCCCCCCCTTTTCGTTAAACAGCTGGTCGGAGGTTCAGGCCCTCCTTCTAGCGCCAAATTTGTTGACGGGAAAATTTGTCCGGCCAATAGTAGGGGATCTCCCCGGTAAAAAGTCCCAATTAGACCTTAAACCGTTTGGAGTAGGGATCCCATCCGGGCTGTGGGTCCGGCTACTGCTTAAGACGCCTTCCCTTCTGGTCTCAAAAGAACCTGATTAAACCTGCGGACACACGCTTATTCATAGGATACGAAATACATGATTGATGCATGGGACATGTCTACAACACTATGCGTAGCAAGAGAATGAATAAAACACATACGCCCGAAGAGATGCAGTTAACGGCACGTCTTTGGGAGTCATGCTTTAAAGGTATCTTACCACGAGAAGAAATAATTCTTAATGGCAAGATCCTCTTATGAAGAATAGCAGAAATGCTAATAGACAAAGGTATTAACATTCATTTAGAAAGCGATAAAATTGAATATCATTAATACAAGCATAGGTAAACATGATGCATAAATGATATTATTAGAAAATGAAGTTTCATTAATCAAAATATGTTCTGAAACTGTTCAAGAAATACACATAGTGATGCCACAGCAACATACATCATCCAACAAAGGGGTTTTAGCAGGTATTCGTATTCATATGTCTAAGAATAGGGTCTTTCAATACAATACAATGTAGCTCTTGAGTATTCCAAAAATAAAAAAGCCCCTATACAAGCTCCCGTAGGAGTATTTATAATGCCAAAACTGCCCGTTGGGTTTCCTTGACTGTTCACCTTCTTGACCGTTGGGTTACCTTGCGACCCATTCCTTTTGCGACACAACGACACAGTACAACGTGCACGACTGCGGTGACATTGCGACCTGCGACCTGAGCCGCTGTTGCGACCTGCGACCTGGGCTGTCGTTGCGACCTGTGACTTGACTGGGTCGTGGGGTCGCAAGTTCTAAGAGAATTGCTAAGGTGCGACCTTGCGACCTTGCGACTAGGTCGGCCAGGTGTGAGGGGTCGCAAAATGTGTAAAAACAAAGATATGCGACCTTGCGACCTTGCGACTAGGTCGCTGGGTCGCACGGTCGCAAAAGGCGAAAAAATCAAAGATCTGCGACTTGCGACCTTGCGACTGGGTCGCTGGGTTGCGGGGTCGCAAAAGGGAGGAAAAACGTATAATTGTGACCTGCGACCTTGCGACTAGGTCGCTCGGTCGCGGGGTCGCAAACGAGAAAAAATAGAAGATATGCGACCTACGACCTCGCGACCTCGGCCATCAGCGACCTGCGACATATGCAAGCTTGCGACCTGCGACCTCAGCAGATGGGCTTTCTTGTCTAGGTCACCGCCACAATCTTCTCATGTTACCTGCGTGTAAGCGTATTAGATTAGCCATTATCTCACCCACATAAATATGTTTATGCATGTTTGAAGAATGATAAAGATACAATAAAAGAGAATGCATATGCATAAGGAGTATATTGACAGATAACATTAAGTGGTTTTATCGATTAGCTTGGACCCCTGTATAGTTTTATTCTGAAGACCATATATGCTTTGAGAAAGAGGCCATCCTGAAGCTGGGTCGCATAGTCGGAACTTTCTCCTTGGTCGCAACTTTCCTTGGGCACACCTTTCTGCGACCTTGCGGCCTTGGAGGAGTCGCACAGTATGCAGTCCAATTAACAAATGCTTCATTCTCGAATCGAAGGTGTGTTGAGGGAATTGCAGCGCAGCCATTTTGCATTAAACTCTGCCCAACAGGTCCTTGTTAGTCTATTTGCAGAGACGCGCAGCAGCTGCTACTCTGTTCTTCGCTTACCCTATGAACTTAAGGTGAATCAATGAATCATGACCGCTACCACACTGCTTCGGCCAGAAACGAATTGGCATACTTCTAAAAGGCTTAGAAATGCAATAACGAACGATAGACAGGCCTGGTGGTTCCTTTCAGTCGAGTGCTTGCGGCCTGGATGATTATCACTAAAATCAAAGTGATGGCAGGGCTCTCGATAGTGGGATGACCACGGTGCGTAGACAAAATATCTCTGACAATGAAATTTAGCTGTGAGAATGATGCCTTACCCTGTATGACACAGTACGCCTGTGTGATCGGATTTTCAGCATCTTTGGACAAGGTAAAAGCAAACGCCTTAGGAATTATCCGAAATTGAGCTCCGTGAAAACAGCTCGAAGTGGTCAGAGGTGGCATCACCGAAAATTTAGCTTCCAACGAGTATGCAATTATAACGCCTTTCTAAAATGGTACCAGTGCAGCATATTTGAGGAGAGATTCTCTCCCGGAATATTGCCGTCGGGGCTGCAGACATCAAATTTTATCCACTCCTCTTAAAATAGCGCAACCTGCCTTTTAGGGCGCTGGCTTTTTCGGTCCATGCTTTAGTTGTAACGAATACATTATGGTCTTTTACAATGGTTGCCACGCAGACTTTGTGTCAGACACGTGGAAAATCAATCTATGCAGTTTGGACTGTCAGCACATCGGCTCCACACTTTTAACGTAAACTTCGATCGAAAATAATATATTTTTTGGATATGTCGATTTGCCAAAAGATAAGATTTGAGCGTGGTTTGTTTCCTGTGGAAGTCATATCAATTGACAACCCGAACATCAAATGCAAGTCTATTTGCTGGATCTTCCGCCAATGGCAGTAGCCTTTCATGAGTGAGAACATCCTCAACCCTTATAGTATTTACGTTCAATGCAATACCGCAAGTTGAAACCTGCTGTCGAACCTTCGCTTTAAAAACAAGTTTCAATATATCTGCTCAACCTGCACAACGCCGCAATGAGTTAGTTGTAATGTTGCGCTTTTATATATCCACTCTAGCCCTTTACCATATTTTGAAACATCCGTCATTGAAACGTTGCATCATTGTACGTGTGGACGTGGATTACGCTCTACGTTTTAGTGGAATGGTTTGAGCGCACCACGCGTGCATATAAAAATTCATTTGGCTCCATGTAAATATAGCACGTTGGCTCTATGAAACGACTTTGAACGTTGGCTCCATGCAACGCGTCTTCACATAGCCCTGATGCCATTTTACTCATAGAATTGACCACACGATATCTTGTAATTTCACCACGATGGGAATCTCCACTTATAAAAATAAATCCTCTTCGATTGCTATCCGTAATAAGTTTGAAAAGGCGATCTCATTCCTTTGGAAGGTGTGCCCAAGCTTCTACGTAAAACAAAAGTCAAACCACAGCAGAAAATTTTGACATAACCTGAATGGAGGCCACGATGATGATAAATTGAGATAGGTTATTCTTTATCTCTTCTTCTAATCGTGTCCATCGAGTTTCACCCAACATCTCACTATTTTATACATTTGGGAACCCGTATGTTTCAACGTGAGTTGTTTGACCGCCCCCCTATCCTCTTTTTACCATACAACATATATCTACTCCAACTTTTCATTTTAACACGATCACCATATATGCCTGCCCCAATACTAGACTTCGGCATAGCAAAATTTGCGTCCATATATAAGTCTTTGGCTCCATGTGATGTGCATGTTGAATGTATAACTCTATGCAACGTGTCTTCGTGTCATTCTGCACCGGGTTTCAACGTAAAGTTGACCGAACGTTTGTTTGAACCTTTGCGCCCGCTCCATGTTTTACAAATAAACCTTGACCATTAGATATTCGTTCAACACGTTTTAACATAGATCAAAACTGCCTCATAGAATTATTTGAGCCCAATGGTCATGAGTTTTCATATGGTTGTGATCCGCCATATTATATGGTTTGCAAACTAAATTGCGTTTTGATTTGGCATTAAACATACAACATCACCTTGGTCCATTGAGTGCGTGCCTTTTATAATGTTACGCTTAGTTTTGCTCCAAGATATCTTCGAGCCTTGTTTTAATTTGATCACTTGCTTTAACTCATAACATGAAGGCTTCTTGTTTTGAAAGATCGAGAGTCAAAAAATGCTACTCAAGCCACATTGATGGCCCTTTTAATATTGAGCCTTTCTGCTTTGTGGTTCTAGAGACCCTTCGCATATGCATCAATGCGCCTGGCTACCAAGAGGTGCATGCATTTAAACATCACCTTTTAGGTTCTAATTGAAGTTCTCCATCCCTTATGGTTTCGTATAGACAATCTTCATGGACATGTAGGAGCAAAGGAGAGTAGGGTTGTAAGGCCCTTTCGTGCAACCTAAATAATGCCACAGTATGTATCTCAAGATAGATAGATGTTGCTTCCCAAAGGTGCGCTGCCATATTTGAAACTCTGCCGTCGTCTTGACACACCAATATGAGATTGTCATTCTCTAGGGAGATCTTTTGAGTCAGCTTTGTTCACCGGGATATAATTCAGGTTAGATTCATCGCAGTGGCGAAATATGTTCCTTTGCGTACACCATCGACATTTAGATGATATGATGTAGGATCTATACATTTTCAAACAGAGCGTTTTAAGCATCTGGTGCGCTCTAGTGAAGGAAGCCTTTGCATCAGTGACATAGAGGGTTCTTTTCTAATCGACGTGCATCACACCATTCTCCTTTTAATAGTACTGATCATTTGCTCCTGCTCCTCCCCTGTTCCGCAACTTTGACCTCGTCATGGAGCCCAATTTTAATTCCCTTGATTTCGTGACATGGCTGAGGAGTTTGTCACCCGTGGGGTCAACCTGTGTGGAATATTACAACATCATAATTACTCTTCAATAAAGATAACCACAGATAAAACACATGAAACTAAAAAGCTTAAGAGAAGTATTCAGTCAACATGCTTAATGACCCACGGCGAGAGGGTCTTTAATTGTCAATACACAAAAGGTTTCCATTCAAACGTATGCATGGCAATCTTATTACACATGGCGTGACCGCAATAAGAAGGTTTGAGCGTACGCTAGATGCTCCTTCCCACATATGGCGTGATTGCAGCGACAGCATCAAGTCATGGTCATGAGACAACTCGTGAGGGGTTGGGGTTAGGTCGGCGAGATGCTGTTGACTACAGGTCAGGTGAAAGACTTTAACGCCTAGGCGAGCAGAGGGGGAACCCAAAATTTTAAATATACCCAAAATTTTGGGTGGTGTTGTAGCGGCTACAACAAATGGCGAACCACTGGTAGAATCCAGCATCTCTGTCAGTATCACAACAAAAGTCTGAATCCGGATAGTAAAGCAAGGGAATATTGAACAAGCTGCACGGGTACCCTTTGTATTACTTTGGCCCTTTACGAGTATGCCTAATCCTTGTGCCTCATAAGTCCTGCTAATCAGAAACACATCAAAGAGAAATCTCACAGACGCTGGTAGCTTGTTGATGGTGTGACGAGCAAGGCAGTGGGCTTATTATTATCAGGATTTTAAAAGTAAGTTTCTGGTGTTGCTCCGCTGCCAGCAGGCTTGGACAGTACCTCGGCGGAGTCACTTCAAGAAATCACAAATGTTGCTCCGCTACCAGCGAGCCTGGTCAGTACCCCGACGGAGTCGTTGCATTACCTCTCTGCGCAGGAAGCCTATCTCGATCCTTTACCCTTATTTGTTTCATGTGCTTGTAGAACTTATTTTCTTGTGCTCGTAGCACTTATTTTTCATGGGCGGATGAGGGATCCCGACTTATTTTACAAGCATGAGAGGTTGTTTCTTTTTTTACAGAAACTGAAAGATATCCTGATTTGGGTTTTCCCTCGCGCCAAACCTTCACATCCCATTCACCACAATAGGCGTAGCGCACAGAACAACACATTAAAACGTCCAAGACTATGCTGGGCACAAAGTTTAGGCTCACGGGTATGGGCTATTTCAACTCATCAGGTCTCCCACAGCCAACCGGCTCGTATCTCCCCAGATAATAAGTTTAGACTCATAGGCATCTCGTTGATAATGCGACTTCGATGACTGGTCCTAAGAGAAAGCTGCCTCTTGAGATAGCCACCGCAACCTCACACAAAACAATGGGGTCACTGTTTCAGCAATCGGGGCCAAACAAGACTACAAGGTGATAGGGTTGCAAATGAGGGCTCATGAAGTGGCAGGCGATATGAAAAAAAAAAAAAAAAATGATGTGAGGGAGAGAGAGTACGACGCAATGTAATAAGCGAGGCTCAAGGTGCAATGCAACGCCATGTGCGAGAACGATCAACCAGTTGTAGGTGGAAAAGAGGCGCAATACAAGCAATGATTATTTATGCAGCAACAAGCAGCTGAAAAGGAAATGAAAGAAAATAATTTTAACATGATGTAGCTGAAGATATTAATCGTAAACAAAAAAAACAACAAACACACTTTTAAACTATGAAGTAAAATTCGGTAAGTAAACCTAATTAACTTTGCACTGAGAGAAAAAAAAATAAAAAATTATTGTAGGTCCTAGCTAGCCTACACCTATACCCTAGTTTAACCAATGATGCGGTCGGGTTATGTAAAATCAGTTTTCCAGTGCATCCACCACATTAATTTGCATCCTGCAACGACAAAAATGATGAAGATCAGAGCCACTATCCAAAAAAGTGCAGTAGCAACAAAATTTACCTGAGGAGCAGGTGCAACGGCAAGAAAATCATAGATACCTACCAAAGAACATGCCAGAATAGATTGTGCAGGCTGAATCCCACTCTCATCTTGATGTACCTCAATTTGTTCTTGAAACTCAACATTATTTATAAATCACACAAAATCATTCGTGCACGACCCTGGATCTAAGGGGTGATGGGAGAGCCAATTCCTATTTGCAAGCACATTCACCTAATGGGGTTGGTTGAGTTGATCGACAATCTCATCATGGTGTTGGGGACCATCAGTTTTATGGAATGGAAACAAAACGCAAATGCCAGGTGAATTATAGATGCATGCACATCCAAGCGTAGAAATTCTAGTTTCAAAAACCCTAGTCCGGGGTTGCTCCTGGGTTTGGTTAAGGGTATGGGAATCTGAATCCACATTTAAAGGAGCCTGAAATTCCTCACTGCTTTGAACAAACTCTGGACCTTCAAGAAAGGGGCTTTCCAACTTTGACTGCTTGGCGAGATTAACAGGCGAATGGGCGTGATCATCAATTGTAGTGATTTGAAAGATGTCAGTGGGCTTTGTATCAATTTGGTCGAATGTTTGTGCACTGACAGATTGATAATCCAAAATGTCGAATTCTCCAGATTTTCCAGGATAGGGTGAATTCGACACGTTAATAATGGAAGGAGCATGGTACTGGGGAATTGTCATTTCAGAAACGTTCGACGGAAGTTGACGCATTTCGATTTTCTGGTGGGTACTTGAATCTTCCCAAAGTGGATCATCGAATTCAGGTGTCTTTGTATGGTCAACAAAGAGATTTGAGTGACGATCGTCAGTGGTATGATTGAATATGTTTTCAGATAAGGATTGATCGCTGCAACCATCGGTTTGGTCAATTTCGGTACCTGGAAAGTTAGGCTCCCTGGGGTTTACCAACTGGTATGGATCGATAACGGAGACATCTTGAAGTTGCCCAGATAGGAAATCACTCCAATGGTTGTCTAAAGATTTCGAGTGAGACAGATCAGATTTAAAAGATTCATCGATTTTAGACTGTGATTGTGAAACACCACCTGCGTGCTTATGATTTTCGCCAATACCAGTATAAGAAAACTCTGAATGTCTAGACAAATTTACTGTTATGGCGGGATCAAGAAACAAACTAGGGAACAATGAACGAAAAGATTGAGTCGTAGGGGCGTTAACCCTACAAGGATTTTCAACACGTGCATTCAAAGGACACAAAGATCTGGCAGACCTTGTAAGGGAATCAACTTTATGCGGGGTAGGAGTCGATTCATATTCTGTATGTGAACTAGATTCATTGTCCGAATCTGAACCAAATTCATAATCCAAATATGAACCAGATTCATAATCCGAATCTGAACCAGATTCATAATCTGAATGTGAACCAGATTCATGATCCGAATCCGAACCAGATTTATAATCCAAATATGAACCAGATCCATAATCCGAACGTGAACCAGATTCATAATCTGAATGTGAACTAGATTCATCATCCGAATGTGAACCAGATTCATAATCTGAATGTGAACCAGATTTAGGACTAAGTCCAAGGAGACATCGAGTGGGCTCGGGGTAGGTTTCATGAGTTAGATGAGATAATGAGCCACTGGGGTTTTCAGATTCGACATGGTACATGAAAGACTCAAATTCAGAACAACTGTTGACTTGCGGGTTGTCATAGGAAACACTAGGCTCAGGTCGGGTTGCTAACTGAAATGGTTCAAGGGAGGCGAGAATCGCATACGCGAACTGTTCTCTTAACAACCTCCAATCGACATCCTTATCAGGGAACTCAAAAAAATAATGAACGAATCTGATAGAGAACTCATCTAAAGATTCCTGAGGTTCCATTCTGATGTCATTTATCTTAAGTAAAATGTTATGAAAATCATACCTGTGAAAACCTTGTTGTAATTCACTGGCGAGTTGTTCAAATGAATGGATGGAAGATTCCGGCAAAGTGCAGCACCATTGCTTAGCGCGACCTTTGAGGGTGAGGAAGAAAAGCAAAAAAAACAAACCCTGATCGTCAATTTCATAGCACTCACCAAAGTCACAAAAATTTGAATAGTGCTGGGTTATGGACACCTCATTTTCACCATCAAATTTTAACTGGGACAAGTGATAAATAAGTTCATCGGAGATGTAGTATCCAGGCTCATAAAATTTTGAAAAACATCTCGGGAGAATGATTTGGGAACGAGCCATTACAGATATGAGATTAACTACAGGCTCTAAGGACTCAGCTTGTCATCTGGCCCCCCCTTTTTCGTTAAACATCTTGTCGGAGGTTCAGGCCCTCCTTCTAGCGCCAAATCTGTTGACGGGAAAATTTGTCCGGCCAATAGTAGGGGATCTCTCCGGTAAAAAGTCCCAATTAGACCTTAAACCGTTTGGAGTAGGGATCCCATCCGGGGTGTGGGTCCGGCTACCGCTTAAGACGCCTTCCCTTCTGGTCTCAAAAGAACCTGATCAAACCTGCGGACACACACTTATTCATAGGATACGAAATACATGATTGATGCATGGAACATGTCTACAACACTATGCGTAGCAAGAGAATGAATAAAACACATACGCCCGAAGAGGTGCAGTTAACGACACGTCTTTGGGGTCATGCTTGCAAGGTATCTTACCACAGAAGAAATAATTCTTAATGGCAAGATTCCTTCCTTACTTCTGAAAGATAAAACAAAATGCTAATAGACAAAGGTATTAACATCCATTTAGAAAGCGATAAAACTGAACATCATTAACACAAGCATAGATAAACATGATGCATAAATGATATTATTAGAAATGCAGTTTCATTAATCATAGGATGTTCTGAAACTGTTCAAGAAATACACAGAGTGCTGTCACAGAAAAATACATCATCCGACAAAGGGGTTTTAGCAAGTATTCCTATTCATATGCCTAAGAATATAGTCTTTCAATACAATACAATGTAGCTCTTGAGTCTTCCAAAAAGAAAAGCCCCTTTTACAAGCTCCCGTAGGAGTATTTATGATGCCAAAACTGCCCGTTGGGCTTCCTTGACTGTTCACCTTCTTGACCGTTGGGTTTTCTTGTGACCCATTCCTTTTGTGACCTGCGACCTGAGCCGCTGTTGCGACCTGCGACCTGGGCTATCGTTGCGACCTGCGACTTGACTGGGTCGCGGGGTCGCAAGTTGTAAGAGAATCGCCAAGGTGCGACCTTGCGACCTTGTGACTAGGTCGCTGGGTCGTGGGGTCGCGGATCGTGTAAACTGCGCATATGCGACCTTGCGACCTTGCGACTAGGTCGCTGGGTCGCGGGGTCACAAAATGTGTAAAGACAAAGATATGCGACCTTGCGACCTTGCGACTAGGTCGCTGGGTCGCAGGGTCGCAAAAGGCGAAAAAAAATCGAAGATCTGCGACCTGCGACCTTGCGACTGGGTCGCTGGGTCGCGGGGTCGCAAAAGGGAGGAAAAACGAATAATTGTGACCTGCAACCTTGTGACTAGGTCGCTGGGTCGCGGGGTCGCAAACGGGAAAAAATCGAAGTTCTGCGACCTACGACCTCGCGACCTCGGCCATCAGCGACCTGCGACTTTGGCAGATGTACGACCTGCAACCTCAGTAGATGTGCGACCTGTGACCTATGCAAGCTTGCGTCCTGCGACCTCAGCAGATGGGCTTCCTTGTCTGGGTCATCGCCACAATCTCCTCATGTTACCTGCGTGTAAGCGTATTAGATTAGCCATTATCTCACCCACATAAATATGTTTATGCATGTTTGAAGAACGATAAAGATACAATAAAAGAGAATGCAGATGCATAAGGAGTATATTGACAGATAACATTAAGTGGTTTTATCGATTAGCTTGGACCCCTGTATAGTCCTATTCTGAAGGCCATATATGCTTTGAGAAAGAGGCCATCCTGAAGCTGGGTCGCATAGTCGGAACTTTCTCCTTGGTCGCAACTTTCCCTGGGCACACCTTTCTGCGACCTTGCGGCCTTGGAGGAGTCGCACAGCATGCAGTCCAATTAACAAATGCTTCATTCTTTAATCGAAGGTGTGTCGAGGGAATTGCAGTGCAGCGATTTTGCATTAAACTCTGCCCAACAAGTCCTCGTTAATCTATTTGTCGAGACGCGCAGCAGTTGCTACTCTGTTCTTCGCTTACCCTATGAACTTAAGGTGAATCAATGAATCATGACCGCTACCACACTGCTTCGGCCAGAAACGAATTGGCATACATCTGAAAGGCTTAGAAATGCAATAACGAACGATAGACAGGCCTGGTGGTTCCTTTCAGTCGAGTGCCTGCGGCCTGGATGATTATCACTAAAAGCATAGTGATGGCAGGGCTCTCGATAGTGGGATGACCACGGTGCGTAGACAAAATATCTCTGACAATGAAATTTAGCCGTGAGAATGATACCTTACCCTGTATGACACAGTACGCCTGTGTGATCGGCTTTTCAGCATCTTTGGACAGGGTAAAAGCAAACGCCTTAGGAATTATCCGAAATTGAGCTCCGTGAAGAGAGCTCGATGTGGTCAGAGGTGGCATCACCAAAAATTTAGCTTCCAACGCGTATGCAATGATAACGCCTTTCTAAAATGGGACCAGTGCAGCAGATTTGAGGAGAGATTCTCTCCCGGAATATTGTCGTCGGGGCTGCAGACATCAGATTTTATCCTCTCCTCTGAAAATATCGCAACCTGCCTTTTATGGCGCTGGCTTGTTTCGGTCCATGCTTTAGTTGTAACAAATACATTATGGTCTTTTACAACGGTTTCCACGCAGACTTTGGGTCAGACACGTGGAAAATCAATCTATGTAGTTTGGACTGTCAGCACATCGGCTCCATGCTTTTAACGTAAACTTCGATCGAAAACAATATATTTTCTGGATATGTCGATTTGCCAAAAGATAAGATTTGAGCGTGGTTTGTTTCCTGTGGAAGTCATATCAATTGACAACCTGAACATCAAATGCAAGTCTATTTGCTGGATCATCCGCCAATGGCAGTAGCCTTTCATGAGTGAGAACATCTTTAGCCCTTATAGTATTTACGTTCAATGCAATACCGCAAGTTGAAACCTGTTGTCGAACCTTCACTTTAAAAACAAGTTTCAATATATCTACTCAACCTGCACAACGCCGCAATGAGTTAGTTGTAATGTTGCGCTTTCATATATCCACTCCAGCGCTTTACCATATTTTGAAACATCCGTCATTGAAACGTTTGCGTCCATTTGTACGTGTGGACGTAGTTCTGCTCTACGTTTTAGTGGAATGGTTTGACTGCCACGTATGCATATAAAAATTCATTTGGCTCCATGTAAATATAGCACGTTGGCTCTATGAAATGACTTTGAACGTTGGCTCCATGCAACGCGTCTTCACATAGTCCTGATCCGCCATTTTACTCATAGAATTGACCACCTGATATCTTGTAATTTCACCACGATGGGCATCTCTACTTATAAAAAGAACTCCCCTTCGATTGCTATCCGTAATAAGTTTGAAAAGGGGCTCTCGTTCTTTTGGAAGGTGTGCCCAAGCTTCTACGTAAAAAAAAAAAAAAAAAAGTCAAACCACAGCAGAAAATTTGGACGTAGCCTGAATGGAGGCCACGATGATGATAACTTGAGATAAGTTATTCTTTATCTCTTCTTCTAATCCTGTCCATCGAGTTTCACCCAACATCTGACTATTTTATACGTTTGGGAACCTGAATGTTTCAACGTGAGTTGTTTGACCGTCCCCCTGTCCTCCTTTTACCATACAACATATATCTGCTCCAACTTTGCGTTTTAACATGATCACCATATATGCCTGCCCCAATACTAAACTTCGGCATCGAAAAAATGCGTCTATATATAAGACTTTGGCTCCATGAAACGTGCATGTCGAATGTATAACTCCATGCAACGTGTCTTCGTGTCATTTTGCACCGGGTTTCAACGTAAAGTTGACCGAACGTTTGTTTGAACCTTTGCGCCGCTCCACGTTTTACAAATAAACCTTGACCATTAGATATTCGTTCAACACGTTTTAACATAGATCCACAACTGCCCCATAGAATTATTTGAGCCCAATGGTCATGAGTTTTCATATGGTTGTGATCCGCCATATTATATGGTTTGCAAACTCAATTGCATTGTGATTTGGCATTAAGCATACAACATCACCTTGGTCCATTGAGTGCGTGCCTTTTATAATGTTACGCTTAGTTTTGCTCCAAGATATATTCGAGCCTTGTTTTAATTTGATCACTTGCTTTACCCCATAAAACGAAGGCTTCTTGTTTTGAAAGATTGAGAGTTGAAAAATGCTACTCAAGCCATGTTGGTGGCCCTTTTAGTATTGAGCCTTTCTGCTTTGTGGTTCTAGAGACCCTTCGCATATGCATCAATGCGCCTGGGCACCAAGAGGTGCATGCATTTAAACATCACCTTTTAGGTTCTAATTGAAGTTCTCCCTCCCTTATGGTTTCGTATAGACAATCTTCATGGACATGTAGGAGCAAAGAAGATTAGGGTTTTAAGGCCCTTTCGTGCAACCTAAATAATGGCATAGTATGTATCTCAAGATTGACAGATGTTGCCTCCCAAAGGTGCGCTGCCATATTTGAAACTCTGCCATCGACTTGACACACCAATATGAGATTGTCATTCTCTAGGGAGATCTTCTGAGTCAGCTTTGTTCACCGGGCTATACTTCAGGCTAGATTCATCGCAGTGGCGAAATATGTTCCTTTGTGTACACCATTGACATTTAGATGACATGATGTAGGATCTATACATTTTCAAACAGAGCGTTTTAAGCATCTGGTGCGCTCTAGTGAAGGAAGCCTTTGCATCAGTGACATAGAAGGTTCTCTCTGATCAACATGTATCGCACTATCCTCCCTTTAACAGTACTGATTACTTGCTCCTGATCCTCCCCTATTCCGCAGCTTTGACCTCGTCGTTGAGCCCAATTTTATTTCCCTTGATGTCGTGACACGACTGAGGATTTTGTCACCCGTGGGGGTCAACTTGTATGGAACATAACGACATCATAATTATTCTTTGATAATGGTGATCACAGATAAACATATGAAACTAACAAGCCTAATAGAAGTATTCGAACAATAGCTTAATGACCCACAACAGGAGGGCTTTTACTCGTCAATACACACAAGGTTCTCGTTCAAACATATGCATGGTAATTTCATTACACATGGCGCGACTGTGACAAGAGTGTTCGGGCGTACGCTGGATGATCCTTCCCACATATGGCGTGATTGCAACAGCGAAATTTTATCATGATGGCGAGACAACTCATGAGGGATTGGGGATAGGTCGCTGGGATGTAGTTGATTGCAGGTCGGGGGGAAGACTTTAACACCTAAGCGAGCAGAGGGGGAACCCAAAATTTTAAATATACCCAAAATTTTGGGTGGTGTTGTAGCGGCTACAACACTTTCCATTTGAGCCAACAAAACATCCTTAAATTCAATCAAACTCTTTTGCATACATACCTACCCTAAAATCAGTCCCCACATCAAATCATCTCAAGCCTCATTGATCATTTTTTGTTGAGATTGACAAGGAGAGAGCCCTCTCCCGACCTGGTAGGGCTAGCTACCAGATTAAGCATGGTTTGATGTCACCCTAGATTCTACCTTTCTCAGACTGAAGTAGATTTAGGCCCTAACAAAATGTATGCTCAGATCAGATCTATGCTTGAAGGGTTGATCCCTTCCTCAGATCTATGAGCTAGAAGCTCTATATCTAGCTTCTCAATCCTCCAAAAGATGATTGCAACTGCTGCAACACAAATGCCTCTGAAAAATATGCTATGAGGGAAAGAGAGGTCTTCTTCCTGCTGAAATATGTTGCAATAAACTCCAATCTTATGGAAATACTGATGGAAATACTGAAGTACTAGCAACTTCCTTCCTCCTTTCAGATCTATAATATGGACAGTGTTATTATTGAGAAGAATACTACTGCTAGGAGGTAAATAACTTTTGGCCTAATGCTATATCTAAAATGTGGCTCTGGGAGTGTTGATATATAATCCCAAGTGATGGGAATAATCCCTCACCTTGTTCTCCAGCTAAAGTACTAAAGACAACCTCCACCTTCCAAAATGATCTTCAGAAATCTACATATTTCTGAATATGAATGTTCTGCAGAAAGTAGAAAAAGGAAATGGCACTTAAAGTCTAATGTATAATGAAGTACCGACCTCTTCCTTAGAGATCACTCAAGGAAAGAGGAGGGATTCCTGCCCGGGAACACCCTGTGCTAAACAACACCTGTAATTTCTGCTAAACAGCCCAAGAATGCAGTGGAATGTCACTTAACAATTCTAGATCTAAAAGATCATACATCAAATAATCCAAGATTCCTTTCACCTTTGCCTTCATCTCATTTATAATGATTGAGCCATCCCAAGCCTTGGCCCTAATCTCAACTGCACTGTTTCATGTGGACAAGATCCTCCAAGTGAGACTGCGTTGTTTGACCAAATCAACCAAATGGTCTAGGTGAAATGTACACCTCCTCCATCATGTGTGCTTCATTTGCACATGATCCTCCACCACTTGATCATTAATGCTTAATGACCCTTTGTTTGACATCTTCAAGATCTTAGTTGACTAAATCAACACTCCATGATCTCTCTCATTAAATGAGACATGATCTCCAATCTCATTCACATTAGTAGTTGCTCAACTACCTCTTTTTGCAGATCTAGTCTAAATTAATCCACATTCACACACACAAAGTGGATATTTATTCTTATTGAGGATTGTGGGTTCCTCCACCCTTTTATTTATTTAATTCATTAAGAAAATCAAGGACTCTAATATTCCAAATGTAGTGTGAAAATTTGGGAATATTACAGTTCCCCCCGGCAAAATGTTTCTTTTCCTCAAGCAACTCCAAAATTAGATGCAAGGCCATCTATTCCCCTCCATATGGCATCCACATAAGGAAGGCTTCCTCCATTTTCTGCAATAGGTTATGTATGTTTGGTTCCAAAGTTGTCTTTCAAAAACATAAAAAATGACCTCCAACTATTTGGTTAGATGTCCTCCTTCCATCATGAAGTACCAAGTGACAACCATATGATGTCCAACATTATCAACAATACATGAGAGACATAAGATAAAGTAGCTCTTTCCACAAAGTAAAATCTTCATCATACAATACACTCCTTCATCCCATGTTTCATGAAATAGATTGAGCATTGATATGCTCCCATACTTAGCCTTGTTGGCCTTGTTGGACCTAAACTCCATCATTCCAAGGTTATGAAAAAGAAGAAGGGAAGAAGTAATATGGGTAGAAAAATATGTCAAACCATATTCTCCTAACAATAGCCACAAGCCAAACTCCCCCAAAGCAATCCAAGCAACAAGAGATCTTGCTACTCTCTCTCCTCCTCATGTGTATCATGAAACAAAAGCATACTAATGGACATATGAGATGTCACATCAGCCCCATACAAAACATCATCAATGCACATCATGAGATCATTATGCCAAGTTTTACACAATACAAAACACATAGATATAGGAGATATCATGTGGTGGCCAAACTCTCTCAAGTGAAACCAAAATGAACATGCCTTCCCTTGCTGCAATTTATCATTGAAAAACAAGGCATGATTCAGAAAATTATGAGCTATTGGGTGGTATCCATACTGACCCAAGAGCAGCCAACACAGCCATGCCTCCTTCTTCATTTCATACATATTTTTCAAGGCATGGATCAGAAAATATGTGCCTTTGGAGAGTGACAGAAATCTCCCAAGGGCAACCAACGTAACCGAGCATGCTAGCCCATACAAATCTACAAGTGGCTTTGCAACCCCTTGCTCATCATCCTTACCCATTCACTCCCATGAGGATGATGAATGAGGTACTACATAATCATGGCATCCTCCCTTTATAGAATTCCATCCTTCCCAAACTGTTGAAGATTTTTGCATTCCATTAAATGTTGAAATTCATCTCTAATGAGATCTCTTAATGAGATTCTCTCTCCATCAAAGGCCCTAAAAAACCAAAGGAGTTTTGGATTTAATGCAAGTAGAAGTTTCTCTTTGAGAAGTGAGAGGCTCATTGAGAAAGGGTCATCTAGAAGGGAGAAAAGGTTTCTCATTTCAATATGTCTACCATTTATCATCTTCGCTTCCATTGCTTCATGAATGAAGCTACCTCCAGAATTCTCCAAGAATAATGAAGCCCTTTATTTGTCACAGCTACTAAGTGACAATGTTGTAGATCTGCAGGGTAATACATATGTTGTCTCAAAGTAAGGCACAATATTGATCTCATAATCAACCATTGTACATAGGATAATGCTAATCCCATTTTCTGAAACTCTACATCTCAACTCAAGGGGTTCAATGTAGCTTAAAAATGATTAATAGGGATATTTTTCAGTATCCTCCTTGATTAGATCAAGGGTCCTCTGCACTATGATATGCCTCTGCTTCAAATCAACATTTTTTTCTAACCCTTGGTTATGCATTGGTCTTGAAACAATATGTGCTGAAAATTTATGCATACCTTGGATGAATTGATATGTGGGAACATCTTGACAGAACACAAGAGTTCCTCCAACCGGGTCAATAGTATCTCCAACTGCTGGTAAGAATGATGGCCTCTCTTCTTCAAGTGTACTAGCATTGGTATCCTCCTCCTCTTCCTCATGAATCTTCTGATCCATGCATGGGACCCAATAATTCAAGAGCTCAAGACTACTTTGCAAAGATGCAAGTGTCTCTTCGCCAGATACAAGTACTTCTGCAGCAGGTGGTGAAAGTAGTGACCCCTTGTCTAGAGTGACAAGATCGACATTCTCCTTGGTTTCCTTGGGAGATGCCCCTTTATATCACAACTCTATCTTCTCCACATCAAACTTCTTTCTCAACTTGTGAAAGAAATCTGAATACTTGGTCACCTTTGCATGCTCTAGGTGCCCAAACCACCAATATTCTGCTTCATCTAAGAGATGAAGTGCTGCAATTTTAACAGCCTCCTTTTCAACCACATAATGTAGCTTGAAAAATGAATCTAACTCCCTCCTCCAAGCCTTAACATTTCTTGAGGAAGATCCATCAAATGTAGGGAAATAGAATCTATTATGCCTCTTCCTTCGATTGCTACTATAGGATCCTCTTTCTTCTCTAATTTGGAAGAATTTTTGGAGAGTTAGCTTCTCCTTGAAAGCTCTGGATTGTGCTTTGTACTCTTCAAGATATATACTGAGAATCTCATGAGTCTCAGGTTCATCCCTTTCTTCACTTCTATACCTCTCACCTTCTTCAAAGAAAGTGGGCATAGTGGATCTATGAGGAGATCTAGGATTCTCCGGTCTTTCTTTCTACCGATAGGAAGTGATTTCCTCATCAGATCTTCTTCTTGGATATTATCTCTGTTCTTCCTCCTTCATTTGATTGACCTCCTTAGAGAGATATTGCATGGATTTGAAGAAAGGAGTGACAGATCTCACATCCTCCATGATAGATCTCATCTATCTATTATTCTTTCAATGTAAAAAGATGAAGTGTCCACAAGCTGAGCCAAATATCATGCTCTGATACCACTGTAATATCCCCAAAAGGGAGAATGCATTAATACTTCACACAATATAAGAAATTATAACAAGATAAAAAATAAATCTAGCTACAAATCAGAATATGCAGAAATAGCTAAGCCATTTTATTATATTGGAGATCAATCAGTTACACAAGTACAAGATATAGGTAGATCTAGCCAAAAATATGAGCTAGGATCACCCTGAAAACATGTGTGAAGTAGGTACAACGTAATTTTTTAGTCTCTGTAGCAAATACTGTGCTATCTCTTCAGAAGAATATAAACATGGAGTTGCAGGCTAAAATGAGAAATGCAAATCTACTCAAAATTGGAGCTCTGATGATGCCAAGATTCAAGATCTGGCCACTGTGATGGATTCCCAAGATAACCAGTAAGGATATTCCAGATCTGCAACTTTGGAAAAATCACCTCCCTAGGGTTTGACCCTTGATATGCTAGGAAATTCTGATATGAAGCTAGATCTGAAAAATAGATGGATAAAATGTATGCTCAGATCAGATCTATGCTTGAAGGGCTGATCCCTTCCTCAGATCTATGAGCTAGAAGCTCTAGATCTAGCTTCTCAATCCTCCAAAAGATGATTGCAGCTGCTGCAACACAACTGCCTCTGAAAACTGAACTGTGAGGGAAAGATAGGCCTTCTACCTGCTAAAATATTCTGCAATAAAATCCAGGCTGATGGAAAGACTGATGGCAATGTGGAGGAATGATCCTCCACTAGATTACTAGCTGAAGTACTAGCAACTTCCTTCCTCCTTTCAGATCTACAATATGGACAGTGTTATTCTTAAGGAGAATACTACTGCTAGGAGGTCAATAAATTTTGGCCTGATTCCAGATATGCAATGTGGCTCTAGGAGTGCTGATCTATAAGCCCAAGTGATGGGAATAATCCCTCACCTTGTTCTCCAGCTGAAGTACTAAAGACAACCTCCACCTAATTGATCTTCAGAAATATGCAGATTTCTAAATATGAATGTTTTGTAGAAAGTAGAAAAAGGAAATGACACTTAAATCCTGATGTATAATGAAGTACCAACCTCTTCCTTAGAGATCACTCAAGGAAAGAGGAGGGATTCCACCTAGGAACACCCTGTGCTAAACAGCACCTGCAATCTCTACTAAACAGCCCAAGAATGCAGTGGAATGTCACTTGAAAATTCCAGATCTAAAAGATCATACATCAAATAATCTAAGATTCCTTTCACCTTTGTCGTCATCTCCTTTATAATGATTGATCCATCCCAAGCCTTGTTGCTAATCTCAACTACGCTATCTCATGTGGACAAGATCCTCCAAGTGAGACTACGTTGTTTGACCAAATCAACCAAATAGTCTAGGTGCAATGTACACCTCCTCCATCATGTGTGCTTCATTTGCACATGATCCTCCACCCCTTGATCATTAATGCTCAATGACCCTTTGTTTGACATCTTCAAGATCTTAGTTGACTAAGTCAACCCTCCCCGATCTCTCTAATTAAATGAGACATGATGTCCAATCTCATTCACATTAGTAGTTTCTCAACTACCTCTTTTTGCAGATCTAATCTAAATTAATCCAAATTCACACACACAAAGTGGATATTTATTCTTATTGAGGATTGTGGTTCCCTCCACCCTTTTATTTATTTAATTCATTAAGAAAATCAAGGACTCTAATATTCCAAATGTAATGTGAAAATTTGGGAATATTACAAATTTTGTCTAGACTAGTAGGATTGAACATAAGGATAGTATGTCTAAGTTAGTTGTGCAAACCACCTATATATTTCAGCAAAGTATCTTGACTTTGTAAGTCTACCCCTAATAAGAGTGCTCTTCTCCTAAACTCTTGGGTGTAGTCTTGTACATTTTGTCCCTTAAGTTGCCTGAATTTTTGCTAGTTCATGATAGCCTTTTGTAAATGAGCTAATGGATAAAATTGATTTTTAATTGTAGTAATAAATTCAGCCCATGATAAAGTGATCTTACCATGTTTTTTAATTTCATCCTTGGTCTTGGCTTCCGACCATATCAATGCTGCTCCATCCATTCTCAAAGAGGCTAACTATATCTTGGTGTCATCATCATGAAGGTTATGTATCCTCAAGTAAACTTCCAACTGTCTTATCCAATTGTCAAGTTTCTCTGCATTGACTTCACCGTTAAACATAGGCAACTCAAATTTAACATCAAGCTTTAAAAATGGGCTTTTTCCAGTGGTTTTAGACTTTTGAGATTGATTCACCGAAGTTGAGGATGACGATGTAGAGGAAGAGGATGAAGATGGGGATGGTGAATCACCATTTCCTCCGTGTCCTTTCTTTGAATTGTCATCACTTTTATTTCCTCCTAAAGAACGCTCTCCTTCTTTCTGGTTTTTATACCCTTCTCCAACAAGCCTATCATTCCTTTCTTGGTAGAGTATCCTCACCATATCCACCATGTCCAAGAAATCATTTCGAACACTCGTTCCTCTTCTTTGGGATCCATATCTTCAGGAGCTTATCCCTCTCTTGAAGACATGATTGAGTTGCTTCTATGGCTCTTGGATGTGGCTCTATGTCCCTTCTTGGTTGAGGATTACTTTGTGCACTAACCAAGTGTCCTTCACCTCTCTTGAGTTTATGCCTAGTAAGCATCAAAAATTGCAAACAATCAACTATATATTTGCACAAAACAAATGTTGAGTAAAATTCTAGCTCCTAAGGCTCAAATCCTTAGCTCTGATACCATCTGATCTGAAAATGAAACTATTTGTATATGTTGTTCAAAGTATCCATTTTCATTTAATTAAGTGTGCAAAGTGTTTATCATGTCTTGAAATTCAAACAAAGTGTTTTTTGGTAACTATTTCTGAGTTTATGTGTGAGGGAATGTTAATTAAAATTATTGTTTAACATCTTAAATCAGAAATAAATAGTAGCAAAACTTCACCATAACAACACAGCAGCATGATGAGGAAGTTCAGCCCTCCTGGGCTACATCTGTTGGGTCCAAGGCTCCCAATGGGCATGTCCTTGCTCTATTAAATTGCTCAAATTGGTTTTATAGTGAGAAATATGCCTACACAGGCAGAAAAAGCTGTGAAATTGAATTCATAAGATAGAAATAATCTAATAATGGCTTTTATTTCACCTCAAATATTGAATTATAGCCCAATGTAGCTCCATTTCCCTCATGGCCCTAGTGGCTCTCCAAGACTCCCTGAAGCACAAATGGCTGAATAACACCTCTGTTAGCTCTAAAACCTATCCAAACCTTTCCAGTATGCTTAGAATACCCAAAATTGACCAAAATTTCATCCAAATTGGTTTAATATTGGTGAAGTTATGACCTCCACAATTTTCTGCACAATGTCCCTTGGAAACCCCACCAAATCTGGATGAACTCCAGTTAGGCGCACTAGAAATGGCAGAAGGCTGAATTTGTTGGAACCACACACTAAATTTGGGGCTATCATAAATGTAACTGCCAGTTAAATAAATGTTCACATGCAAACAAAGCGGACAGTTTCCACTGGAGGTTAAGGGTTTAGCCCCTGCCCATGGTCACGGGCAGAGGTCCTATGGTGAGGGCTAACCCCAAAGGGGCTTAACCCAACTTTTATACACATTCTAAAATGTTTAGCACCTGGTCCTAACGTGAGGTCATGGCGTCTATCGCCTTTAGCCCTGAGGGCTTAAACCCATAACCTCCGCTTGTTCAACTGTGAAACGACCTGACTCGCTCGTTGAGTGACCCATAAACATTCAGGTCAGGTCGACCTCCACCCGATCCATGACCCGACTCATTCACACCTGCACGAGGACCTGACCCATATGTGTTCAGCATGACCCGACTGCGTTCAGGTTGGGTCGAGTCAGCCCATCAACTTTTTAAAAACATGATTTTGAACCAATGGCCTGGGGCCATGTGGAAGCCTCTGGGAAGGCCATGTCGCACCCTGTAATAGGCCCATAAAAAATTAAATAAAAAAATGAAATTTTCCACAAAAATTTTCTAAAATGACAATTTTTTTTTGTGTTCAAAAGTCTTGTTTTGAAGGTTATTGGGAATTTTAAAACTTCAATATCTTTCTGATACGACATCAGATTTGAGTCCTGTTTGCAGCACCAGAATTGCAACAATGAGGCCTATCCGGCCATTTAGATTGCAACCAATTCTGAGTAGTTCCAATTTTGAGCATTTTTTTCCACTTGGACATGATCACCTGATTAGAAGGTTTTCCACAACATTTGGGTTGTGCAACAGCTTCATACATGCCTGTCAAAAGGGTTTGACCTCATCATCTGCCTTGAGATCTTCATGCAGCTGCGAAGTAGATGCCTCTGCCTCAGCAAAGTCTTTGTGAGCTACGACAAATGTTTCTTTCTCCTCTTTTAGATCCAAAACTTCCTATTTGATAACTACTGGTCGAATCAGAGGCTCGGTAAACGTTTTCTCCCCAGGACCCCCGGTGGCCATCCCACTATGTGTTATGACATTCACGCTTGGATATTTTTCTTGTAGTTTGGCCTTAACCCTCTGCACATTTTGCGTAGGTGTCTACTGCTTTTCCTACATCTTCGCTATCAAGACTGGACAATCTTCAATCGCATGGTCCAGTTGCCTGCAATACTGGTAGGAATGTCTTGTAGGGTTTGAAAAATCCCTAGAAAAGTGCCCTACCTCTCCACAGTTATATTAGATTATTTTCCCTCATCCTCGACCTGCGCTTCCACCTATTCCACCTCCCTTGCCCCTTGCTAGGGAGTCCCCTGCACTCGAGAGGGATCTGGGTGAGGATGGATCCGACTACACCCTATAGAGATGCCCCCGATCGATCATCAAATCATACATTCGAGAGTTCTATTCATCATGTCCTACCGACCTGCAGAACCTGTACCATTGCTGTTTTACTTCTGGGATGTACGCAACAAAGCAGGGATAGTGGTTTTGTCATGCAGCCCTACAACGCGGCAATCATCGCACCATAATGCCAGCCCACTTGGTCCTGTGACTTCCCTAGGGCGCAACGGACTAGGTCCCCCAGCCTGCATGTAGTCTGTTAAGAGAGGGCAGTTATCCTTGGTGTGACCATTTGTCCTGCATCGTATGCACCATATTTCAGAGCTAGCCTCTGTGCCTTGCTCCTTTCGCAAGTTCTAGATCTCCATGTGCATCGCCTCCAGTTTTCCTTGGATCTGCTGGATGCCTAGCTAGGTGTCATCTCTGAGCACAACTTCTAACTTCATAGCGACCTCCAGGGCGTTTTCCAGTGATTCGAAAGTTTGGTGACCCATAGGTATGCGCAGGTGAGGCAGCAACATAGCAATGAACCATTCTATGTGCTATTTGCCATCATATTGAGATCCTCCTTCTCTGATCACCTTCTTTAGTCGTTTATCGGCCTCCCACACAGATTCAGAAGGACCTTGATTGAAATCCTTTAGATCAACCACTATTTGAGAATAGGACTTAGGCTTCTTGAACTGTTGTTTCAAGGTGCTCTTGATCTCATCAACGGTTGAGTTTGCATGTTGCCCGATGTATCCCATGTACCAATCCAAAGCTCTTCCTTCGAAGGCAAGTGACAGCTGTGCCCTCTTCACCGCATCACTAACTACGTTCTGCGCAGTCTATACCGATTCTGCGACAAACTAGAACTGCTCCATGTATTCATCTCCCACACCCTTAAAGGTAGGCAACTTCATGTGCGCAGCCATGTCGTCTTCTAGTGGTGGAGGTGTATGTGAATTCTTATCCCTATGCTGGTTTGAAAGTGTTGTGGCTAGAGGAATCTACGCGATTGCTTCTCTTACTGGGCTGTAGACAGATCTACCCCCTTCTTGGTTGGTCCGATAGTATTTTCCACTTCGTGTCGTACTTTCTTCTAGATCAGAGGTCATTCATTCAGTGTGGCTACACAGAATACTTTTTTCACATGGTAATATCTTAATCAACAATGGTAAAGTCTTCATAAACTTACCCCTAAATCCTTTGAATAATCTTCGCTCTTCTTCAGAGTAGGAGACAAACTGATCAATGGAAAATTCTGTCACGAATCCTCCTAGCACGTTGTCCACCCAGTGGTCTACTGTGTGAGTGATGGTGTTATCAGCCTTCTCTAATTGTTGGATCAATTCTGGGGTCCACTGTGTGACTCGCTCGTCCTTCCAACACTTCTGAAATTCTACCAACCTTGTGAGCCGCTCCTGGAGCTCGATCACAATGGTCATAAAGAAGATTTCGTAGATATCCGTGAAAATATAATTATTTTTCCACTCTTGGGTGGTCAACCTCTTACTTCGGTTTTCTTTTACTGCAAATTCCTGAACTTACTGTTTGAACCATTCATCAATTTATTTTCTTTGAGTTTTCCAGTATAGCCTTGGAATTACCTGATCCCTCTCTAAAAATGCTCTCGGTCCCAGCAATGGAACCATTTGTTGGCTCGAGGGGTCCTAACCCAAGTTCGGAGGTTAAGGTTTTCCAACAAACCCCTATACTACTGGCCCTTTCAGGAGTGACCTGCTTGCGTAGGCCAAAGTCTCACTCGAAGTAGTATGGGAGGGTGCTAGAACTAGGTTCCTACACCTTAGGAGAGGGCAGCTAAGTCAGGCAGAGCTACGTTTGACTTCACAATATCATATCACATATTACAGAACCCAGATCTATCAGTCCTTTGACATCCACATGTGCAGTACCACATATAATGGCAATGAATAACATGTATAGGACAATAAAGAAACTATTGTAGCTATCCTTGCATAAAGTCTAATAAGAATATTTAGATCAATTGTCAACGCAGCATAATTACTTAACACAGTTACTTGTAGAGCTCAATATAGAATTATGCATAAAATAACAGATCCAGATCATAGTATAAACAAGTAACACAAGTACTTTCACAGCTTAAATCAATGACATAGAGCATACATAATCAGATATCACAGATTCATAAGTCCAATAGATTTAGATATCCCAATAGTCTTCCACATTCATTAATCCTTTAGATCCTTTTACAATACCCAAAACCCAGCTTGTGCACACAACAGTAGGGTCCGCACACAGCAGGACTGGGGATCTCCATGCACACAACCAACAGGAGTCCTTTCCCCAAAAACCCAAAACAGATCTACTAATTTTCAATTCGCACCATTCTTAGTTCAAGTATGCCTTACAACTCAAAAAGGTTCAACTACTTATACTACTTTAGCCTACGCATCCAATGGTCTGCAAACCGTGGTTTGCAGACTCTTGGTCTACCCTTGACCCACTTACAATGAATTAGGGGCTTTAACCCACCCCAAAACCCCCGCATTAGACTAAATATAATAAAAAATATACAAAAATGGACCAGATTCGCAGCTTTTGTAGGAGACCCTGTTCCAACAATAGGATGCACATCTTTATCCATAACTTCAAATGTTGTTTTCCTATATTCTGCTGATGACTTTGGAGCCTGCACTGTTGGTTGTAAAAAGTTCATTTGCATCTTCCTGGTTTTATAATCAGAGGCTGAAAGCAACCTATTCTGGTCACTTGGAGTCTATTTCCAATATTGGGAATAAGTCACAGCTTTCAATGCCTCATTCTTCAATTTGATTTATTTATACTTCTCCATTATATATTTTTCTTTATCTACTGGTTTTCTTGATGAAGATACCTCTGCACTATGCTGCTTCTGAATGATCTGAGCACTAGCGGTTGATGGATGGTGTGTTTCTTCTAAAACTGTAGGAGGTGCATCATCCCTGACAATTATATCTGTATCAATAATCTCAACTATTTCAATTATCTCTTCTTGCTCAATTAGTGGATTCAGCTTGGGCTTCTTCCTGTACATTAACTTTAATTTGGTGTCAGTAGTGGTTTCAACAGAATATGAGCCTTCCTCTCTTGGCCTCTTTTAGCTCCTGTCTTGTGGGACTGGAGTATGCAGGATGGAACTAGTATCAGCCTATTTCTCCACCTCTTGCAAAGTATTTTCCAACCACTCTGACTGGTTGGAATACTTTTCAATCTCTGGTTTTGACTCATGGACAAAAGGAGTTAATTTGAATTTGACTCTTAGTTTATTAATGACTCCCAAAGGATCATACTGCCATTTGAAACCACTACTGAACTTGAAATATTTTAACCACTTATCTGCTTGTTTACCAACATTCCTATTATTCCAAATGAAAGGACCAAGCTGGTTCTTTATCTTAAACTGAGTTTTCTTCTTTCCTGACAAGAAATTAACTTCATCTGAGTTTAGTATCTGCCTAATGTATTCTAGTACAAATACCCTCATTGGGAGGTATTTGGGCAGCTTGTATGGAGTAAGCAGGCATCCATACACCCTAATTTTAGTGTGGTTTTGGTATAAGTACCAGTCTCATGTTATACTTTGTTCTGACAATTGCAATAATGTCTTTATCTATTCATTGACCCTAGGTTGAATGTTACTGCTTAGCATTCTGAAAACTGGATAAAAAAATGCATTAATGAAGTCTTTGTAGTTGAATTATGTGGAATCCTTTCTGATCAAGGATGTCCAGAAGAATACAGATTGGGGGTTACCCTCTGTGTCCAGTTTTTGAAGGATAACTGCAAACCTTTCTGATTGGAAATACAGGAATAAATGAAACAAAACTGATGAATACTTAAAAACTCCTTCCTTTGGTAATTTAACTAATTTCTCATGGATGGCATATGATAGATATTGAGAAAAGTTTAATGTGGAATTTCGAGGTTGTCCTGAGCAGAATATGGAAAGAAAACCTAAGATAGAAGCATCTACATATTCATCTGTGAAGTACCCTAGAATGCATGGCAACATTAAAACAATATGTCTAGTTCTCTCTGAAAAAATAGAAGATGAGTATGGAGGGTTACTCTTTGGGGTTTCTACTGATGGAGGTAGAAATGTTTGGAATACTTGAAACCTCTTAGGAAAGTCTAGCTTCAGATATAGTTCAGTGTGGATTTCAATTGATAACGGGGCTTCATCAGGCTTGGGTTGGATCTACAACATCTGATTTATGGACTATGCAGTGATTGTGAACAAAATTTGTTTTCTTGGGGTTACTGGGGCTCTTTCATTTGGCAATTAATTAACCTGACAGAGTTTGATAAATCTGGAAATTGGTAGGTTTGTGGGAAGATGTAACTGGGCAGGTTTGAGTCCCAAAGGTGGATATCATCAACTTGGTCTATGAATTTATCATGGCTCTAATAGTGGAGCTCAAGAAGATTGAAATCAATGACTGTAGCACTGATTTTGAAATCTTTTTATGCTAGAGGAGTGTGTTGAACATCACCCACAAGTGATTGCAGAGGATTTACACTTATAATACTCTTGGAGGCCATTATTTACTTGTTCAATTATCAATTTATTACTTTCTGTGTTTAAGTAATGGCTTCGGGAGGCTTAGGATTACCTGAAAAAGGTGTAATTCAATATAAAGAATGGGTTCTAGCCACAATAGGCTTTAACTTCAGTCTGCAAAGCGTTAAATCTGAGTCAACAATGTTTTGGTAGCAAAAGGTTTGAATTCTGGTCAATATTAGCTTCAAAATAGGCCGGAAATGGTTCTTTTGCACAAACTTCAACAGAAATGGTGAAAAAATATTTAAGGGTGGGTTTTATTGTTTTTTAACCAATGGTAGTTAATCGTATGGCACAGGTTTGAACTTTCAAACAGTAAGTCGTTTCGGCATACAACACGAAAGATGGGTTGGTGATTATCGCACGATGAAAGGTGGCTTGGTCGTTTTAGGCTGAGGGATGCAATAAGATGTGGGAATGATGTGTAGGAGGGGAGCGGCAGTGCGAAACCACCCATTTCGCAACCCCCACCCCCCCGCCCCACCCCCCCTAGCTTTAAACATTGGATAGTTGAAGTTGCAAAATTTTTCGGGAATGGTTGGATCATAGGTATCGCCAATCGTACGGTTGGATGATGTGGGATTCTTTGATAGGTGGGGATAGGAAATATTTGAAGTGAAAGGGTTTATATGTAGGGATTAATACTTTAGCAGGGAGTAATAAGTGCGGGGTTATAGTAAAGTCAGACCAGGATATATATAAACTATAGGTTTAAATTAATATAAAGGGGGTTAATATGATATGGGACTTGGGATCATATTAAAGCAAGTGAGTTAAAATGAATGGGGGGTTAATGATATATGTATGCGGGAACTAATATATAAACTATATGCGGGATGTTAGAAATATGCTAGGGATAAGTTAAAATGATATCGGGGAAGAGTTTTTATAGTGGGGCTTGACACATTTTAATTATTCAAAACTTTAGATAATGGGTTTTTCATGTTTTTTGAATGGAAAAAGGGAATTAGTAAAGGGAAGTTACTTTTTTCAAAGGAAAATCTGTTTTTTAACTAGGGAAAGGGGTTTTGGGAGGGGAAAAGGGTGAAATAAAGGGAAAAGGTTTAGAAAGAAGGGAAAGGGATATTTTACAAGGGAAAATTCCTATTAAGAATGGCAATAGGGTTTTAAGCAAGGGGAAGGGGATTTTAGGGAATATTAGTGATATGAGATGAACCAATTGATGCTTTCCATGACCTGTAAAAGTGCTTCTGCCTACCCTTTATTTACCCTAACATTTTTTTCTTCATTTATTGGGTGCATTTGAGATTGCTAGCCCTTTTATTTTTCTTTTGATAAGAAAACTAACCTACTTCTAACCTTATAACTTCAAATGGCTTAGATTAAATTGATGAGTTCATTTTTATTCTCTACCTAACTACTAATATGCCAATATTATTTGGTTTTCCTAAACCTTTATTTACTAACTATCATTACTTGAAATTTAAAAGCATGAATGAATCAAGATTAAACTGTTAGATAATCATGAACTGTGGCATTTTTGACAAGATACACACAATTTTTATTTCCAAAAGTAACTAAACTAATAGTAGTGGCATTTCAATGTGCAACACTTTTGGGATCTATTTTTCTTTCTTTTTTGTGGGGTTCATACTTTATCTTCTTTTTTGATCTTTTCTTTTAGTCCTTTGATTTTTCTTTAGGACTTACCCTCTTTTATTTTTTAATATGGGAAAACATTTGCAGAAAGAAAATTATGTACAATATTAGAAGACTAAACATAGTCAATTCAAAATTATGATCACTATTATTATAGGACCCTAACACAACGTGCAAATTGTGCTGTGGTAAAGACTGCAGGCTGCGATTTGTAATGTGGGAAGCACTGCGGGATCTGATTTTTGATACCGCAATAGCAAGAATGAGGAATAAGCATTAAGGGTAAGATCTAAATAATGTGAAGTGCGATTGATATGGCGGTGGGACCGACAGTGGGGCGAGATTGCACTATCACAATCGGCCAGAATAGCGGTAAGTGTTTAAGGGTGAAAGGTAAATGTTATGAAGTGTGATTTGTGATTTCGAAAGATCACAATCGCAAAGAGCGAGTGGTGAGTGTTGAAGGTAAAAGGTAAATGTTGCGATCTGCACAGTGCGATTTACGGTGGCGGGAATTTCGAGGAGGAAGGCGGAGGTTGGGTTTTCAATGGATTTTCAAGTGTTTAGCGTTAAAACGATTTTGGCAACGATGATCGATGGAACAAAGGAATAAGTTGGGAAATCGGCAAAGGAGAGCGGTAATTTTGTAAGACAAAAGGTAAAAGCTGCAAAGTGCGAGTGCGATGTACAGTGGTGGGAGTCTCGAGGAGCAAAGGAAAAGGTCCAGTTTTTGGTGGTTTGGAATGCTTTTTCACATCTTTTGCATAAAAATGGTAGGTAGCCGTGAACAGAGGAAACAAAGAAATAAGGCTGAAGGGCTTAAGGGCATTCAAAAAAAGGTAAGTGCAACGTTAAAGTGAGAAGTAAAGGAGGGAAATAGAAGCGTAAGAGTAGTGCTCAGAAATGAAACACACCTGCGGAATATGCACCAGGGACAAACAGAAATGCAAGATGAAACAGTGAAGGAAAATTAGGGGAATTTTGAGGTCTAAAATGGGACTCCTAAGGAAATAATGAAATAATAGCTAAACAAATAAAATAATATTTATGAATTTTCAATTCACTTTTTGCACCACAATCCATGTAACCATAGTTAAATTAAATTCAAAAGTTGTACCAAAATAAAATTAATAAAAAACTTGTATTGATGTGACTATAAATAAGAATGAGCTTTTCAAGAAAAAGTTATTATCATTGAACAACCAATGCATTTGTCCTTTGTACTTAAATAACTTAAAATAAAATATAAATATAAATTTATAAACTCTTAATTATATTATATGTTATTAATTAAAATTTATATTATTTAAATTGTATAATAACATGTAATTAATATACTATATAAAAATAATATAATATAATAATTGTATAGGGATATGCATTATTTCTTTCAAGAAATATGAGATGACAATGATATATTTTTATTCAAAAAGTGTGAAATGAAATTTATTATGAGTACTTTACTTTGACTTTAAAGGTACTTAGAGCACTACCATGGTTAACCATGAGATTTTATCCGCCATTGAGAATGTGAAAAGTAAGTACCTTTAACTCAAGCAATGCCACTCAACCATTAGGGATGTTTCCATCCCTTAAAATGTGATTGGTTCTCATAAAGTGAATTTTGATTGTACATTTTCCTTAGGAGGCCCATTTTAGACCTCAAAATTCCCCTAATGGGCTTGGACTTGGTAACGACAAATTCTAAACAGGAAGCAATTTTTGGCATGTGGGAAGGTCTGCCCCTACTCAAACTCTATTGACAGAGAGGATAGGGGGGAGACTTGACCATATTTTTGGAGTTTTTCCTCTATTTCTCTATGCATAATTAATTGAAACTACAACAACATAAAAACTAAATAGAAATGAAACTTATCAGAAGCATATCTAACTCAAATGGCAGAATAAAAACAAGCTAAATGACATAAAGGAAAAGATAGTAATAGCAGAGAAGTTGAGGCACATGGATTGGGCCCTAACCCACGAGTCTATCCCTCTGAACTTAAATCAATCAAATGAAATCATTCTACTCATTTAATAAAAGAATAACTGCATACATCTCTGAAAGTTTCAATCTCTGAATAAAGCAAAAAGCTTCAATAGTTCACAAAAATAATTATGAATGGAATCAAGACTAGGATAGACTAACTCTTCCTAGCTCTAGCTTTGCTCTATTTATTATACAGAGTAGCTACCAACAGCTCCCTAGAAAAATGGTGATTGAGTCCACTCAACTCTAAGTAAACTAAGACTGAGTTCTCTCCTCTTTGAATTTCTTGGCTGCCTCTAGAATTTGAATTGCAGGAGAGAATCCTTGGGATCCTTCGGCTGCCTTTGAGGGTGGATAATCCTCCTATATTTTCTCCTTGATGTCTCCTCCAAGTATTTGTGATAAAATATTTATAAAAGTGCTTAATAAATCATAATTTTCTACACTCAACCTTATATTAGGCACTCGGAGTATGTTAGCCTTAATCACCACCTATACTAGCATCATAAACCCAAATAATAATAAAAATGCAAGAAAATGAGATCTAAGAAGGCAAAAAGGTGACTATTAACCCCTCCAAATATGTCTAATGATGGAGCTCATCAGTAGTCAACCACATCATACTTCATATGAGGACATATTGTGTTGATTTCATCTAGAGTGACATATGCCTTCCTACACCCTTTCTGAGTATAAGATCATTTTCCTTTGATCATGATTCTCAATATAGAAGCAGTGATCCATGTTACCTAGAACCATATGACATGACATTATAATATTAAATACAATCATACATACCTCATTTACCTTCAGGTCATTTAGGCTTCTTTTCAACAACTTCCTTAATTGAAAGATATTCAACCCCTTGATTTGCTTCATCTCTTATGTCATCATACTATCATCCCATGAACTCCAAAAGTTGGAGTTCCTAATGAAACACTTTCTTCCTTTCTAGATTAGTGAATCCTTTGATGAGGATTGCATCAGAGAATCTTAAGGATCTTGCATATCCCTATCCAGCAGATGTTTTCTTTTTAACTTGATGTATGATAAGTCTTGTCTTGTATGACTTCTTTCTTTACTTTAATATCTAATGAGGTTCCCAAGATCCATATTCTTCATATTTTACTACCATCGATTTTTTTCCTTCTATCCTTCGTGATTCCCCATGGTGATGACATGACCTCTTGTTTATAATGCTTTCATGATGCCACATTACATATTATTATTTATTATAGACATATCCTATAACAAAATATTTAGGAGCTATGACAGGACCTTTTGTGGGGGAGACTATCTCAATCATAGTAGAGATCTCTTACTCCCTTCTTTCCTTGGTCTTCTTCAGCTTCCCCCATGTTTCCAGTGATATGAGCTTCCCTTCTGTAATTTCCATAGCTGTTCCATAGCAATGTCTTTTCTGAGGACCAAATTTTCTAAACTTCCCTTTCCTTTCTGCAAATGTTTGAGTCCTTTAACCTTCAACACTTTTTCCTTCAACTTGTATTCTTCTATCTAGCATAGGAACCACAATTTGTTGAATGAGGTAATTTTCTTGTCCCATGGACATTTTGTTACATTGATCGTCAGTTAGAATAGTGATGATTATATTTTTATCATTTCTCCAGATGCCATAATTGAGATTCTATGAATATATTCCTTCATTTTTATGTAGATAATGTCTAAGTGATATGAATTTATTTATTACATCTTTAGAGAATAGGTCTTCCATCTCATATATCTCTTTTATGTCTCCAATCCAGCTACATAGGGATGATGGGACCTTTGAATAATTTCTTAAGAATCCTTTGAGCCCTTTGATCCATTTACATGTATTCATATATTGCTTGACCTTCATAGAATTTTCCAAATATATGATTAATGACTTCATTATTTTAGAGGACTATGTCTATCCTCCTTTTTCATGCAAGGAATTTCGATGACCCAACTAGCTTATAGATCTCCTTGAAAACACAGAGTCATTTAATCAAATTTTATTATAGAATGAAAGATACTTACTTTACCAGTGAAGATGAAATCTTCACCTTTATCACTTTGATGGTGGTTTAAGAATATGTATTAATGCTTCCTCGGATGATCTTCTTCAAGGATAAGGATTACATCTTTGCTACAATTATGATAATGTATTCTTTCCTTTACGATACTTACGCTTTCTTTGAGGTGAATAAGTGTAGATCTGAAATATTCCTCTTGGTTTTATATGTCTTGTGCTACTTGAATTGTAGATCCTTTTAGCTTGATGAGATGAATAGGGGATCTAACATTTTTTTGTCATGTCACATAAGACTTCTTTCTAGTACCAAGATCTTTCCTTGTTGTGATAACCAAGGTATTAGTTATGAGTTTTTTTTTCCTTATTGAATAACACTGAGATTTATATAAGAGAATGGCACCATATCCGAACATTATTCATACATTCTCTTTGAGGATATACGAACTGCAATCAAACTCAATGGTCTGAAAATTTCAGAGAATTTTGAAATTGAAGCTCTGAGAATTTATCCGAAATTTCATGTTTTTTTCTTTGAAACCCTTCTACTTGCTTAAATTCCAAACTTGAAAATGGATCCTTGAGTGTCTCTTTTATTATATTCACTTCCTTAACTTTAGCACCATAGCTCTGATACCATGTTGAGAAATCTAGGGAATTTTCATTAGGATATTTCTCTTTATTAGTGATTGCTTGTGAATGCATTTTATTTATTTATATTAGGATCTTCTTCATCTTAGTTTATGAGTGTTATTATTCATCAAATAGTAACTAATTCATGAACATAAAATATACAAGGGACACAGTATGTAGGCTATGAGCCAGGGCCAAAACCTCTCACTCTTTGAGAGGAAAACCTGCACAAATTCTTCTTATAGATATTCCAATTCACGAATACCATGACCAAGACCCTTGAACTAGTAGCCACTCCAAGACCAAGACACACGTCCTCTTTTGCAGTCCTCTTCTTAAGTCCTCTTCCATCAATATCTTCATTATTATTTGGATACTGAGATCTGCCTTAACACTAAGATCTTTCATTTTGGACACCGATATCTTCACCACTTCTTTGAAATTGAGATATTCATCACTGATTTCACACTAAGATCCTTATTGTTGCTCTTAATGTGTTATATCGAGCTTCAAAGAGATTTTAAATGTGCCATCAATAGTTTTATATCCCTTCAATACTTATTTATGCCACTATGATCTGATCATAAGAGGGATATGAATTCCCATTGACACCTTGCTACCATACTATCTGAATTATGATATACCTTTTCTGTGGAGATCTGGAATCATCTCACTGTCTATACACTAAAACTCTCAAAGGTATGTGAGGTCTGACCTACATCTTTACCACCAAAAATTTTAGAGGTATCTGAGCTCCACTGTCACTGAACTTTAGTTTCCCACCGAAAAAAAAACTCAGAGATAAGTTACCAAAAATATATGAGAAAGATATCTAAAATTATGTCTTTTTGTGGCAACTGAGTTTGCTATATATAGTTATTTTTTCCATATATTAAGCTGACATGACATTTCAAATATATGTGTCCATCTAAGCTGAGCCGACATGATTTTTATATGCATATTTGAGGCCAAAATCAAGAGGAAAGTAGTGCTTGTCTTTGGAGGGTTGTCTAGACACTTCTATAGACTCATATATAATGGAATAGGCTCAAGAAGAGCTCTTCATACATGAAATTAATTCTTTGAATATAAATGATAAATCCTAATATTCTAAAATCACTTGCTCATGACATCGATGAATCATGACTTACAAAAATAATTTTAATACGTCATTTAAACAAGCCACAATTACATCTCATTATGAAGACAGAACCTAGTTACACTTTTAAACATAGGGTATGTGGGCCTAAAAATAATTGAAATGAAGCAATTAATGATATAAAATTAGGGTTTTGAGAGAGTCATGCTTAGGGATTTGTGTAGGGATGCGAAAAAATGGTCTATAACAGATTTCTCCCTAAAGCACAAAGTCGGAAATGAAACCTGATGACTAAAGTGCTTTCCTTTGTGACAAGTCAGGATCAAGAACAAGCAGTGAGATCATATTTTGTTACAATACATTTACATCATGACATATTTTTTTAGGGAGGGATGCCCATAATTAGCACATACACTAAAATTACATGTACAATGATTAAAAGACATGTCCACTGATGATAAAGGGTGGACCCATGAGTGGATGACTGCCTATATGACCATATCCATCATGCTTTGTAATCATATATTAATCATGTACAAGTTTAACCATGTGAATCAATAAGTTGAGGCCAAACATGGTAGACACCATCTGATTATCAGACAATGATGTAAGTCATTAATAGATGCGAGAGAAACCATTGATGATATTAATGGCTCTCAAGGTACCACAGTATAATACGTATGGTGTGAATACATGAGTTGAAGTCGAACACCACACAGAATATTTTGGTTGAAGGCCATCGATGAAAAACTATTGTCAAGAGCAAGGAAACTTTCCATTGACGTATGCAAGAACCAATGTATGGAAGGGATGTTTCTAAGTAAACGTCCTAGATAATGAGTTGATGTCAATAGGAAGCAACACGTCGCAAGAGGGCCTTGGTGTATCCCCATCAACAACACGAAATGGGTATCACGATTTGAGATAGAATGATGTTGATACAGAAATAGATAAGGAACAACAGACATGGAATGAAGGCTTAAGAGTATTGTAGAAAATATTGACTGAATGAATTCTCTTGAACATATCAGCGAAACTCAATGGAGTTGGAAGCATTGAACCAAAACTGAAAAAAAGGCTTTGAGACCATGTGATAAACCAAAATACAAGCATATTTCCCAACCCAACAGCTACAGAGAGGAATTGGAAGACTGTCATGTTCAAGAGAAACTAGCTTCCATTAACAAGTGGAGTACCATGTTTTCCTAGTTTCCCCAACCATACTAGTCAATACCTCTTTATTTTTTAACAAAATTGAGGAGGATAACATATGCTTGATCGGTATGTTCATCCTTCAGATGAATCCCTCCTTGTATTTTTAACAGACCTTTAGAGTAGTGGTTTGGTCTCTTCATGTTCGATGAGTTCATCGTTGTTTTATGTTTTTACGAGTCCAAAAAAGGTAAAACTTGACGTATTTTACATGTTTAGAGAGTTTGAAAAAGAGGCGAAAAAAACAAATCCAAAGGTTCATTTTCGTATATAGTCCCTTAAGTCCAAAAAGGAAGAAAAATTACCCAAGATAACCTCTTAGCCATAATCAAATAAGGTATTAATTTTTCATAAATAGTCTATCTCAGTCCATAAAAGGGTTAAACTTATCTAAGTAGACGTACTTTCATTTACTTTAATGAGTTCAAAAATACAAGTGCTTGATAATATTTTCGTATTTTGGGAGTTTGAAAAGAGATGAAGGGGACTCCACCTGGAGGAACGAGTGGTATAAAAGGATATAAACTAGTTCCGGTCATGATGTAACTTCTTAAAACATGTAGTGGTTAAGAGGTTGGCTACTAAGATCACTCATCACAACGTTTCCTCAAGCAAGGGTAAAAAACCATTTGAAAGTGTATGATCAGGAAAACAGATGGTGACAATGGAATGAGAAATCCAAGGCTCATCTGGAAAATATAGGCTGATAAAAATGTGAATCACAAGAATAGGATGAAAATGGTTTCATTTTTACAGAAGCTTGAAACATGTGGAAAATATGCTTGAGATTTACTTGAATATGATTTCATTTTTTCACACACTAGAAAGCTTGAAACATGAAAAAAAATATGTTTGAGAATGGTTTCATTTTTACACAAGCTTGAAACATGTGGAAACTATGCTTGAAATAAGTTTGCATGCCCCCATCATAATGACTTAGTTCGAGATACATTCCCCTCAAGATTCATTTCATTCACCTAAGTAGACTACTAAAAGTCTTGATTCTAGTAACCCTAAGGTTAAAAATAATAATAAAAGGACAAAAAATAAGAATAAAAATAAGCAGGGGGGCAACTAAGAAACCATTGCTACCCATGCAACTAGTATGAAGAAATATTACAATCAACTACGCAAATTTAAATTCCCTTGCAAGTTATGTAAGGGTGGCCACCTTCTTAGAGATTGTCCTAGTATTCCCAGGGTATTAGAAGTGTGGTCCATAGGCTTAGATCATACTTTGTCATCAAATTTTGGAGATAATGCTGGTGACAAAACATCTACTAGTGATAGTAAGATCCATGGGAAAAAAGGTAAATTCAAATTTCCATGTATGTTATGTGAAGGGAACCATCCTATTCACCTTTTTCCACAAAAGTGTTGGAAAAACTTATGGCTTCTCAGCCTCATCTTCCAGCTAATTACCAAAAGATTTCTCCCAATCCTCCTCTAGTGTGAAATTTCAAACTGAAAACTAAACAGTTGCAGTGATAGATTTATTTCTCCTACTTATTATTTCAATAAGTTATTATTCTGAAATCTTCTGGAAAATATCAAAATAAATACTATTGCAACATTCACAACTATATATAGAGAGAAATAAATAGTAAAGAACATAAGCACAAGAATAAATCACATGTACACAATTATTTTTGGAAAATTGTCCCCAGAAAAACCCTATGCGAGAAAACCGGTGCTACAGATGAGGTTTTATTAATTCTTCAGCAAATGATATCTTTATAGGGAAATATAATGTCAGATAAATTCTGAAACACTTGAGACTAAATTTACGGCTTATTCGGACAATTATCTAACACCCTAATCTTTCCTTGCATGCTTCTATGTTTGTCTGTGTGATTCACTATGTAGTCCCAGCACTAGACTGCGTGAGTGTGTGTGAAGACTACATGGGTTCTCTACGTTGTAGCCTCAAGCTGCCTCCAGTGACCCACTGCTTCCCTCTGTCCTTGATCTCAATCACTACTGCCTCCCTCCTCCTTCTTCTTCTGCAAACTTCTCAACCTGAAACTCTCCCACTGAAATTGAATTCTACTTCAGAATGAATTTCCTTCGGGCACTGAGTGTATGCCTGGCTTATTTTTCAAATGACTCTTAAGCCTTATTTTGTAATCTTCCTGTTGGAGAACCAACAACCCAGATTAGAAGATTAATCAATGGCTAAGATTAAAACTTGACTTGATCCATGTTTTCTAGAAGAATCACACTCTCACTTATTAATACCCTTTAATTATTTCATTTCCCTAAGTTTAGACTTAGGGTCTTCATGAAAATAATTAATTATTTTAATAAGTAATGAACCGAGTGGAATTTTCACAAACTATTTCTGGGTTCTTTGGAATATTGTTGTACAAGCCTCCTTGCAAAGTTTGAGACTTGGAAAACTTTCAGATGCTACAAAATCAACACTCCCTCTGAGCAAGGAAGGTGTTCCAACAATATGCATGTTGCATTCCTCTATGATTTTGAAGCACCCTCTCTGTTGCTGATCTCTGGATGTTGCTCCCCATTTTTTGGACTACTACCTCCTGTATTGTTTCCTTTGACACTGTCACTGTCACTACAGCCTATGTACCACACCTCCCTCTGAATACTGTTTCTATCCATTCCATCTACTATAAATTATTCTTCATCGTCCTCATCTTCTCTCTAAAGTAGACAAACTATCTTCCCTAGAGCCTTTGTGAAGATGTCTGCCACCTGTTCTCCTGTTGGACTGTATTGCAACTGAACAAATCCACGTTGTACACAGTCCCTGATGAAGTGAAACCTAATGTCAATATGTTTTGACCTATCATGAAACACAGGATTCTTAGAGAAATTTATGAAACTTTGATTATCACATAGGATGCTGGTCACTTCCATTTTCTCCTTGAGTAGATTTACTAGCATTTTTTGAAGCCATATGGCTTCGCACGAAGCTGTGCTAACTGTCGTATACTCTCCTTTTGCTGAACTCAGTGCTACGTAATTTTGTTTCCTGCTGCACCAAGAATTTTTTCATGATCCTAGATTGAAACAATACCCACTGGTACTCTTCCGATCAACTGAACATCCAACCCAATCTGCGTCAGTGAAACCACTCAACCTGACATCATTTCTACGTGTATACTTCAATCCAAGATCGATTGTTCCTTGAAGTTACTTGAGAGCATGCTTGGATGTTGCTCAATGTGCCCTCTTCGGTTCCACCATGAACTGACTAAGTGTATTTACAGCATAATAGATGCCTAGCCTTGTATTTACTAGATACATCAATGACCCTATGAGCTGCCTATATAGTGTAGGATTAACCTGATCATCCTCGGACGTGTCGATTTTCTTCCAATTGGTGATCATTGGAGTTGTCATGGGTATACAATCCTCCATCTAAAATCTCTTCAGAATATATGTAGTGTATCTTCCTTGATGAAGGAATATATCCCTGTTTTGTTGACAAACCTCCAACCCTAGAAAATAGTGCATCCATCCTAGATCCTTCATGTCGAATTCTTCAGCCAAACACTTCTTGCAATCTGTGATGAGCCTTGATGATCCCGTCAAAAAAATATCATCTACATACAAAACCAGTATGAAGGGCTCACTCCCTACTCTCGGATAATAGATGTTGGGATCTGCGTCATTGTTGATGAATCCCATCTTCTGCAGGTAGCTATCAATTTGGCCATACCAGGCTCTAGGAGCTTGATTTAGTCCATATAACACTTTCTTCAATATGCACGCATGATTTTTCTAATAATGTGTCTCAAAGACCTCTGGTTGTTCTATATACATCTATTCTTGTATCACCCCGTTCAAGAATTCCATCTTGACGTCCATCTGGTGAATTTCCCATCCCATCTACGCAGCAAGGGATATCATAGACCTGATAGAGGTGTACCTAGCTACTGGGGTGAATGTTTCTTCATATTCAATTCCTTCCTTCTGAGCACACCCCTTAGCCACAAACCTAGCTTTAAATTTCTCGTTGCTACCGTCTAAAGCATACTTGATTTTGTAAATACACCTGGATCCTAAAACTGATCTCTCCTGAGGTCTGGGTACCACTTCCCAGACATCATTCATCATGATGGAACTGTACTCTTTCACCATTGCATCAACCCACACCTGGTGCTAATTTGCTTCCCGAAAAATGGAAGTTTCTCTGACTTGAGAAACCAAGGCTTGATACCTCTCAGGCTGCTTACGCTATCTCTTCTCATTTTAGGGGATTCCGACAAATTTCTTTGCATCCTTCAAAATTTGTCGAATTTACTTGCTCGTTCTCCCACTGGTAGTGGGTGTATTTATTAGCTCTCCCTCTTCAAAATCCTCAAGAGACACATCCTTTGGATCACTATGCCTCAGAGAGGCAACTGAATTTTCTGTTGGTGGTTGTTGGGGTTAGACCAGAGGCTCTTCCTCAGACTGCGTAGTAGAAGGCAGCTCATGGGATCTTCTGAAGGCCTTCTCCTCCATGAACTTCACATCCATTCATACCACCACTTTCCTGCTCTCAGTAATTTAGATGATGTAATCCTTTGAATTCTCGTTGTATCCTACAACATACCCCTTTTCTGTAGTCATCTCCAACTTCTTCCTCTTTTCACTGGGCACATGACAGTAAGTTGTACTGCTGAAGATCCTAAAGTGACTCACTTCAAGCATACTACCAGTGAAGACACTTTATGGCGTGATCTTTCCCAGTGTAGCATGAGGAGTCATATTCTAAATGTAGACAATTGTATTACATGCTTCAGCCCACACGAAATTGGGCATGTTTTGGTCATACAACATAGCTCTTGTTGCTTCAATAATAGTCTAGTTTTTTCTTTCTGCCACACCATTCTTCTTTGGATTGTATGGAGTTTTCAACTCTCTTTTGATGTCTTCCCTTGCATAGAATCCGATGAATTATTTATCTATGTATTCACCACCATTATCTGATCGCAACACCTTGATCTGCTTCCCTGACATATTTTCTATCAACACCATAAACTCTTTGAATCAACTAAAGACTCCATCCTTGGTCTTCAAGAAGTAGATCTAGGATTTCTTGGAATGGTCATCAAGGAAGGTGACAAAATATTCAACACCGCTAAGAGCTCTAGTGGAAATCGACCCATAGATATCTAAGTGTATCATATCCAATACACCCTTCACCCTATTATTGCTTCTATGATATGCTGCCTTGGCATATTTTCCCAATACGCACCCCTTGCAGACATCATCTCATTTAGTGCTCAGTTCTAGAACACTTGTGACAATCTTCTGGAGAGTTATTAACACCCCATGGTGAAAATTCCCCATTATTTTGTGCCATAACTCATTCAGGTATGTTTCATCTGCGCTGCCGACTAGTGCCATTGGAGAGCCAAGTTGTAGCTTGTACAATATGTTGCTTCTTACCCCGATATGTGCCTTCTTCTTCCAACTAGAATGCTTAAAATAGACTCCATTTCCAATAAAGTAGATATCATATCCTCAATTTTGAAGTTGAGACACTGAGAGTAAATTCATCCCCAAACTTGGCACATGTAGCACATTAGTGGCCTGGATTCTATTTCCCGCCTTGGTCTGAAAAACTACGGTACCGCTCCCAATGGGAGTGCATTTTACTTTATTGCCCATGGTTATTTTGAAATTAATTTTCTCTTCTTGGTAGATGGAAAAATAGTCTCGTACTCCAGTCATGTGAGCAGAGGCTCCGATGTCAGTCTACCAGACATTAGAAGGAGTGCTTGATACGCAAGAAAAATATTCCTCAAGTCTGGATGCCAATACAGAGACATCGTGATCCATCTGTTTTGTCGTGCTTCTTCCCCTTCCTGGAGATCTGCGTGAACCCTTCTACGTTGTTGTTGTAATAGTATATTTCCATTCACTGATAGATGCCCCCTCTCTATTATTCATCTCTAGCTCTGATACCATGCGAAATTTTCAAACTAAAAACTAAACAGTTGCATTGATAGATTTATTTCTCCTACTTATTATTTCAATAAGTTATTATTCAAAAATCTTCTAGCAAATATCGAAATAAATACTACTACAACATTCACAACTATATTTGCAGAAAAATAAATAGTAGAGAACATAAGAACAAGAATTAATCACATGTACATATTTATTTTTGGAAATTTTTCCTCGAAAAAACCCAATGCGGGAAAACCAGTACAACAAATGAGGGTTTTATTAATTCTTCAGAAAATGATATCTTTATAGGGAAATATAATGGCAGATAAATTTTGAAACACCTAAGACTGAATTTTCAGCTTACTTGGAAAATTCTCTGACACCCTGATCTACCCCTACATGCTCCTATGTCTGTTTGCATGATTCACTGCTTATTCCTAGCGCTGGATTGCACGATTTTGCGTGGATACTGCGTGGGTTCTCTATGCTGCAGCCTCAATCTGCCTCCCGTGACCCACTGCTGCCCTCTGTCCCTGATCTCAATCACTACTGCCTCCCTCCTCCTTCTGCTTCTGCAAACTTCTCACCCTACAACTCTCCCACTAAAATCAAATTCTACTTCAGAATGGATTTCCTTCGGGTACTAAGTGTAAGCCCCACTTATTTTCCAAATGACCCTCAAGCCTTCTTTTATAATCTTCAAGTTGGAGAACCAACAGCCCAGTTTAGAAGATTAATCAATTGCTCATATTAAAACTTTACTCGATCCATCTTTTCTAGAAGATTAACAATCTGATTTATTAATACCCTTTAATTATTTAATTTCCCTAAGTTTAGACTAGGGGTCTTCATTAAAATAATTAATTATTTTAATAGTTCATGAACCGAGTGTAATTTCCACAAATTGCTTCTGGGTTTTTTGGAATTTTGTTTTCCAAGCCTCCCTGCAAAGTTTGAGACTTTAAACACTTCCGGATGCTACAAAAATCAACAAATAGTTGATGAATTGATTGATCATAATATAAATCCAATCAATCCCACTCTATCTGAATGTGGATCCCATGAGTCCGTTCCCGACCAACAATTGGTTGAGAAAATGGTTGACTTTATTCCACCTTCATTTGATCGTGTTAGCCACTGATAAATTATGTTATACCAAGAAGTGGCTAATTTTGTTCTTCAAATCTTCAATAGATAATTCCCCTTTGAAAACCTATCATATTTGAAGTCTTTATGAAGATAACTATCCTTGAGTTAATCTTCACTGCTGTTTCCCTCATAGTCCTAAAGTACCTGCTGTTTTACCAAGAGAAAACTGCTTAAAAGGCCTCATTTTCCCTCATTTTCACTTCTCCATTTTTCTTCTTCACTTCATCAATAAACCATTTCATCTACCTCTCATTCCTTAGAATTTCCCTTTAAAGCCTTGTAAAATCCATTTATAAGGTTTAAAACCCCTTTTTTACTCTTATCGGAACCTCCAAAATCCTCTGAAAATCCTTCAAAAATCCTAAAAAAGAACAGTATTATTGCATTAAGGCCTTAAGCCCCTTTGGCCTTAGCCCCAGCTCCTTTTCCCCACATGAGACCCAGAGCTATAACCCGGAGTTAACCCCTGTCTCGCAATTGCAATCGGGGTTTTCTATTTTCCTTATTTTACCTTTTACTTTGAAAACTCCGATTGCGATAAGCCTTTTCTTTTAAAAACCCCCGATCTCTTCATCCATTTCATACAACCTAATAAGCCCGCAATCGGGTGTTAAAAGTCTAAAGAACTCTGTCTCGAACCCCTTTTTTCTTTGTTTTTTCATAAAACTGATGGTATGATTTGAAATAAATTTGGGCTGTTGATCTCTGCAGATCAACGACCATCGGCTCATCGCATCACTAATCTGCATGGGTCATTCCTTTTCTGTCCCTTTCAAAGTTCCGATGCCGATCGCCCGATGATATCTCAGCCGTCGAATCCACAAGAACCAACAGCTAAGATTTAATCGCGCTCCGCCCATAAGCCCTTCACCGTTGTGCCTACCAATTAAATCTCCACCGTTGATCTCTGAAACTGATCCAACGGTCAGCTCTTAATCGCGCATCGCAAAATCAAAAGCCCCGGAGTTTCAGCCCCTTTCCTTTTCTCCGATGCGATTAAATCTTGATCGTTCATTCCTCTAGATATAATGGTCCGCACTCAATCGCATCGGCACATTTCATTGCTACTTTACCCTTTTCCCTCCGCTGATGTGATCCTGTGATCAAATCTCCGCCATTGATCATTCTTAGATCCAACAACTTATAATGCTTCCACTTTTTTAACCCCGCCTTTCTCTTTGTCCTCCATCAACAGATCTCGGCCGTCAATCCTCCAGATCTGACAGCCCACATTCATCCTTCCTTCCGCCCTTTTATAAAATGTGGGCCCCTTTTCTCCTCGTTTCTCTGCCAATTTACTTTGAAACCTTACCATTCCTGTATATTTTTGTTTCCCGACAGAAGGTTTTAAAAGTGAATCCTGATCGTCGATCTTCGAAGATCTAAGGTCATCAGGCCCCATTTTTCCGCCCTTTCCATTTCCTTTAATTTCTTCTCCTTTTTCAATTATAACCATTTATCAAAGGAATTTAACGATCGGATAGCCTATTTCACCCTCCACTGCGTGCCAATTTTTGCTGACGTCACCTGGACCCCGCGTATCCTTTACCCCGCAGCTTTTTATTTATCGCGCTCAACCCACATTGTTGGATCTGGGACATCCAATCTAATGACCTAGAAACCATATCGCATAATTTTTGAGCCCTTCTCACAGTGCGCAAATTTTACGCGATATAGGTGGTTTTAGAAATCCACATGTCGAGCACAGACCCATATCACGTTTTTTTGGAGAAATTTCAAAACCACCCAAGCACAACGTGAAAAATGCTGCCAGTTTTCCACCAAACCACCTACCCTCTGCATTACTTTTTCACCTTTTAATCCTGGTCGTCGATCCTTTAGATCGGACGACACACGTTATATTTCATCCTCCATTCGCTTTCCCTTCGCCTCTCCTTCCAAACAATCCATTGAGAGTTCTCTGTCGTCGATCTCCGAAGATCGAACGACCCTAATTTAACTTCCCCTCCATTACCTTTCCCCACCATCTGACCTCTCAAATTAACCTACCGTTTAATCTTGACCGTTGGTTATTTTCTTCCAATGGCTCCGGTTTAATCCCGCACCCAAAGCCTCCAAAGTAGTTTAAACCTATCCTCGCAGGATTTTTATAACTTTTGTTTGTTTTTGCAGGTTATAAAGGTTTTTTCCACAGTTTCGGGGATGAATATCCCTCCGTCCATTATTCACGAAGAGAAAGAATTTACACAGGTTCAAACTGTGATTATTCCATGCCTCATGAGAATTTGTAAAATCACAAAACCTCTGCGCGCCTGCAACACAGCAAAAACACAATTAGAGTCCATTATTTGAAAAATATCAGCATTAAAGACAGGAGATCAAAGAGTATCTGTGTTTAAAGGTTTAAATCAGAGTTTTTAAAGGGGATTAAGGTAGGAAGCTTAGAAATCAAAGGCCTAATCCATAGATAAAGAGAGAATGAATACTGAAGACTAAGATCAAAGGCTAATTAAGCCTAAAACATAGAATAAAGAACAGATTAAGGTGTTTTAAGGTAAAACAAAAGAAAACATCAGCAAAGGATGCCTTCACTGCCACATCAAAAGCCAATTATCCTTTTCAGCTACCAAAGAGCCACCTGCAGCCTCAATAAATCAAAAGAAGGCATAGTTATTTCCTAAACAGAAGATATTTGCCTAAAGACAGCTGAACAGTTATTGCAAACAAAAGAACAAAATTTAAATTGTCAGTAAAGTTATTGTAAAGATAAGAAAGTGCCTTATAGTCAATCTTTTACCCATTAAGCCTTAAAAAGCATAAAAAGAGTAAATGAAACAGAATTGTAATTCGATGCATTCCTGCCTTATGCCTTGCATGGTTTTCAAGGCTAGGAGTTGCATTTAGAGTAGAATTTATTACATTTCAATTCTAAAACTCTTCCACCTCCTCATTTCTTCTATAAATACTTCTGAAGAAGATGAGATACAGGTTGATTGTTCACTAGCTGTAATACTGAAACTCTCTGAAATAATACATAGTTTGTCTGAAGTTGAGGAAGAAATTGAAGTCTTGGAAGTTTGATGATGTTGAAACATGCTTGTTCCTGAGAAGGCTATATCATTGGATCCATGAGCTTGGTTTTTGGTGAAGTATTCTGAACTGTTTGATGTTTTCTCCTGTTTTCATTTTGTTCCATAAATTCTCACTATAGTAGGATGAAAAGCTTAGGCTAAGAAATGACTCCTAGAAGCACCTTAGACCTGTTCATCATTCATTGTTTTATGTTTTCTTCTGCTGAGGTATTTTAGAGTCTTTAATCTCTCTCTTTAGTCCTCATGCTTGTTTATTTCTCTAATAGTTCAAATAGTTGGTTTCAACATGATTTATGGTTTTCCCTGCTTGTCTGCTGCCACTTGAAAACTGTTTTTGAAGTATCCCTTTGAAGTACCGTTGTTTATAGTTAGCCAAGGAGGTATTTTTTGATCATGCCCTTTGTCCTTTCTTGAAAAATTGTTTTAAAGGTCTTTATAGTTGTGATCATAGATTTTTTTAGGTGTTCCCTCTTCTATGACTGAAATTATCAGTGAATCTTTTATGTTTTCTAAGTCGTTTGAAATAAAATCTTTGAGGAAATAGGATGTGCTCCCGAATCTTAGATTTCATTTTGAAATTTGTCTTAAAGTCATTATTTTCTTAAACTTTGGTTTGTAGAATTCATGGTTAGCCCTGTCTATCAAATACCTCTTTATTGTTCAAGTTATGTTTTCAAGTTCCCTTTGTTGAGAATTCAATTTATCTTTCCAAATCATTGATGTCCATCTCATTCACAAAACCAAAGGATCCTGTGGCCAAGTTAGATTTTCCCTTTGATATCCCATATCCATTAATGATTTTGTCATAAACCCCTTCTTGACTCCATTGCCTAATGAATCTAACATTTCTCCTTTCTAGCTATCTTTCCTAGACCTTTCATTTTCTCCTATGTCATTCAACCAAACAAACAAACAAACACTTGTAGTTAATAACTAGTCTAAAACCAATACTAAAAGCAAACAAGATAAACCTTTGCAAAACAAGTAAATTTGAGAGATCCCTCTCTGAGAACAGGAGGAATAGATCCTGGAACTCTAAATATTGGTTCTGATGTTACCTTGTCTTTTGTTTCGCCAATCTATCAAAACACAAGACTCCAACATAATGGCGATCACGGTGGGACTCTGAGTAAACTCCTTAAAACAAAACACTCATTTTCCAGTACAATATAAGTACCTTTCTTCAAGCACTACCAAGCATAATGGTAAATCATGATAAGACTTATTTGAATCAGTGACAAACTAAGTAACCCTTAGGACTCTCATAGAACCTTATCAAACCTTGAAGGAATCAGTTACCAAGCCATAAGAGTGAACTCTATATGTTTTAAACACCTTAGCTAAGTGTTGAATCAGAATTAGGACACTCTCATAACCCATAGGACTGAAAAAACTCAGAAAAAACCCAAAAAAATAGCTCAGATTAGCTTCATAATAAACATGGTGGTGGAACCATACAATATTTTACCTTCATAGAAGCTAAAATTTTCCACCTAGCGACTCCATTGGCCCTAGTAGGATTATTACTCATCTAGGTCTCCAAATTTCCTTAGGAATGTGTTAACCAACCTCGAGGAAGCTTAGAAGCCTAGTCCCATACTAGATAAGACGTTGTGAGAGGCAAAATTTCCAAAAACAGTCCCTAAAAACTTCAGCCTCTCTCATTTTTGAAAAAAAGTATGGCTTCACATAGGATCAACACTAGATCTAATCCAGAAATAATTTTGTGGAAGACTTCTAAGTCTGGAAAATTAGTTGCTGATAGGAACATCCCAAGAACCAAATCTATCCCTGAAAACCTTACTGTCTTGGAGGATTAACACTTTGACTTACATCATACAAAGAAAATCTTTAGAACTAGGTCTCAAGTTGATTTAAACCAAGTTGATCTTGAAAATGCAGATTGGCAACAGAGCTTTAGTAGAGAAGCTTAACCTTCTACTCCTCCTGATTCCCAGCTTCTTCACAACTTTAGCCTCTTTCATAATAAATCTGCTCAAAACCAGTTTGCTGGCCCAAGTGTTTCTTCCACTCCAATCCATACTACCACTGTTCAAAACACTCCATTTCAGCCTACTTTCCCTCTTGTAAATCCACCCCTTGTAAATCCACCTTTCGTTCCAGCTATGGCAACATGGTATGCCCCATTAGTGTTACCACAACCTCTGGTTCCCTTACCAAATGAATATCAATCTAAAATTCCTCATTTCACTGCAAATCAACCTACTATTGCTCAACAGCATGTAGACAAAATGAATGATGCTTTTGATTACATGGAGATAGATGATGATACTATTAAAATGAAAATATTTGCCCAAAGTTTAGGAGGAGAAGTAAAAAAATGATTTAAAATCCTAACTCCTAACAGCATCAATAATCTCCCTGCTTTGCATCAAACAGTCATAAGCAAATGGGAAATCAAAAGCAATCCTTTCCAAATCTTAGCAGAGTATAGCAGTCTTAAAAGAAATCAAGTGGAGAGTGTTCATGATTACTCCACCAGGTTTAATAGTATCTACAATGCTCTTCCACCTCACATGAAACCTCCCCAAGGCATGGCCTTAGTAAGATATCCTGAAGGTTTTTATGCTGAAATGGCCTATCAACTAAGGGAGAGAGATTACTTAACTCTAGAAGACTTGTAGAAAGGAGCTATGAGTGTAGAAGAAAACATAATTGAGAAAAGAAATAGGTTGAGATCAGAGAAGAGGGTAACTTATAAATATGACATTGCACCCTCAACCTCATCTTCTGACACCAAAATTGACAACCTAGTGAAAGTAATGGAGAAGATGCTTGAAAATATCAACTTGAATGATAGAGTGCCACCAAGAGAACCTCAAAACAACCAAAATAGAAATAGAAACCAGAATTATAGAAGAGAAAATAATCAAGATAGGCAAAAATAAAATGACCAACAGATTAGACCTCCCTTCCAAAAAAACTATGTAGATCAATATGAGGAAGATAGGGAGATTGAAATCTTGGGAGAAGGTCATGTGAACTTGATTGGATCAGACAGTGGGGATGATGTTTTCCTCACTGAAGAAGAACAAGGTTTCTTCTCCTCAGATCAAAATGAAAACACCTATGAGGATTCTAATGATTATAGATTGGGGTTTGAAAATGCAATCATGGAGGTGCACAAACAATATGATCTTAGAAGCAAAGGGAAAATAAACAATTCAAAAGACAAAAACACCAGCACTGTTGTTAAGAAAAATGCAAAAAATCGGCCTAAGAAAACAGCAAACAAACCCAACATTTTGGCTAAGAAACTAGACTTAAACAAAGAGAAAAGTGGCCAGCCAAATGTTGAGCAAAGTATCCCTAGCACTTCAGCTAGTGGACCTAACAAAACTGTCCCAATTAGCAGTCCAAACGAAGTTCAGCAAGTCAAAATTTCTGAAAGGAATTCAATTGAAAAAACAGATGTAAATATGACTAAATCAATAGTTCCTTTTAGCCTTGATGGAGAGATTGTAAAGATAAAAATTACTATACCTCTAGCTGAACTAGTAACCCAAGAAGTGTACAAAAAGCAAGTTTTGAAAGCTTTGAACTTAGGAAGTGATACTGATACCTTAAACTTGACAGATGACAAGCCCGAGTTGTTGTTTGGTCCAGAAGTTGAAGGAAAATACCAAGAAGGAGCTGTCCCTCCCTTCTATGTTAGTTTCAATATACATGAGAAAATCTTACACAATGCCATGTTAGACTCTGGAGCTTCACATAATCTTATGCCCAAAGTAGTAATGGAAAGCTTAGGCTTAGAAATTACTAAACCATATAAGGATTTGTATTCCCTTGATTCAAGCAGAGTCAAATTCTTGGGTTTAATCAAAGATTTATGTGTTAACTTATCTCAAATCCCTACTAAGAGTCTAGTGATGGACATAGTTGTAGCTGACATTCCCCCAAAGTATGGCATGCTTTTATCAAGATCATGGGGAGACAAACTTCAAGGAAGCCCTCAAATGGACATGTCTTATGCCACCATCCCAGTTTTTAACCAAAACGGAAGATTATATAGGGAATCCCACATGAAGTACATGGTGAGAAACATAGATAAACCAAAAAACTCTCCAATCTATTCCATTCAATCAAGTTTAGATTCCTTATCTTATACAATGAAGATGAAATCGCTCAACAAGAAAAGGAAAACAAAGAGGAAATCAGTTTACCAGAACAATCAAATCTTCCCTCAAATCAAATTCAAAACATTGCAAATCAACAACAACAAGGAAATGAAAATGAGGCAGATATACTCTGGACAATAAATTTTGATGGATCTTGTAATAAAACAAGTGCAGGAGTAGGTGTATGGATTCAAAATACAAATAAGAGTTTTTCATATAAACTGAATTTCCCATGCACAAACAATATTGTTGAATATGAAGCCCTTCTCCTTGGCTTACAATTGCTTAAAAAATTATAAGCCCAAAGGATATCAATCCTAGGAGATTCTGAACTCATCATAAGAAAAATGAAAGGAGAATATTCAACTAAAAACCCAAGACTTAGAGAATATCGAAATGATTCCCTTGACTTATTAAATACCTTTGAAAAATATGAACTCATTTTCATTCCAAGAGCACAAAATCATCTAGCAAATGAACTTTCCTTCAATGCCAACAACTGCCAAATACCTCAGATAAATGAATAGCTTAGTGTAAAAGTAAAACACAAACCTGCAGTGCCGAATAATGAGGATCATTGGCAAGTGTTTGACTCTGACAAACACATAGATGATTTCCTAAAATCGAAAAATGATTTTGACATACCAACATTAGAAGCCAGCCATGAAGAAGGCTGTTTTGACAATGAACAAATCCTAGAGATATAAATGACATATTCTGCTGATATAAATCAATGTGAGAATCCTTTTGAAGTAGAATTAATTGAAAACGCAGACAAGAAATACTTGGAAGTTTTACAATGCAAGAATGATACAATTCCAAGGGGTCTCGCACCTTTAGAACACCTCTTTGATTTAAATGATGTAGCCAAAGAACCAGGAATCGAGCCCGTGGAAACAGATGTGGAAGAACATAACATAGGAAGCCTAGCAGAACCCAAGATGATTAAACTGTCCAACACTCTCCCAGCGCACATAAAATTTCAATACATAGAGTTGTTCAAAGAATATAAATATGTGTTTGCTTGGGAATACAAAGATCTGAAATCTTATGATACTAGCATCATTCAGCACAAAATTCCTCTTAAGGAAAATCAGAAACCTTTCAAACAAAAACTAAGGAGAATAAACCCTGTTTTACTGCCTTTAGTTAAGAAAGAAATTGAAAAGATGTATGATGTTGGGATTATAGTACCCATTAGATATTCAGAGTGGGTGTCAAACTTAGTTTCTGTTAGGAAGAAGACAGGAGAAATCAGGCTTTACATTGACTTTAGAAATCTAAATAGAGCCTCCCTTAAAGATAACTACCCCTTACCCAAGATGGACCATATACTTCAGAAGGTAGTTGGGTCAAAAATAATATCACTATTGGATGGGTTCTCAGGTTACAATTAGGTGTTAGTGCTCCCAAGTGATCAACTCAAAACTGATTTTACTACACCTTGGGGCACCTTTATGTATGTCAAAATGCCATTTGGTTTGATGAATGCAGCAGCCACCTTCCAAAGGGCCATGGGCATAGCCTTTTCAAAAGATATTGGCTATTTTATAATCATTTACCTTGATGACATAACTATTTTCTCGAAAACTAATGAAGAACACTTGCTTCATTTAAGAAAATTTTTTGAGAAGTGTAGGAGATTTGGCTTATCTTTGAATCCTAAAAATACACTCTTTGGTCTCTAAGAAGGCAAGCTTCTTGGTCACATAATTTTAGAAGAGGGAATCAAAGTAGACCCTAAAAGGATAGATGGCATATTGCAAATCAGCCATCCAAGAAGCCTCAAGGAATTGCAATCTTTCAATGGGAAGATAAATTTCTTGAGAAGGTTTATCCCCAACCTTGTTGAGCTATTAAGAGACATTACAAACATGCTTAAGAAAGAGGTAGGTGTGAAATGGAATTTACAAGATAAACAATCATTTGAACAGGTTAAACAAGCTCTCACTCAAACACCAGTCTTGATTAGTCCAGATTTCACCAAAGACTTTTATATCTTTTCTTTTGCATTTGAACATACAATAGTTGCAGTATTACTTCAAAAGAATGACTTGGGGCAAGAACAACCAATATCCTTTTTTAGTAGGGCCTGAAGAGATGCTTCTCTCAAATATAACATCATGGAGAAGCAAGCCTTAGCATTAGTGAAAGCACTAAAGGACTTTAGAGTCTACATTTTACACTCTCACATAATTGCTTTTGTTCCACATACTGTTGTCAAGGATATTCTAAGTCAAGACCCTGATGGTAAAAGGGGAAAACAGATTGCAACTATTATTGAATATGACTTAGAAATCAGGCCCACCAAACTAGTTAAAAGGGCAAGGATTAGCAAAACTCATGGCTGAGTCAAACTTCCAAGCACTAGATATGAATATGGTAGATGTGTTGGAAGAAGTAGAATAATTCACTGCCCCTTTCATTGAAAAAACATTTTTTAATTCTCCTTGGTCTTATGACATCATTTATGTGCTTTTATATTTAAATGCCCCTCCTTCTTTGTCTAAAACTAAAGCTAGATTTTTGAAACAGAAAGCTTTGAGTTATTGCATCTTAGACGGGGTATTGTATTGGAAAAATGCTGTTGGAATTTTTCTTAAATGTTTACTTGAGGATGATGTAGGAAAAATCATGCATGAGCTACATGAAGGAGAATGTGGAGGAAACTTCTACTGGAAGACCAAAAAAAAAAAAAAATCTTAGATCTGGTCACTATTGGCCCACCCTTTTCCCAGACACTCAAAATTTAGTCATGTCTTTCCATAAGTGTCAAATTTTTGATGGCAAAAGAAAACTCCTTCCCTTACCTTTACATCCTATCAGTGTTGAGGCACCCTTTCAACAATGGGGCTTGGACTTCATTGGGGAAATTCACCCATCTTCATCAGCCCAACATAAGTGGATCCTCACTGCCACTGACTACTTTACCAAGTGGATAGAAGCTATATCCTCTAGGAATGCTACTGACTCTGTCATTATCAAGTTCCTTGAAACAAATATCCTATCCATATTTGGTTGTCCTAGAAAAATCATAACAGATAATGTTGCTTCCTTCAAGTCTAAGAGAATGGTTGATTTTTGTCACAAATACCACATCACCTTGAGTCATTCTACTACCTATTATCCCCAAGGAAATGGATTAGCTGAATCTTCCAATAAGAGCCTCATCAATATCATCAAAAAGATATTGGAGCAGAATCAGAAATCATGGCACAGTAAACTAGTTCATGCCTTATGGACTGATAGATTAACTACAAAAAAGTCAATAAATATGTCCCCCTATCAGCTGGTTTATGGCATGGATGCCGTCTTCCCAACATCATTAGGAGTTACAATCATGAAACTCCTCCAAGAAGTGCAGATTGAAGAGAATGATATGTAGAGAAGAATCAACCAAACAATTCATTTACAGCAGACTAGAAAAGAATTCTATGAAAGAACACATTTAGTCCAAGAAAATATCAAGAAACTATTTGATAAAAGGACTAAGGAAAACAATTTTCAAGTTGGAAATGTTGTCCTTAAGTGGGATTCAAGAAGGGAAGAGAAGGGAAAACATGGCAAGTTTGAGAACTTGTGGAAAGGACCCTATATTATTCATGCTGAGAGAGGTCACAATGCGTTTTTCCTGAAAGAATTGAATGGGGAAGATTTATATGGAGGTCCCGTCAATGGCAGGATGCTAAAGCATTACTTCTACCAAGAGTCATGAGTTTCAAAGAATTTTATTTTTCATTGTAAATATCATTGTTTAACATTGCATTCAAAGTTAAGAAAATGAGAAAAATACAAAACCAATAGAAAGAGAAAAGAGGGCAGAATGTAAAACAAAAATGGTACAGCCCCATACCAAAAAGAGAAACAAAGTCTGAAAGTGTGCAAGCTCAAATGCCACTCCTAAAAACACACTTCTAGTTAGTAATACAGCCTAATCATGACTAATTAGCTTTTCAATTTACTGCTGATAGGTTAGTGAATTAGATTATCCAAACAACATAATCTTGGCTTATCAGTAAGGTAGATTAGGTTAGAAGAAAGAGGGTTCAGACAAGCTCAAAACTTGAACTAGAAAGAGAGAAAAATAGCTCAAACAAATTCAAAATCAGAGCTGAAGAGATAATGAAGGATGTTTTTGATTTTCAGATCTTAAGCCTTCTCATCTTGTTTTAAATTTTCTTCAAATTTTAGTCTATGTGCAGCTTGTTTTTATGCCATAGATCAGCAACAAGTTAGACTATTCAATCCTGGCTTGTCTGCTTTTAAATTTCTGTTTTTGAATTTAGAGAATAAAGTCTGTCAGACAGTCTGATCCTGACATATAGTAGTTAGGTAGAGAAGCTTATGAACTCAACTGTTTAAACTGAGTTCATGGAGAAATAAGATTAGACTTAGATTAGTTTCCTGTTTTCAAAATAACAAAATGTTGTTGAAGAGAGTTTGCTAGTATAAATGCACTCTGAAAGAAGAAAAAATGTTAGGATCATTAGGAATGGGCAGGTAGACATGTTGTTTTGATAGAATTTCATTGTTTCAAATTGTTGCAGAGATTATCAAAAAGAAAGGTTTTTGCCTAATGGATTAAGGCACTGCTTTAATGAAAGCCAAAGATTTTGCAGCTAAGGTTATAGACACCTAAAGAACCAGCTTTCTTCCCCAAGTGGAGCCACTGATAGCCACTGATAAATTCTGTTATACCAAGAAATGGCTAATTTTGTTCTTCAAAACTTCAAGAGATAATTCCCCTTTGAAAACCTATCATCTTTAAAGTTTTTATGAAGATAACTATCCTTGAGTTAATCTTCACTACTGTTTCCCTCATATTCCTAAAGTACCTGTTGTTTTACTAAGAGAAAACTGCTTAAAAGGCCTCATTTTCCCTCATTTTCACTTCTTCACTTCATCCATAAACCCTTTCATCTGCCTCTCATTCCTTCGAATTTCCCTTTAAAGCCTTGTAAAATCCCTTTATAAGGTTTAAAACCCCTTTTTTACTCTTATCGGAACCTCCAAAATCCTCTGAAAATCCTTCAAAAATCCTAAAAAAAACAGTCTTTTTGCATTAAGGCCTTAAGCCCCTTTGGCTTTAGCCCCAGCTCCTTTTCCCCGCATTAGACCCGGAGCTATAACCCAGAGTTAACTCCCGTTGCGCAATCACAATCGGGGTTTTATATTTTCCTTATTTTACCTTTTACTTTGAAAACTCCGATTGCGATAAGCCTTTTCTTTTAAAAACCCCCGATCTCTTCGTCTGTTTCATACGACCTAATAAGTCCACAATCGGGCGCTAAAAGTCTAAAGAAATCTGACCCGAACAACTTTTTTCTTTTTTTTTTCATAAACCCGACGGTATGATTTGAAATTAATCTAGGTCGTTGATCTCTGCAGATCAATGGCCATTGGCTCATCGCATTGCAAATCTGCATGGGTCATTCCTTTTCCATCCCTTTCAAATTTCCGATGTCGATCCCCTGATGAGATCTCAGCCGTCGAATCCACAGGAACCAACAGTTAAGATTTAATCATGCTCTGCCCATAAGCCCTTCACCATCACGCTCACCGATTAAATCTCCACCGTTGATCTCTGAAACTGATCCAACGGTCGGCGCTTAATCGCACATCGCAAAATCAAAAGCCCCGAAGTTTCAGCCCCTTTCCTTTTCTCCAATGCGATTAAATCCTGATCGTTCATTCCGCTAGATCTAACGGTCCGCGCTCAATTGCATCAGCACATTTCATTGCTACTTTACACTTTGACCTCCGCCAATGCGAACCTGCGATCAAATCTCTGTCGTTGATCATTCTTATATCCAACGGCTCACAATGCTTCCGTTTTTTTAACCTCACCTTTCTCTTTTTCCTCCATCAACAGATCTCAGTCGTTGATCCTCCAGATCTGACGGCCCACATTCATCCTTCCTTCTGCCCTTTTATAAAAGGTGGGCCCCTTTTCTCCTCATTTCTCTGCCAATTTCCTTTGAAACCTTACCATTCCTGTATATTTTTGTTTCCTGACAGAAGGTTTTAAAAGTGAATTCTGACCTTCGATCTTCGAAGATATAAGGTCATCAGGCCCCATTTTTCCGCCCTTTCCATTTCCTTTCATTTCTGCTCCTTTTTCAATTATAACCATTTATCAAAGGAATTTAATGATCGGATAGCCTATTTCACCCTCCACTGCGCGCCAATTTTTGCTGACGTCACCTGGACCCCGCGTACCCTTTACCCCGTAGCTTTTTATTTATCATGCTCAACCCGCATCGTTGGATCTGGGTCATCCAATCCAACGGCCTAGAAACCATATTGTGTAATTTTTGAGTCCTTCCAACACTGCGCAACTTTTACGCGATATAGGTGGTTTTAGAAATCCACGTGTCGAGCGCAGACCCATATTGCGTTTTTCTGGAGAAATTTCAAAACCACCCAAGCACAACGCGAAAACCACTGCCGGTTTTCCGCGAAACCACCTACCCTCCGCATTACTTTTTCACCTTTTAATCCTGGTCGTCGATCCTTTAGATCGGACAGCTCACGTTATATTTCATCCTCCATTCACTTGCCCTTCGCCTCTCCTTCCAAAAAATCCATTGAGAGTTCTCCGTCGTCGATTCTTGAAGATTGAACAGCCCTGATTTAACTTCCCCTCCATTACCTTTCCCCACCATCTAACCTCTCAAATGAACCTACCATTTAATCCTGACCGTTGGTTATTTTCTTCCAACGAATCCGGTTTAATCCCGCACCCAAAGCCTCCAAAGTAGTTTAAACCTATCCTCGCGGGATTTTTATAACTTTTGTTTGTTTTTGCAGGTTATAAAGGTTTTTTCCACATTTTCAGGGATGACGATCCCTCCGGCCATTATTCACGAAGAAAAATAATTTACAAAGGTTCAAACTATGATTTTTCCATGCCTCATGAGCATTTTTGAAATCACAAAACCTCTGCGCGCCTGCAACACAACAAAAACACAGTTAGAGCCCATTATTTGAAAAATATCAGCATTAAAGATAGGAGATCAAAGAGTATCCGTGTTTAAAGGTTTAAATCAGAGTTTTTAAAGGGGATTAAGGCAGGAAGCTCAGAAATCAAAGGCCTAATGCACAGATAAAGAGAGAATGAAGACTGAAGACTAAGATCAAAGGCTAATTAAGCCTAAAACATAGAATAAAGAATAGATTAAGGTGTTTTAAGTTAAAACAAAGGAAAACATTAGCAAAGGAGGCCTTCACTACCACATCAGAAGCCAATTATCCTTTTCAGTGACGAAAGAGCCACTTGCAGCCTCAATAAATCAAAAGAAGGCATAGTTATTGCCTAAACAGAAGATATTTGCCTAAAGACAGCTGAACAGTTATTGCAAACAAAAGAACAAAATTTAAACTGTTAGTAAAGTTATTGTAAAGATAAGAAAGTGCCTTATAGTCAATCTTTTACCCATTGAGCCTTAAAAAGCATAAAAAGAGTAAATGAAACATAATTGTAATTCGATGCATTCCTGCCTTATGCCTTGCATGGTTTTCAAGGTTAGGAGTTGCATTTAGTGTAGAATTTATTATACTTCAATCATAAAACTCTTCCACCTCCTCATTTCTTCTTTAAATACTTCTGAAGAAGATGAGATACAGGTTGATTGTTCACTAGTTGTAATACTAAAAATCTCTGAAATAATACATAGTTTGTCTGAAGTTGAGGAAGAAATTGAAGTCTTGGAAGCTGGATGATGTTGAAACATGCCTGTTCCTGAGAAGGCTCTATCATTGAATCCATGAGCTTGGTTGTTGGTGAATTATTCTGAACTATTTGATGTTTTCTCCTATTTTCATTTTGTTCCATAAATGCTCACTACAGTAGGATGAAAAGCTTAGGCTAAGAAATGACTCCTAGAAGCACCTTAGACCTGTTCATCCTTCATTGTTTTATGTTTTCTTCTGCTGAGGTATTTTAGAGTCTTTAGTCTCTCACTATTCCTCATGCTTGTTTATTTCTCTAATAGTTCAAATAGTTGGTTTCAGCATGATTTATGGTTTTCCCTGCTTGTTTGCTGCCACTTAAAAACTGTTTTTGAAGTCTCCTTTTGAAGTACCATTGTTTATAGTTAGCCAAGGAGGTCTGTTTTGATCACGCCCTTTTTCCTTGCTTGAAAATTTTTTTTAAAGGTCTTTATAGTTGTGATCATAGATGTTTTTAGGTGTTCCCTCTTCTATGACTGAAATTATCAATGAATCTTTTATGTTTTCTAAGTCGTTTGAAATAAAATCTTTGAGGAAATAGGATGTGCTCCCGAATCTTAGATTTCATTTTGAAATGTTTCTTGAAGTCATTATTTGCTTAAACTGTGGTTTGTAGAATTCATGGTTAGCCCTGTCTATCAAATACCTCTTTATTGTTCAAGTTATGTTTTCAAGTTCCCTTTGTTGAGAATTCAATTTCTCTTTCCAAATCATTGATGTCCATCTCATTCACAAAACCAAAGGATCCTGTGGCCAAGTTAGATTTGCCCTCTGATATCCCATATCCATTGATGAGTTTGTCATAAACCCCTTCTTGACTCCATTTCCTAATGAATCTAACATTTCTCCTTTCTAACTATCTTTCCTAGACCTTTCATGTTCTCCTATGTCATTCAAACAAACAAACAAACAAACACTTGCACTTAATAACTAGTCTAAAACCAATACTAAAAGCAAACAAGATAAACCTTTGCAAAACAAGTAAATTTGAGAGATCCCTCTCTGAGAACAAGAGGAATAGATCCTGGAACTCTAAAGATTGGTTCTGATGTTACCTTGTCTTTTGATTCGCCAATCTATCAAAACACAGGACTCCAACAGATCCTACCTTTCCCATAGAGATTGAATTTCATATCACTGAGGTTCTTATCTTTTATTCAGATTCCAGTGAACAAGTGGAAAATCCTCCCATTCCCATGGAAAAGGAGAGTAATTCTCTCGTTCTCATAGCACAAGGGGAAATTATTTCATTCCCATGACACCCCCTTCAAGAGGCATGGTCTCTTCTTTTGATTGTAGTCGTCCGGCACGATATTGTCTTCCTCCTTACCTGCCCTTCCAGTTCACAATACAACCATATAATATAGTCATAACTAGAACATTCATATACAAAGGTGCATCGATTATTTTTTTCTTGAACTACTTGGCAAGCTTTAGGTTCTTCGCATCAAGTGCCTTTTACCTATAATCTGTTGGATTTTAACAGAGGAACCATTCAACCGTTAGGGATCCTTCCTCAATTGCCTATTACTTTGGGAGTAAATATTGCCTATATTGTTGTCATGGTATTCCAAGGCCCTTTCAATTTTAATTTAATCCTTGGGCAGGATTATGTTTGTGTCGTGGGATCTCTTGTCTCTTCACTATTTCGTGTGATTTTATTTCCGCATGAAGGAAGAATTGTGACCATTGACTAGATTTTGTTCGTTGGTCCTAATTTGACTCCCAATCAACCAACATACATAAATGGTCATAATATGCTATTTCTATCACCCCTACTCATATCACTCTGCCATATTTCGAAGGCTGAAGAAGAAATCCCAATAGAGGCAACCACAGACCAATATTTTGGCTTGATATCTAGCCCTACCAAACTGGAGAGGGCTCTCTCCATAAAAATCATAGCCAAGAAGGTTGTATGAATTAGGGTTTTAGGCTAGGTATGAGTTCAGGGGTTTTTATTTGATTTGATTGGGTTGCTGGATGAGGATTTTAGGTCAAAGAGGCTAGGTCATGGCAAATAAGATGGGAATTGCAGTCTATTTAATGGGGCAAGGTAGGTAGAAAGATTAGCACTTTAAGATGATTTTTTGAGATGGTTTCAGACTTATGAGGAGCTAGGAAGAGCATAAGAGATGTATTCTTCCTAAACTGAAGAAAATGGACAAATTATGAATACTTTCCGAAAACAGAGCATGAAAGAACATGTATTCTACCTATCGACTTGAAAATCATCATATAATAGACATGAAATGGTTTATGAGTTTACCAAACATTCATACAAATGAAACAAGAGAAGAAACAATGCTACACATCCATACCATAGGTATCCCAAAGAAATAGCTACAAATCTTCATTAATTTCTAGCCAAATTGATTAGACTATAGTCCTTGATCAATACGACAACATCCAACTGATTCAACCCTCTAAAAATGTGTCAAAAAGTACATGATATAGACCTCAAACAACCTTTACCAACCTTACTGGTCGAATCACTAAGTTGAGGAGCTGTTCCACCAAAAGCTAAACTACATACCTAGACTGTAGGGAGGTCCAAGTGACTCATCCCTAGCTTAAGTGAACTGATTCATTACACCTCATGAAGACTTTTTACCTAATATATTTACCCTAGGTAAGTGTAAATGCACCATAATTACATTTACTTACATCAATTACATAAGTAAAAACATGATTTCTCAAGGTGAAAATCAAAATTACAGAGAAAACTCAGAAAAAACTGGCACTGGTTAGGAGCGCAGTGCCAACTTAAAACCAATATTTGAGGGGTTTTCCAATGTCCAAATTGAGCTCAGGATAGCTCATTGGAAATCCTATCCTGTCTGGTTTCCAAAAATGTACTTAGTTTCCAAAATCGACGAATTTAGCCCTCCAAAAGTTAAATCTCAAAAAAATGTTCAGGTGCATAGCACACAACGTAGGCACACCCTCTCTTTTCCAGGAGCACAATGTACAACGCAGGTGCGCAGCGTAATAGACAGGAGCGCCCTTCTAGTGCCTGGCGCGCAATGCCAACTTAAAATCAACTTTTGAGTGCCTTCCCGAAGTCCAAACTGAGCTCATGATAGCTCGTTGAAAATATAACTCTCTTGGCTACACAATGAACCTATCAAGAACTGAAAATGATCAAGAATAGCCCCTCAATGAATCAATTCTCCTAATACTGGTAAAAAAGTGCAGAATGGGGGTTCAAACATGTAGTGTGCTTTTGCAGGAAACTTTTGGAGGCCTTCCTCAACTCCACATTGAGCTCATAATAGCTCATTGGAAATATATTTCTGTCTAGTTATCATTTGAATCATCAAGCAAGTCATTTGGACACTCCATCTAGGAGACATTGATTTTCCTAAGGTCACTCAAGAAGTGCTGAAAACCTCTTGTAGAAACTGTATTTTTGACATTTATCCGAAACCATGACACCTATGTAAAACCCGAAGGAGGTGTTTCATACTTGACCTATGATGGACAAAAACCTCTCTCACTTTTGTCAAATTCATCTCTATTTGGTTAGAAACATAGTTTGAATAAAAATTGGCCCTGTGTGTGGCAAATGATTTGTCCCTTGGAATAAATTCTTGAAAAATGATGGAAACATGATGTTTATGAGTTGGAATGGCCTCATACTTGCTGAAATGACCTCCATTATGCCTCCTCTACTCATATTTCTCTGATTCCATAGTAAACCCAAGCTCAGTGGGAGAGGAAATTAGGGTTTGGTGTAGGAAAAACAGGGGATTTGGGAAATTTATAGGAATGAAGGGAAATAAATGGGGTAGGGGGCTTATAAATTCTTAGGAATTTTTTTGCAGGTAGGGAGGATGTTAGGAAGTAGGGGAAAGTGGAATTTGAAGGATTAAGTGAGGGGAAGGGGTCCAAAAGAGAAAAACACAACCCTAACCTGGCAAGATGTCAAAAGTGTATCAATGGCTAGGGTTTGTAGGAAAGTGAGGGAAATGAGAGGAATGGGGTTGGGAAAAGGTTAGGGGAGGTAGATGGAGTGTAGGTGAGGGTGAGATTAATTTCTTAGAGAGAAAATGAGTGCCTCTTTGATGAGTTAATGGCCTTTATACTTGATGGGTTGAATGAATTAGTTCTTGGGACCCACTTTGCTATGTTCAAATTCACCTTTAAACTTCACAATTTAAACCCTTTCACTTTGATTTCTTTCCTTTGACAATTAATCATTTTGATGGACTAGGAACTCTTTGCACTTTTATATTTTATTTTTTGGCACGTGGAACTATGATTTGGCATCTTGGTAACCTTGTAATTATTACATTTAAATGACATAAAATTACAAAATGAAAATTAAAAATATTACATTTGAACTCAAAATTACATGATGGAATATGCATTTCTCTTTACAAATCATCTTCACATGGTGAAGAGATGTTATTTGATCACCCTTTACTTGTTGGTCTTATGTAATGGAATGGATTTTTATTGGAACCTTGGAAACCCTAATGACCTAATGAAACCTTGAAAAACCCTAGAAATCTAATGGAACCTTGAAAGACTAGATTTCATGATAAATTTTACCTCATGACTGATGTAATGGCATGATGAAATTAACTTTATGGATGAGGTAAAATCATCAAGGTATGAAAATATGCCCACAAGTAATCAAATTTAAGGAAGAGTGATGTTTTTTTGGGCTAGGGCTACCATCAGTGAGTAAATTTTTGAATGAAAACCTAGTGGAATGAATAAAATTTTATGAATGGGACACATAAAATAATATGAAAAGAGGATTTTGATCATTGATGGCAGGATGAAAATACTGGCACTAAAATTGGCCTTATTGGGGATGATATCTCTGTAAGAGGTGTCAAGAACCACAGAACTTTGGATTTTGCATATCAGTTCCTTATCCATTGGGCCAATATGGTAAAAAAGACTCAAACTAATAACATAACTGAAACTTATAACTCAGAAGAAATAGACTAACTCAAGGCAAACCCAAATGACTGAAACTTGACTCAATACTGACTTGCTTGACTGAAAACTGAACTTTTTAAAATGGCAGAAAATCAGTGAAGCTCCATGACCTTCACTTCAGGCTCTGAACTCCAGTTATTTTCTACTTCACGCTTGCCAAAAAGGTAAACTAAAAGAAAATTGTTGCTGAAAACAAAATATAATCAAACTGAAATGATACCAACCTACTGTAATCTGCTACAAAATTTTTGATTAGGTGAAATGATCCTTCCAGTGTAACCAATCCAACAGATTGCTACTTACTAAAACTCTACTCTCACTTTCCTCTAGTAGGCATAATGATGTATATGTAGGAAACTCACAATAAGAACTGAAACCAAGGCTTACGCTGACAAAAAAGACAACATTCATCTTCTCCAATGCTTGCAAAATATTTTCGAAGGGACCTTGAAAATCCTAAAACATTACCTTTCTTGAGATCCAGCAGCAAAAATACAAGTACTCCCTTATTTTTGATCTGAAATAGCACCTGGTTGTTGATCGATAGGAAGGCATAGGGAAGTATAACCTTCTGCTATCTGAGTGTTGGTTGTAAATTCCTCAAGCTTGAGAAATTCTGATTCAATCTCTGGCATAATGTCTCTCTCAGGCTCATACTCCTCAAATTCATATTCTAAGTCATCCTTAAATAGAAAAATTTCTTCTAGATTATCAAACATGACAACCCTATCATCTTCATGAAAGAAAACAAATACTGTTAGCAGATCGCCTTGTAGGAAATCATCATCATAAATTAGTTTGCTCAAAAAATTTCCTGTATAGTTTCATCAAAATCCTCATCGAAATTATCTTCATATTTATCGTACTTAAGCAAATCAGGTTCAAGAGAAACTTCTTCAAATACGAACATTGAAAAAGGAGATTGTCTTTCTTCATGTTGATCTATAAATCTAGTTGCAGAACTGTCCTCATTTAAACTTAGATTTTCATTTTCAAAAGTGGAAGAAGTTTTACTAACACATTCTTGACTATGCGAACACTGCAAACCTATATTAGCTTGGGCTGTAACATGACCTTTTAGGAGTTGATCTATCTCATCTTCAGACAGAGGAGAAAGTACTTTTTATTTTCTTTTGATAAAACAATAATTGTCTTCTTTCCCTCCTTAAGATTCACAAGGATGATGAATATCTTCTTTAAACTTTAGCTAATCAACCTGTTGTACTGCTGCAAGAATTTTCTCTTGTGGGAAGTCTTTATGTACATCAAGGAAATATTCATCATCTTTTTCTTCCATGAGAGAAAACACTTACTCTTTTTGGTGATGAAAATAATTTTCATGCAAATCCTCCAAGATCTCTTCATCCATGAACTCATTATCATCATAATAATTCTCTATATTTTGAATGAAACCCTCAAAATGATGACAACAATTATTAGCCAAAGAAAAATAAGGGTAGGACTCCTTATATTCTTCATAAAATGTTGAATGGAAAACTCTAAGAGAGCAAGTACTGGCAGGTGGCAAACCTTCATACCAAGATCATGCTTTTCCTTCAAGAGAAGCCATGAACATCTTTAAGAGACAATACTCATAAAATTCAACCTTCAACTTGCATGTATGCATGTGAAATTTAACCAGATATAAAGCAGCATCATTCCTATCATCATATTTAAACATAGGAAAATTCCTTTGCCAATCTACCTTAGGCATTTTGTTTGGGAAACTTGGAATGTGATCTCTTTTCATTGGAGCATACCTTCTTGCAACAGATTCCATCTTGAAATTTTCTACAGGCTACCAATTTTCATGCAGTGGAATGGCCATGAAGTGTTGATTTTCTGGATCTTTCAGTCAATGGAGTTTCCAGGTGAATGGTACAACCCTCCTATGTGGCCAACTGTTGTTCACTGTCAACAATTATATCTAAACTTTGTCGTTCTTTCCTAGGTAAGATCTAATCTTTTGTTCCCCAGCAACGATGCGAATATGTTATCACTCCACTAGATTTCTAAGACTAAAGAAGAAATCCCAATAGAGGTAACCAAAAAAAAATCTTTTGGCTTGGTATCTAGCCTACCAAACCAGAGAGGGCTCTCTCCACAAAAATCACAGCCAAGAGGGTTGGATGAATTAGGGTTTTAGGCTAGGTATGATTTCAGGGGTTTTGATTTGATTTGACTGGGTTGTTGGATGAGGATATTAGGCAAAGAGGCTATGTCATGGAAAATAAGATGGGAATTGCAGTCCATTCAATGGGGAAAGGTAGGTAGAAATCTTAGCACTTTAAGGTGATTTTGTGAGATGTTTTCAGACTGATGAGGATCTAGGAAGAGCACAAGAGATGTATTTTTCCTAAACTGAAGAAAATGGACAAATTATGAAGACCTTCCCAAAACAAAGCATGAAAGAGAATGTATTCTACCTATCAAATTGAAAATAATCATATAATAGACATTAATTTTTTTATGAGCTTATAAAAAATTCATACAAATGAAACAAGAGAAGAAACATTGCTAAATATCCATACCACAGTTATCCCAAACAAATAGCTGCAACTCTTCATTAATTTTTGGCCAAACTGATTACACTATAGTCCTTGATCAATACAACAACATAAAATTGATTCCAACCTCTGAAAATGAGTAAAAAATTACATGATAAAGACCTCAAACAACCTCTCCCAACCTTAGGGGTCGAATCCCTAAGTTGAGGAGTTGTTCCACCAAAATCTGAACTGCATACCTAGAATGTAGGGAGGTCCAAGTGACTCATCCCTAGCTTAAGTGAACTAATTCATGACACCTCATGAAGACTTTTTACCTAATGTATTTACCCTAGGTAAGTGTAAACTCACCATGATTAAATTTACTTCCATCAATTACATAAGTAAAAACATGATTTATCAGGGTGAAAATCAAAATTGCAGAGAAAACTCAGAAAAATTGGACACTGGTTAGGAGAGCAGTGCCAACTTCAAGCCAATTTTTTATGGGGTTTTCGATGTCCAAATTTAGCTCAGGATAGCTCATTGGAAATCCTGTCCTGTCTAGTTTCCAATAATGTACCTGGTTTCCAAAAATGATGATTTTTAGCCATCCAAAAGTTAAATTTCCCAAGACTATTTAGTTTTGCAGTGCACAATGCAGGCACGCCATCTATTTTCCAAGAGTGCAACGTACAATGCGGGCATGTAGCGTAATACACAGAAGTGCCCTCCTAATTCCAGGTGCATAGCCAGACTTAAAATCAACTTTTGAGTGCCTTACCAAAGTCCAAAATGAGCTCATGATAGCTCGTTGGAAATATCTCTCTCTTGGCTACACAATCAACCTATCAAGCACTGAAAATGATCAAGTATAGCCCCTCAAAAATAAATTCTCCCAAGACTGGTCAAAAAGTGCAGAATGGGGGTGCAAAAATTCAGTGTGCATTTTCATGAAACCTTTGGAGGCATTCCTCAACTCAAAATTGAGCTCATGATAGCTCATTGGAGATATATTTCTATCTAGTTATCATTTGATGCATAAAGAAAGTCATTTTGACATTTCATCTAGGAGAAATATTGATTTTTCCAAGATCACTCTAAAAGTGCAGAAAACCTCTTGTAGCAACTGTATTTTTAACATTTCTCCAAAACCATGACACTTGTATAAAAAATAAAGGAGGTTTTTCTTCCTTGACTTAAGACGGACAAAAACCTCTCTCACATTTTTCAAATTAATCTCGGTTTGGTCAGAAACATAGTTTGAAAAAACACTTGCCCTATGTGTGGCAAATGATTTGTCTCTTGGAATGACTTCTTGAAAAATGATGGAGACATGATTTTTATGAGTTAGATTGGCCTTATACTTGCTGAAATTACCTCTCTTATTCCTCCTCTTCTCATATTTATCTTATTCCATAACAAACCCTAGCTCAGTGGGAGAGGAAATTAGGGTTTGGTGTAGGAAAAACAAGGGATTTGAGAAATTTATAGGAATGAAGGTAAATAAAGAGGATAGGGGGCTTCTAAATTCTTAGGAAAAAATTTTGAGGTAGAGAGGGATGCTAGGAAGTAGGGGAAAGTTTAATTTCAAGGATTTAATGTGTTGGAATATATTATATTCTTTGGAAGGTAATAATGTCTTTGTAATATGTTGGAAGCTTAATACAATCTTATGTAAAAGAGTAATACATTATATCCCATATTCATTATGTCATAGTATACTCTTGTACCCATTTGTTATATAAAGAGGTGTTATTTTCGAGAATTATATTATCCAACATTCAATATGTGAGAGTAATTCCTCCTCATCTCTAGGTATATAATAGGGTCAAGGGAGCCTTTTTTATTTCTATCACATCTCATATTGTGCTCATATTGTTATTTGTATTGGTTTATTTGTAGTTTCTCTCTTTGTAAGATTGTAGGAGATTTCTGGAGATAATAGAAGACAACCTTCCCATGTGTTGGGTTTGTCTTGTATTCTTTCCATGACTAGTCACGCGTGGGGGGGTAATAGGGTAGCCCCCCCTATATGTTGTGTTGGGCAGAATGTATGGGGGGGTCACAGGGGGGCGGTAGCTCCCGCTGTCAGGGTCCGAGGCAGCACCCTGGAAATTTTTCTTTTTGTCCTTATTTTCCAGTGGGTGGACCCACCCATGGTTTTGTGCATGGGTTTGCACATGGTTTTGGGGCATGATGGTTTTCGGCCCCTGGTATTTTGTAGATCTGGTCAAAGGAACTACGGTTATGTTCTAATCCAGGGTTAATGGATTGGGGTTTATTTATGCTTCGGCATGTATATATATGTGTTGTAACACTAAAAGGAATATAATGAAAAATCAAGCTGGTCATCTCGATTTGGGATCCAGGGGAAAATATCTATGTTTATATGTTTTATGTTTTATGCTCTCGCTATTGTTTATTTTCTATTTTAAATATTTGTTCATAGATAATTTTTGTATAGGTTTAAAACCTACATTTGGTATCAGAGCAGTTTCGGCTTCAAGGGGACGCCTTTTCTATTGAGGGTTTTTTTTTTTTCTCGGGCCTAAGGTAGACACTGTTTAGTGGGAGATCTGCGGGATCGATTCTTGTGGTGAAATAATATGGCGAGCAGCGGGAAGATAGAGATCAAGAAAGTTAATGGTCATAGCTTTGATTCTTGGAAGCTCAAGATGGAGGATCTGCTGGTGGATAAAGATCAGTGGATCACGGTAGATCCGGGTACTAAACCAATGCCAATGTCAGATGAAGACTGGAAGAAGCTGGATCAGAAGGCAAAGAGAAAAATACAGTTGCGTGTCTCAGATTCAGTATTGTTGAATGTATCTGGGGAAGCTACAGTGAAAAAATTGTGGGACAAGCTAGGGACTTTGTACCAATCTAAGTCTTTGGTGAATAAATTGTTCCTGTGGAAAAATTTGTATAACCTGAGGATGAAGGATGGAGACTCAGTGACAGAGCATCTGAATGCCTTCAATACTGTGGTAAGTCACCTGCCATCTGTTGATATTAAAATCTCAGATGAAGATAAGTGCATCAGTTTATTGTGTTCTCTACTAGATTCGTGGGATAGTCTGGTTATTGTAATAGGTAACAATACAACTACCTTGAATTTTGATGACATTTTCTCAGCCTTGTTGTCGGAGGAAATGAGATGGAGAAATATGAAGGGCCAGAATGGAGATGCCTTTTCTGTACGAGGAAGGTCCCAGAACAGAAACAAGAATAAGGTTTTGAGTGGGAGATCTAAATCTAGAGGGAGATCTAAATCTCCTGGAAAGTTTGTAAAGGTGTGTTGGAAACGTGGAAAGGAAGGGAACTACAAAAAGGAATGCACATCTAAAGCTCCTGAGAAAGGAAAGGGATCTGATGATGCTCCTTTTGCAGAGGCAAAAACCACCTCGGATGAAGGTGGGGATGTGTATTTGGCTTCATCTTCAAATACACATGTAGATCATGAGTCATGGTTGATTGAATCAGGTGCTTCCTTTCACTTCACTCCCCATAGGGAGTGGTTCTCTGAGTATGAGAAATATGATGGAAGTGATGTATTCTTAGGTGATGATAGGAAGGCCAAAATCGTCAGACATGGAAAATTAAAGCTGAAGCTACAAGGTGGAAGGATTAGAACACTTCCTGGTGTTTTTCACATTCATGCATTGGCCAGAAATCTGATTTCTGTAAGCAAGATGGATGATGCAGTGTAAAAACAATGTTCGAGAAAGATACATGTAAGATGGTTCGAGGAGCACTGGTATTAATGCCTGGAGTTCGTGTTGGAACTCTATACAAGATTCAGGGTAGCACTGTTATTGATGGGTGCAACAGTTCTATGGTTCCCAAAAGTAGAGCGGAAAGCCTAGCGGTCTCTGGAGAAAATACCATGCTATGGCATCAAAGGCTTGGACATATTAGAGAGAAGGGCCTTCGGATACTGCATGGAAATGGTATGGTAGAAGGTATGTCCAATAGCTCTCTAGATTTCAATTTCTGTCAACATTATGTGTATGGGAAGCAAGATCGGGTGAGTTTTCCTTCTGGTGCTAAGAGGGCGAACAAGATATTAGAGCTTGTGCACAGTGATGTGTTTGGACCTGTGTTGGTTCATTCACTGGGTAAGTCTTTGTACTTTGTTTCATTCATAGATTCCTTCTCAAGGAATACATGGATATATTTCTTGAGGAATAAATCTGAAGTCTTTGACAGATTTAAAGAATTTAAGGCTCTGGTGGAAAACCAATCAAAGAAGAAGATAAAGGTGATGAGGACAGATAATGGTGGGGAGTTCTGCAAGAGGGCATTTGAAGAGTTATGTAAGAAGAGTGGTATAGCACGGCAGAAGACTACTCCATACACACCTCAGCAAAATGGAGTTGCAGAAAGAATGAACAGAATGTTGATGGAAAAGGAAAGAAGCATGCTCAGTGGTACCAATTTAGGACAAGAATTCTAGGCAGAGGTAGTGGAGACTGCATGTTACTTAGTTAATAGATCACCTTCATCAGCGTTGGAGGATAAGACTCCACATGAGGTATGGATTGGTAAGAAACCCTCTCTTTCACATTTGAGGGTATTTGGATGTGATGCATATGTACATGTTCCAAAGGAGAAAAGGACCAAGTTGGATAATAAATCTGAAAGGTGCATCTTTATTGTGTATAAGGATGGTTTAAAGGGTTACAAGCTTTGGAACCCAGAAACAAGGAAGGTTGTGTACAACCGAGATGTGGTGTTTAGAGAGGTGAAAGATATTGTTAAACATGAAGTCCTACCAAAGGAACCTAAGAAGATAGAGTTTGATCTAAAGGAGGATGAATTAGACTCTGCAACAGAAGAAGACTCAGAAGAGGAAGGTTTCATAAACTCAGCTCCAGAAGATTATTTTATTATATTGTCTGTGTGTATGTTCATTCATTTATTTCACTTTTCTTTATCTATATCATGATGATTCCTAGTGTCACGGAGGCAGAGGATGAAAATCCTCCGGAAGGAGGCCATGGTCGATGAAATGGCATCCTGCATAGTACAGCATGGACTTCAGAGCTAAGCAATGAGAAACATCGCATAAATGGGTGTTTAATACATAGTCAGAGGCAGTGGAGAGGCCATAGCTTCGCAGTTTGAGCAGCATCACAGTAAAGCCAGAATTGATTTTGGTGATATTTTCTTCCTATTGCCAGTTACTACAGACATTTTTAATTGCTTAGCTGTATTTTGATTTTATAGGTGAAATTGCAGGAACTCCAGGTAAATACTTCTTCATTGTGGATCTCTAACATAGGATCTACATGAAGCAACCAGAAGGCTTTATGGTGAAGGGTAAGAAAGAACTGGTATGCAGGTTGAAGAAGTCTCTGTATGGGTTAAAACAGTCACCAAGGATGTGGTATCAGAAATTTGATACCTATATACGGGGACTTGGCTTCACCAGAAGCAAGGAGGATCACTGTGTTTATTTTAAATTAATTGGTGACCGCGTTATTTATTTGGTCTTGTATGTGGATGATATGTTGTTGATTGGAAATGACAAAGAAATTATCCAAGATTTGAAGACCCAACTGTTCTCCAAATTCGACATGAAGGATCTTGGTGCTGCAAACTATATTTTGGGCATGGAAATTAAGAGAGATCGTGCAAAGAGGAAGCTCTGGTTAAACCAGAGGAAGTATGTCGAGACTATATTGCAGAGGTTCAATATGCAAGATAGTAAACCGGTGAATGTTCCTATTCCTGTAGGTGTAAAGCTATCTGCTGAACAGTGTCCCAAGACACAAGAAGAAGAGGAGGATATGTTCCGTGTTCCATCAGCAGCGCAGCTAAGTAGTCACAACACAGCAATGGTATGTATTTGTGACTGCATATGCAAAGGGGAGTAGAGCTGAGCAGTTGAGCTGTACCCAAGGAGCGATTGATTGGGTCAGTTGAAGTTGCGGCAGTATTTATGGCCAGGGCACAAAGGATTTGAGATTGGAGATGTTGAGATCATACTTGTTGATTTCGATTGGCCGAGACTGACAAGAAGATCTACAAGTGTATATTTATTTAGTTTATTTGGAGGTGTGCAGCTGGATGAGAATATTTATAAGTGGCTCTTCAACTACAGAGGTAGGAATACAGGTAGTTAATTATTTGAAGGATGTTTGGTTGTAGAGGAGATTGCAGAGTGGGGTTATAAAGAAGCTATAAGGATAGACTGTGATAGCCAAAGTGAAATTTTCTTGGCTAAGAACCCTGATTATCATTCAAAGACAAAGCACATTGATGTTCAATATCACTTTGTGAGATATATGGTTGAGGCTAAAAGGGTGTTGTTGGTAAAGGTTGACACTTTGAAGAATGTTGCAGATGCATTAATAAAGTCTGTGAGCACTCATAAGTACTCTTGGTGTAGAGAAACAATGGGTGTTACAAAGTTGGGCTAATGCTTCAACTCTCATGTGGCCCCCTGCAAAAAGAAAACAACAAGTGGGAGAATGGGTTTGTGTTATATTCTTTCCACGACTAGTCATGTGCGAGGGGGTAACAAGGGGGGCAGGAGCCCCCCCTGTCAGGGTCCGGAGCAGTGCCCCAGAATATTTTTTTTTTTGGTCCTTATTTTTCGGTGGGTAGACCCGCCCATGGATTTGTGCATGGGTTTTCACATGGTTTTGGGGCATGATGGTTTTCGGCCCTGGTATTTTGTAGATCCGGTCAAGGGAACTACGGTTATGTTCTAATCCAGGGTTAATGGATTGGGGTTTATGTATGCTTCGGCATGTATATATATATGTGTTGTAACACTAAAAGGAATATAATGAAAAATCAAGCTGGTCGTCCTGATTTGGGATCTAGGGGAAAATCCCTGTGTTTATATGTTTTACATTTTATGCTCTCGCTATTATTTATTTTCTATTTTAAAGATTCGTTCATAGATCATTTTTGTACAGGGTTAAAACCTACACCATGGACGTAGCCCAATTGGGTGAACCACATATATCTGTTGTATTATTTTTCCTTGTTCTCTTTATGTTCATATTTATATGTTGATATATTGTTGGTTTCTTAGAAATATAGCTAGTTTAGTAGATCTAATATTCTCACATGGTATCAGAGCCATGGTTACTATGATCTAACATCTTCTTTGAATTTAACCATCAACGTGTATCTTCATTTTTTATGATCTGGGCACTCATTTTTTTTTAGATTTTCTTTCTACTGGGTAGCCATTAGGCTTCCTTTCGGATCTGGGCATGATTCTACATATTTGAGATTTTTTTCCTCATAACCCTAACTTTGTAGTGTAGTTTTTTTGCATATTTTTTTAAAGGGGCTCTTGATTGTTTTTCTATAAGATCTATATGTTTTTTGGATTTTCAAGGGGTTATTTGATTATATATATATATATATATATATATATATATATATATATATATATATAACAATCAAGAGCCCCTTTAAAAAAAATATGCAAAAAAACTACACTACAAAGTTAGGGTTATGAGGAAAAAAATCTCAAATATGTAGAATCATGCCCAGATCTGAAAAGAAGCCTAATGGCTACCCAGTAGAAAGAAAATCTAAAAAAAATGAGTGCCCAGATAATAAAAAATGAAGATACATGTTGATGGTTAAATTCAAAGAAGATGTTAGATCATAGTAACCATGGCTCTGATACCATGTGAGAATATTAGATCTACTAAACTAGCTATCTTTCTAAGAAACCAACAACATATCAACATATAAATACGAACATAAAGAGAACAAGGAAAAATAATACAACAGATATATGTGGTTCACCCAATTGGGCTACGTCCATGGTGTATGTTTTAACCTTGTACAAAAATGATCTATGAACGAATCTTTAAAATAGAAAATAAACAATAGCGAGAGCATAAAACGTAAAACATATAAACATAGGGATTTTTCCCTAGATCCCAAATCAGGACGACCAGCTTGATTTTTCATTATATTCCTTTTAGTGTTACAACACACATATATATACATGCCGAAGCATACATAAACCCCAATCCATTAACCCTGGATTAGAACATAACCATAGTTCCCTTGACCAGATCTACAAAATACCAGGGGCCGAAACCATCATGCCCCAAAACCATGTGAAAACCCATGCACAAAACCATGGGCGGGTCTGCCCACCGAAAAATAAGGACCCAAAAAAAAAAAAATCTGGGGCGCCCTGGACCCTGACAGGGGGGGCTCCTACCCCCCTTGTTACCCCCCCGCATGTGACTAGTCGTGGAAATAATATAACACAAACCCAACATTCTCCCACTTGTTGTTTTCTTTTTGCAGGGGGGCACATGAGAGCTGAAGCATTAGCCCAACTTTGCAACACCCATTGTTTCTCTACACCAAGAGTACTTCTGAGTGCTCACAGACTTTATTAATGCATCTGCAACATTCTTCAAAGTGTCAACCTTTACCAAAAACACCCTTTTAGCCTCAACCATATATCTCACAAAGTGATATTGAACATCAATGTGCTTTGTCTTTGAATGATAATCAGGGTTCTTAGCCAAGAAAATTTCACTTTGGCTATCACAGTCTATCCTTATAGCTTGCTGCACCAACCCCGTACTTGAACACAATCTCTGCAACCAAACCGCCTCCTTGCTTGCATGAGTGGCTACCATGTATTCTGCCTCTGCAGTTGAAAGAGCCACTATAGACTGTATTTTACTCATCCAACTAATAGCACCTCCAAATAGGCTAAACACATACCCACTTGTAGATCTTCTTTGGTCCAGATCTCCAGCCCAGTCAGAATCAACAAAACCACGAATGTCCAACACTCTTTCCAATCCTGGTCTTCCCTGTTAGCACAAGCCATAATCACTAGTGCCACCCAAATATCTGAAAACCCACTTCACTGTTGTCCAATGCTCCTTCCTTGGGTTTGACATAAACCTACTCAATACTCCCACTGCATGTGCAATGTCTAGTCTAGTACAGACCATTGCATACATCAAGCTACCCACTGCACTTGCATATGGAACATGGGACATATCCTCCTCTTCTTCTCGTGTCTTGGGAAAATGTTCAGCAGACAGCTTTGTACCTACAGGAATTAGAACATTCACCAGTTTACTATCCTACATATTTAACCTCTACAATATAGTATCGACATACTTCCTATGGTTTAACCAGAGCTTCCTCTTTGCCTGATCTCTCTTAATTTCCATGCCCAAAATATAGTTTGCAGCACCAAGATCCTTCATGTAAAATTTGGAGAACAGTTGGGTCTTCAAATCTTGGATAATTTATTTGTCATTTCCAATCAACAACATATCATCCACATACAAGGCCAAATAAATAACACGGTCACCAATTAATTTAAAATAAACACAGTGATCCTCCTTGCTTCTAGTGAAGCCAAGTCCCCGTATATAGGTATCAAATTTCCGATACCACATCCTTGGTGACTGTTTTAACCCATACAGCGACTTATTCAACCTGCATACCAGGTCTTTCTTACCCTTCACCATAAAGCCTTCAGGTTGCTTCATGTAGATCTCCTCTTCTAGATCCCCGTGAAGAAATGTTGTCTTCACATCCATCTGTTCTATCTCAAAATCAAATGCAACAACAACAGATAAAAGTAATCTAATAGAAGTAACTTTGGCAATAGGAGAAAAAATATCACCAAAATCAATTCCTGGCACCTGGGAATAGCCTTTTGCTACCAACCGAGCTTTGTATTTCTCCACCTTGCCTTCTACATTCATCTTCTTGTTAAACACCCATTTTCTCCTGATGGGATTTCTTCCAGCTAGCAACTCCACCAGATCCCATGCCTCATTTTTATGCAAGGATTCCATTTCATCAACCATGGCCTCCTTCAAGAGTTTTCCATCCTCTGAATATACTACCTCCGTGACACTTTTGGGATCATCATTAGTTATAGATAAAGAAAAATTTGAAAATAAAGTAGATGGACTATCTGAATTTAAAGGGGCTCTTGATTGTTTTTCTATAAGATCTATATGTTTTTTGGATTTTCAAGGGGTTATTTGATTGTTTTTCTATTATATATATATATATATATATATATATATATATATATATATATATATATATATATATATATATATATATATATATATATATATATATATATATATATCTTTTGAATCCTCCTCAAGGAGATCTATCTTCCACGAAATATCTGGGCCATTTACAATTAATGTATAGTTTTTTTATAGGGTTAAAGATCGTTGACCGACGGTTCAAATTAGAATTTCAAATGCACACAGTAGATGCATATTGGTTTCGTCATTTCTGAAAATTGGTTATAATAAGCATTTGGAGCATTATTGAGTTTTTTTTGTTTTTCCAACTAACATTTTTGTCCAATTTGTTACCTTTTGTGCATAATTTCTGTTACACCATTTTTTGGTCATCTAACCTATTATCATTAGATGGACCCAAGTACACCATGTAAGACCAATTTTACCCTAAGTAAAATTGCTTTCACTATGTATAATAACTTAATAAACCACATTTATTAGGTTGTTTATGGTCTAAACAGGAAACCCCAAAAGGAAATATTAAACAAACCTATATTTGTTTGATTTTCCTCATGGAATAATTAATTAAACCATAATTTAATTATTATTACCAGTCATGTTTAACCCAAAAACAAAGAAATTAATTAGATAAACCTTTATTTATCTTATTATTTTCTAGGAATAATTATTTAAATCTTATTTAGATAATATTCTTTGTTAAATATGACCAAATCACCCACAAATAATTAAATAAATCATTATTTATTTAATTATCCTTCAACCACTTCCTTAAAAAGATAAATAAATCATTTATTTATTTATTATTAACAAATAAAGGGATTGACCCAAGTCAAATACTTTTTCCCTCCAACAAATATAATAAAATATTCCATAAAAGGTGGATCTAGATTTGGTTAACATTATTTTAATCATGCACCAAGATCTAGAATGACCCAATATTTTGTTATAAATAGGAGGGTTTTTCCTACCATTCTTCACTTTTTGTTGCCTATTAGATCACTCTGGATCTAAACTCTTGGTCTGACTTTGAGCCATTATCATTGTCATATTTTCCATTATTTGTTGTGTGAGCTCCCTTTGAGTTCTATCTTTGTCTGGGTTTTCTACACCAACAGGAGAGAGAAATGCTAGATCTGAAGTGCCGAGGACTTCCAAGAACCCATCCCATTGAGGAGAATTGGAAACACCTTCTTGTTTTCCTCCCAGGTGCCCTTAATACAAAAAATTCTTTCAAAAATTGTTCTTGTCTTGTCTATTGGATATATGGAGCAAAACCTTCTTTTTCACTGCTTAATGTCTTTCTATGCATAGATCCGGTTTTTTGGCAACTTCTTTTCTTTATCAACTTAACTACAGTATCTGAAGATATTGGCAGCCACTTTTGTTGTTAGGGCTATTAGTTATGCGTAGCTAAAGTGGTCCTTTTTCGTACACTTCGACAAAAGATTCATACTAACAACTGGCGACTCCACTGGGGATTGAACCCAGAATCTCTGGTTTCGTAGCGATCCCTGCTTGGAACTTTTCTTGGTCTTCCCCCTCCTCATATCTCTGATCCTAGCTTGTCAAATGTTTGCATGATGCAATCGTCTCGGGCTGCCCTTAAGCGACCCGCTTCGGTTAGTCAGCAACCTCAGACTCAACCTCGCCCACCGCAACCTGCTCCTAGCCCTTCATCTTCGCCAGCCAGACCTCCTCCTTCTGGCCCTTCTCCTACAGCTGGTATCCCTGAACCCCTTTATCCCCCTGGAATGGTTCCCCCAGGCCTTAATCATCTCGGAGCCGTCCCTCCTGGTCATTATCCCGCTGGTCAGATATCGTTCCTAGCTCCCCCTCCCGGAGTCTATTCATTCCCCGTCATGGCCACCCTCTCTCTCCCTAACCTGACCCTGGGTATACCCGTCTGGTACCTTGACCCTCCAGCCGCTACCCCTCCTGGTCACCCCAAACCCTATCTTGCTTTGACACCGGTTCAACCGGTCCCCCTTGCTTCCTTCGTTGCTACGGTGCCCCCAGCACCTCCCCAGGACCTTACCCCTGTGGTGACAGCTCCAGGAAAGAAAGGCAAAGCTCGCAAGGGGGCATCCAAAGACAAGGCCACCCCAACTGACCCAGCTCCTCCTCCGCCCCCAAAGCCTTGCGCCTTGTGTGATGTCGTCGGTCACGCCACCCATACTTGTCCTAAGTTGCCCCGCATTCAACCCATGGTTAAAGTCGCGTTCCCTGAGTCTATGGTCTTCGACCCTTCTCTTCCATCCTCGTCCGTAACCAAGAACCCCAAAACTATTCACACTAGCAAACCATGTGCTTTGTGCGGCGTCCATGGCCATTACTCCCACCATTGTCCTCACCTGACGCATTACCGCGCCTTTTTAGAAGTAGTCCAAGAGTATGAGGTTGAAAAAAATCAATCCGCCTCTCCCATACTCGCGCAGTATGCTTCGGGCCAGCCTGAGGATCTCCCCGCTCCCATCGACATTCCCCCCCCTGATGTTCAGATGACGGAGTCTACTACGAACATTCTTTACCTATCCTCCTCTGTGCGACCTTTGGAGCCCAGTCCCCTTGCATCCTCCCCTGTTGTTTCTCCTGACCCCCTCTTTTCTGCAGATACACGAGATCACTCCACCCGTATCTCTGTTGCCCTCTGCAGCCCGAGTCCTCGCCACACTTTTGATAGCCCTCATATACCACCCTTTAGTTTGTATATCAGTCATAGTCATCCTGCTCCTTGCACTCCCTCCCGCAGTTGCCGCTCGATGTCTTCTGTCCACTCACGCTACCGTCATTGTATCTCCTCCCCCCATTTGTTGTCTTGTGACACCATTCTGCAGGACCTCCCGTCCCCACCCTTTATTGGTTACACCGATGGTGCAAGTCGTTACTCCTGGAATCTAGCCTCGGCAGGTTGGGCCATTTTCACCCCCTTGCATGCCCTTGTCCTCTCTAACGGGGTCTGCATTGGTACTGCCACCAACAATCAGGCTGAATATAATGCAGTGTGTGGTCTCTTAGCCGATGCCCTCTTTCATCACATCCTCCATCTGCATGTTCGTTTGGATTCCCTCCTTCTTGTCATGCAACTAAATGGTGTTTATCGTGTGCATAAGCCTATGCTGTTTAGACGATATTTACGAGTGAAACTCTTGATACGTGAATTTGAAACCATAACTTTCAACCATGTACCTCGAGAACAAAATCACTATGTAGATAGTATTGCAAACCATTTTCTAGATTGGCATTTATCACACGCATTTCATACAAGAAAATAACATTCATAATCATTAAAAAATGATGCATATCCATAATATGTTTCGCAAAACATGTGTTTAGAGTCCATCTACTCTGATACATATGACATGCCCATAGCATGTTACAAAAACTCAAAACTGGGGGCACCACCTGCCCCTACATACACACTAGGGGGCACCACATGCCTCACACCTACTCACTATCTGGCGGATCCCAAGCCAATGGCTCTGCCCCTGCAGCCCGTAGATCACGTATGCCTTGACCGGCCATCGCCATGCGCCGCATGACACCTCGCCATTTCGAGGGAAGACCAATGCATGCCTCCACGTACTGGTCGTCTAAGTCTTGCCACCCGCGCTCTGAAACTCCGGTCAGCAACGTCTCGCATCTACGGCGGATGTCCTCCAGAAGGGCGGCCGCATCCTCATTGCGCGCTGCTCTCGACCCACTCGACCCTGCAGCTCTTGAGGCTGCCGGGCGTCCCATATATCTGCCAGTTTTACCAGAGCTATATCTGCATACCAAAAGTACACGAATCAGTACCATATCTACTATTCAATAACTTTAACATGCCCATACAAGAATAGTTACTTATCACTTACCATCGGGCCCCCATACTCGACCAGGCGGAAGTGGTAGGTCCGGATCGCCACAATAACTCATCCCACTATAGGGATAGTCGTCTATGTATAACGGCATCTGATCCTAATGGGCAAAGAACTCAGGTTGAAACACTCGCCCGACCGCCCGTCCTCCCCCTCTGCACAGTAGCCACCCCCACCGGCGCATCCTGGGCTCTCTCGGGCCCCCATCTGGGAGCTGTATACGAGGCCGCAAGGTCAGGATCTTCTCAAAGAAGAAGGCGCACAATAAAGTCCCATACGAGAAATCGTGGTTCACTTGCCGCTTGCAGAGTGACAACTGTCGCTTCAGTGACACCAGCATCATTTGGGCCCACCCATAGTAGGTCCCACTCAACACACTCTCCACAATCATCATCTGCCCCCCAGTGATGTGATGGAGCGCCTGGTTTCCCAGGATACGCAGCACCGCTGCGGCCACTGCACGGGTCTCTAATCTCTCTAGATCCCCGATCGGTATCCGAGTCCCCTTGACTTGGAGACCCGATCGACAATGTCGCTCCACAAACTCCATGATATGCCGCCCCCGTGGTAATACTGGCTGCGTGTTTCCCACCATCCCCAGTGGCGGGAGACCCGTCAGGAAATACACATCCTGGACTGTCAGTTCGATCCTGTGCCCCTGCACTACAAAGACCTCATGCTCTGGATCCCAGTAACTGATAATTCGGGCCAACAAAGGCTCTCCCACTCTCATCAAAGGGTTCTCCAAAAACTTTAGAACCCCAAACGTGGCCAACACACGACAGACACCCTGATCTACCTGGATCTCTGCCCGTAATGTACCCAGGTCTCTCTCTCTCCAGTTAACCCGTATATCTACCATATCTGCACAACAACATCATTTTTTTCAGCATACAGATCGGGAATACCATAACCAAACACAAAAACCCAACTCTCAGCCATAAAACAGCACTAAAACCCCCTCATCTCCCAGGTCGCAGTTTTCTGCCCAATTCTGGGACAGGTTGCACTTTTTTCCCTGAAACCTGCTTCCCAGGTCGCACTTTTTGGCCCAAAAAGTGTGACCCAGCTGTAGAGATGAAGGAGGGTCTGTTACTGGGATTTTGGGCCCTAAACTGAACTTTCAATCCATCAAAATGAAAGAGTAAGCTTAGGCCTCTTACCTGCAACTAACGGATCTCGATTCCAACGGTCGGTTTGTCTGCTACGCTCGCCGCAAGATTTATGGCCTTCTCTCCTCTCTACATTCACCACAGCAACACTAGCAAATGAGTGAATTTGGAGGGAAAACTGCCTTATTAAAAGAGAACCCTTGTTTCTTCTTTCGCCTGCTGCGACCATACCATAGCCCCGTTTGACAAACCGTCTGCACCGTTGGAAAGCTCTCACCGAGCCCTCAAATGGGTATCTGTTAGCTTTTTGTGATTTGATACTTCACCAGGACACATTTTGTCCAAGAAGGGTCACTTCACCTCTCCTTAAAATCGCATTTCTTCACTTACGACACTTGTACTTGGGGCACCATATTGCCTCCTTACTTGTCTTTGTTCGTGTTGATTTTCGTCGTGAGTTACCATCTTGTACTCATGTTTTCATGGTCCCCCATTGGGCCTTTACTGTGTGGCAGCACCATCAAGTTGCCCTTGTTTAGAGCATCCAAGTTGAGTCATCATCGCATTCATGGAGTTTATCCCGAGTCCCTTTGTACCCCACTATAGCCCTCCATTCTTCATTGCTTGGTCTCTCTCTTGTGTCGCACATTATGGCCTTCAGTCCCCCTATCCCTTATGATATTGCGTCAGTCACTGCCATGTCATTCATGCCCTTTATGCTCTAACAAGGGAAGTTGTCCATTCGCTACTCAGTCCCTTCCATTTCACCATCCTCATTAGTGTCAGTCTGTCCGTCGCTCTACTATTTTCTCTCGTGCCTTAGTTGAGGATCTCTCATTGCCTCACCTATGGTGGACCTCCTTCTGTCGACATCAGCTCATTCATTCTAGTTGTGGGCCCAGAGTGGGCGCGTGGTACTCGTTACGCTCTTTCCACTCTTGTTCGGTGCCTCGGATCAGGCAAAGGGATCTCTCATGGTTTCTTTTTTGACTCTGATTGCTTCTCCACCTGTACCTCCTTTTAGTGCCTAATTTGTATCCATATACTGATAGTCTCGCTGACATGTGGGCGCCCTTGATGTTCCCTAGTGTGTGAGATGTCTCAACCCTCATGAGGGGTGCCCTGCAGGTAGCCCCCCACATGCCCGGATGACCTATTCATTTCAGCCTTTGATGCAGCTCCCTATATTTGATGATGTTGGCCTTAGCCGCTTGCAGTGCCTTTTCGATTTGCATGTATCAATCTAATTTTGTGAGCCCTTCCCGTGTCTAGGGGGCATTTGGGTTGTATTTGTATCTCATGTACTTAGATATTATTGTAAAAGTCCTGGCTGTTATCCCAGGAACAGCATGTATGTGGGATTCCTCATTGTATTATTATATGGCTCTTGTTTATGCCGGTTGTACTTTATGGTTCGGTCCCTTGTTTACCGGACACACTATTCTTTTGTACTTTTTCTCGGCGGGCATAGGTATGCCTCCCCCGCCGCCTTTAGCACAGGTACCCTCTCATAAAAAGAGACTTGTTGCACCTGCGAGTCTCGTCTCCTCAGGGTCTAGTTCTTTAGCACACTCGTCTACCTTACATTTCTCTCTCTGACTTCCCTCTTGATGTCTGGTGATTGAGTTCTTACAACGTACTTCGGTCATACGATTTGCTCCTAACACTCGCATGCTGGGGGGCAATCTGTTACACCATTTTTTGGTCATCTAACCTATTATCATTAGATAGACCCAAGTACACCATGTAAGACCAATTTTACCCAAAGTATGCTTCCTTTAAAAATTTCTGTAACTGTGGTTGGCTTTGTATTCGAGGAATTATTGCTTCCAATTGTGTTTGCTTCTCAATGATTTCTGCTTGATGCTGCAAATTAAGACTCTCAAAATATTTTTGAAATTGGTCCATCTTGGATTTCATTTTCTCGCTGGAGTTAGACTTTTCTTGGTGTAACCACCTTTCTAATTCTTGTATTCTATCTTCTTTCTGCTTCAGTAAAATTTCAACCTTGGTGGAATTATAAACAGTGGTAGTAGCATATGCCCTACAAACTATGATAGTTTGGTTAAATGTTCAGTAGGATCAGCTAAGGGATCCTTCCATAAAATGCCTATTGTTTTATTTGTAAGATCTGAGACTATCTCATCAATTCTTCTCCTTTAGTTTCTCTTGATGACAGCCTTATGCCTAGGACTGTATAATATATCCAGTGAAGGAATTTCCTCAACTTTTAACACTATATCTTATGTAGGGTAAGCAGGAATGATTTATCGATCATGAGTTTCTGGAACTTGTTGCAGTGGAGTAACAGTTTCCACTAGTTTCTGGAAAATGTTTGGGTGTCTGAAAACTGGTAGCTTCATCAGTATTGGGATTGGTTTTAGGAGTTTTTATTGCTTTAGAAAACTCATTCTATTCACTACTCAAATTCTTTGGTTGGGACTTTTCTAACTGATCAAGTGTATCTTGACTGTGATGAACTTCTTGAGAATTTGACTCTGTTCCATTACTTCCTTCTTTCTCCTGCATCTAAATCTCTTGGATTACTTGATCAAATATTTGTTCTGGGATTTCCTTTCTATTTTCGGTTTCATTTTTAGAATGATCTGAATTGTGCGATTGATGTTTTGATCGCCCCGAATCATCTTCAGACATGTCTTTTCCTTCATTATCCAAGCTAATACTTGGAGTAGGTTTGTTCACATATTCAATAGTTAACAAGTTAAGAGGAATTCTCTCAAGTCTATTATTTTTGTATGTTTGGAAGGCTTCTAAATCATCTTGGTTGAGTTTACTGGATGCAAACTTAAGTATATCTGAAAACTTTTCCATACTTTGAAAGAAATCATCAAATCTGTCTATTTGTTTTAGAAAAGGCTTCATTTTGAGCTCTATGATGTATTTTTTAATTACATTATTTGGATCATATGGCCGCTTTGGAATTACTACCAAATTCAATAGATTAATCTTTGAAACTTCCTTTTAGGCATGAATGATATCAAAAAGTGAAAAAGTACCGCACTGTAAAGGAAAATTAGGCCAAACGACCTTCTTAGAATCTTTAAGTTGCTTAGAAGTACCATTCACAAGATGTTAGGCTATCTCTCTTGTAAGTAACTTATCAGGAACATAATATTGTAGGAAGTGGGGAGAATCATAACTCTCAAATACTCAGACATATGTGAAACTCTCCTTTGCAGACCATCTAGCAATAACAAGAATATCTGTATAGCCTCTTTGGAAGCCCTAGGGGCTTTCTCATTAAATATCATCTGGTGCATAGGTAACATGACTCTATAGAAAATTTTGTAAAAATGCAAATGGAAGTCTAAATCCCAAAGGGCTCTATGATAAATATGGATTGGGGTAGGGTCTTGAGCTATCCATTTCCATCCCATGGTAGGAAAACTAGAAGAAAATAAAATTATGTCCATGACATAGGCACTCATGTAAAAGGGAGGTATTTCTTTAGATGAAACACTTATTTTACTCCTATACTCCATCATGTCTCTAGATAAATTATGAGATAGGATATTTTCCCAATTCAGAATTAAATAATTGACGATTGCATCAATTAATGGGACCCAATGTACATAAAACCTAGTGTTATCAGGTTTGGCATATAATCTAGAAAACATACTAGCAACATAACAGTAAGGGGAAGGAATTTGGGCAATTGGGTACGTACCGAGTTTATCTCACTTAAGTTTGCCTTGGTCTTATTTCCAGTCCTTTATGAATTTCATCAGATCTAGATTTTTTTTTCTAAAGCTTTGAAGAATAGCCTTGTCATATTTCTGCTGTGGGGAGGGTAGATGGTACATTTCTTGTAAGTCTTTTGCCTTGAATGAGACAATATTCTTGCCTTTTGAATCTTTGAATTTTATTTCTTCTATGCTTAAGTGGTCTATTACCCAATTAACCATGTCTGTATAAGGAAAAATATTTGGCATTTCTGCTACCTTATGGACGAATGAACATGCAGCGTCGATGTAGGTCAGGTCTAAAGAAACAGATTCACCTACTGAAGCAACTTTGTCTATTTCCCTTGGATTTTCATCCTCAAAAAGCTTATACATTGCTTCCCATAATGAAATTCCATAATCCTTGTTACAGGTGGTGTCTAAAAACATGGGAGACATATCTAAGTCTTCGGTAGGCGATGCTTTGTCAATTTATTTTCCTTTTTTGTTCATTTCAATTTTCCTCACTCCGTTAAGTTGTCTCATGATTTCAAGAAAACAGAGCAAACATTAAAAGTATAGGGAATGGTGAAGAAAAATAAAATTGAAACAATTGCGGCATTCAATCACTTCAACACATGCTTGAAGTAGATATGAATCTATCAAAACTTTACTTCTATTAAATGTTATTAATCACCAATAATATTTATAAATCAAATTTCTTACACTTTTATGTGAAATTTCTATCGATCAACTTAAAGACATTGGATCTCGTATTTTAGTTTGATATGACATGAATTATTTCACATGCTTGAGTAATTAAATGCCATTCATCGCATATCACAACTTATAACTTTTTCATTTATGATGTTACCCATAAATTCTACGAAATAAGATATGCACAAATCGCACATCACAGATTTTATGCGGTAAATGAATTTGATTTTAGTTAAGTCCTGCGAACTGCAAAGTGAGCATTCAATAACTCAAGCAGATTTATTTTATGAGACTTTGGAGCTTTACGTTTATTACTTTATTGGCTCGTCGGGTCCGCATAATCGCAACTTATACCGAATTGATTTATAAGTTTGATTGGTTAAATGAGGTGCAATGCGAATTTATTTTATAACGATGATTAAAACATTTGCAGTAAGATTTTAATATAACTTCGGAAAATGATTAGTGAGTTTCGCAGCCCATGTGTCTTAGTGGGTTTCAAGTATTTTAATTTTGTAAGTTATACAGTTTGCGATGCGCACTAAAGAATGAAGCAAAAAAGCACAAAGAAACTTTATTTCCTCACGTTTTTTGACTTAGAGCTAAATTTAAATGAAAATGAATTTCCAAGTTATTTTTAAAGGGTCCCCATTTATTATAATAAATGGGGGGGGGGGGTGTTGTATAGCACAAAAATTTTCGATTCACTTGGGAGAACCAACTATCTCTGACTAAATTTTTGAGATTTCAGAAACTTTTTTGAAATAAAAATAGTTGGAGGAATGAATTTCAAGAAAATAATATCTTACTAAGCAATGAAATTTCTCTTGATTACATTTCATAAGAATCTGTCCTTTAAATATATAAGTATGAGAATCTATATCAGTCTTTACTCAGTTCAAAAAGATAAAGCAGGTGGCTCTTATAGATCAGCTGTATAAATATTTACTCTTTTATCATAGGTAGAGCCTTTGTTCCAAGAGGAAATTTAAGCTCTTGGCAGGGTTACCTTTCACCCAACAATGATTCATTGTCTCATCTAGTTTTTCGTACAATTTCCAAAAATAATTCTAATTTTACACAATTGGTATTTTTTGAAACTTTCTTTTTGTATCATATTTTTATTTACTTAAAATCCATTGTATTGGCTTGGTAACCAAATTATGACAATGCCATTCACTAGTTGTAATTGAACTGATCAAGATGGCTCTTGATGAGAACCCTTTTCCTCTTGATATAATCTCAAGTCATTACCTTGTTTTGGTCGGAAGTATTGGTAATTTCAGTTCATCTATTTCCCTATGAACATGGTAAACAAACTCGTGATGAGACTTATTATATTTTAAGTTTTTCTAGTTATATTCATTTTTGAATTTCTTTCAAAAATTAATAATTTTTCCCGGATGGGGTGAATTGTTATTCATTTTAAGGATTCTGGATGATAATGTTGAGTTTTAGATTGCTTATCTACAAAAGAGTCTTTACTATCTTAAGGATTATTTTCTAGACTGATAATGGAATAATCATGCTATATAATGATGAGAGTTCAACAGAGAATAAATAAAGTCAGTGAAATTTCATCTTTCAGTGAAAATATAATCTATTTGTCTTTCAAATCTTTCGATTGTTTCCTTAACATTTATTATTTATATAAGCGATAAATAAAAAGGAATCATCTGAGATATTTATTCAAAAATCCAAAAATTTATACTAAGAAACTTTTATTCTCCTAAGGAAAAGAAAAAGACACTAGTATACAAGGAATAGAAGGGGTTACCTCCTATGAAAAGTATTTTTTCAAAATATTCCCATTAACAGGAAAATAATCTCTTTTGCCTGATAGATGTTGCAATAATAATGTTGATGGACCTATTTTTTCAATTACTTGAAATGGACCTAGCCAGAGTTTTTGAAGCGCCGTGTGTTTACCTTTTTCATCATTTTCTTTATCCCATTTGAATACTAGATCACCAATTTGAAATTTTTTTCGAGTAACAGAAGTTGAATCAAATGAGGCTTTTACTATATGTTGATGATGTGCCTGCGTATGTTTAGCTTTTTATCTTTCTTCTTCTAACTTAAGAATTTGAGATTTTCTAAGTTGTAAAGAAGAAGAAGGAGATGCATCAATAAATTGTACTAAGGAAAGAGAGGGAATAACTACATTGGTAGGAAGTAAAACTTCTTTTCCATAGACAAGATTGAATGGAGAAGTGCCAATAGAAGCTTTCTGAGTTATTTGGTCTACCCAAAGAGAAAATATTAATGAATTATTCCAATTTAAATGGTTTTTCTCAACAGTTATTTTGGTTATTCTAATCAAGTTTTTGTTCGTGGATTCTGCTAAACCATTTCCTTGTGGTTAAAAATTTGAAGAATAATTAAGTTTAAAACCTCTTTTGATTGCAAATTCCATCATAGAAATTCCTGAGAAGTAAGATGCGTTATCAAACATTAAAGTAGTAGGTAAACCAAACATAGTTATGATATTCTGGTCGATGAAATCAATGATATTCTCAGAATTGGCTGCTTTTAATGGAATTGCTTCCACCCATTTAGTAAATTAATTTGTATCTCTGAGAATATATCTATGTTGTTTGGAAGAGTTAGGAACAATCTCACCAATTATATCTAATCCTCATTGTTCAAATGGTTGTTTGATATTGACTAGTTATAATGGGAATGCTGACTTCCTTTGTCTTTCAGATGCGCTTTGACACTCTTTGCATTTTCTTGCATATTCATGTGCATATTTGAAAATTTTAGGCCAATAGTAACCTGCATGCAGGATTTTTTGTGCTCTCACATTTCCTCCACAATGTCCTCCAGTCGGTCCATCATGGAGTTCCTGCAAGACTTTCTCTGCTTTAGAAATTTCTAAGCATCTTAGAAGTACAGAATAAAAATTTCTCCTAAAAGATAGATCATTGATTGATTTTTATTGCTTAGCCTTTAATATCAAAGCCCATTTTGTTTTGTAACTTAGTTGTGTCGGAGCATATCCATTCTTCAAATAGAATATGAGATCAACGTATTGAGATTGTGCAACATTGAGGCTTACCTCTGATATTTTCACATTGTTACCCGAATATTCCTCTCATGATAGATGGGATTCTCCTGTAAGCATTCTTAAAAAACCTTGACCTCTAAAAATTTTAGAGGGTCTTATTTCTACATCATATTCTTCCAAAGCGGTAACCCAATTAGCCATTTTCTCTCCTATTTTACTTTGCATTATTATTTGTCGCACTACAGAGAATGGAACTATAAATTTGGTATTAGTTTTTTCGATAAATGGCTTGAAACTATTTATAGCCGTAAAGACAACAAATGCTTTCTTTTCGACAGATGAATAATTTAGTTCTGCACCTTAAAAATTGGAACTGAAAAATGATATTGGTGCTTAAATTTGTTGGTCATTAAGCTGTGTTAAAATAGCAGCGTATGATGTATCTAATGAAAAGGTATATAAATTAAAAGGATTAAGAAATTTGGGGGTAGTCAGGAATGGAGCATTGACAATGGATTGTTGAATCAAATCAAATGCTTCTCTTTCATTATGTCCCCATTTAAATACTGAATTTTTCTTAATCATGTTTTTTAATGGTAAAACTATTTGTGAAAAGTCACGGACAAGCCTTTTAACAAAATTAATTTTCCCAAGAAACGAATACATATATTTTTTGTTATGAGGGAAAGGAATTATTTTATACCCTTGAATTATTTCAAGATCAATATAGATACCTCTTTTTGACACAATGAATCCTAAAATATTTCCTTCATCTAATGTAAAAAATGATTTATTTTTCTTTTAATGAGATGGCATACCTTTTACATCGTTCGAAGACTTGCTTTAGGTCATTCACATGATTGGTTACTTGTTTAGAATAGACTGTAATGTCATCTAAATAAATAACCGCTGATTTAATTATGAGCCCCATAAAAGTTGTGTCAATAGCTAATCGAAAAGTGGCACCTAAATTAATTAATCCAAATGGCATATTTTGATAGGCGTATGTACCCCACTTAGTCCTGAACGTAGTCTTTAGTCTGTCATCTGGATGTACAAGAATTTGGTTATATCTCATGAATCCATCTAGAAAGGACATAAGTTCAGAACCAACTATTGTCTGAAGTACTTGTTCCATGGTTGGTAATGGAAAGTTGTCCTTTTGACATGCTTTATTTAAATTCCTAAAATCAATACAAAGTCTAATATTTCCATTATTCTTCCTGACAGGTACCAAATTTGATACTCATTTAGAATCCCTGACTGGAAAGATGATTTTTGGCTTGAGGAGTTTGTTTAGTTCTATTTTGATTTGATTTTCAAGATTTGGGTGAATATTCCTCAATTTCTGTTGTAGATTTTCTTCTTCTAAGATCATAGGAATGGTATGTTGAATAACAGAATTTTCATATTTTTAAAGCTCAGTATAATCCCAAGCAAAGAAAATTTTGTACATTCTAAATAACCTGATAAATGATAATATTTCTTCAGAAGATAGGCCAAGACCGAGATTGACATTTTGAGGTTTTTCGTTAGTTCCTAGATTTACTAACTTAAATCTTAGGGTAGAGCTTTGAATTTTTTAATTAGTAACTCTTTTAAACCTATATTTCAGATCATATAGGTATTCTAACTTGAAAATAGACTTAGGGATAGGATTTTTGTCTTGTTCTTCCTTAATCTGAATGTCATGTTCATTTTCATCCAAAATTTGACTATCATAAGATCCTTCAGATGTTAAGAAATCTATGATATCTGAATCATTATTGAATACTCTATAATTGTTAATATTATCAGGAACAGATGGTATAAAAATTAATTCAATGAAAAATATATCAGGACTAAACACTTGAGATGGAATTAACTTTGATGCTACATTAGCCAGTAGATCTGCACTAGCATTCTGCATTCTAAATACATAAGAAACATTAAAGGCTAAGAAATGAATGGTTAATTCTTGGACTAATGATTTATAATACTTTAAATGTCCAAATTTAGAATGAATGGTATTTTTTACATGTCTAACAATGATTTCTAAATCTCCTAGGACTTTCAGATATTTGATATTAAGATCAATGGCTTTGTACATACCTTGGACTAATGCTTCGTATTCATCTATATTGTTTGTACAATTGAATTCTAGTATGCAGGATAACATGGTTTTTTCTCCTTCTAGTATTATTAAAATACAGCCAGCGCCTGCACCATCTTCAGATTTAGAACTGTCAAAATAAAGAGTCCAAAATAAAGAATTAACTGCTGTTTTATCTACAAAATTTATACACTTGGAACTATCTCTCTGGGAAAAATTCTCAATCTAAGAAACAACTGCATTATCAAAGAAAGGTGATGGTTGAGCATTGAAATTTCCTAAAAATGACTCTGCTGAGTAGTTTCAAATAATGTTATTATTGAATTCTACTAGCTCATTTACTCCTTCAATATCGGTGACTATATGCTTCATGAAATTTTCACGGTCTACCTGAATTTGATTTGGATTTCCATTATATGGTAGCCACATATGCAACCAGTCTGTAGCAAAAAATGCATGAAGTTTTTCAGACCAATCTCAGCTTAAAACTAATCCGTAAAACTCAGGAATATCAACCACTAGTATATCAATTATTTGAGTAACCTTGGGGTTTGATGAAAATCTGATGGAAACATAATTTATTTCTCCTACTACCTCTACTCTGGTTCTATCAAGTTGTACTATATGAAAAGGGGAACTCTAAGAAGTTGTGTTCAACTTAGCAGAGACCGATTTTTAATAGATCTTATAGGTTAAGATAAATGGAGGAGTATGAGAGATGGATCGATCACCTATCATAATCAATTTTGTAGCATATGTTTTAGCTGAAGGAGAAGGTGGCTTACTCATTTCATTAGAAGCTTGTATTATTACTGGAGCAGTTAAGGTTGAAGCAAAAACGACATTTAAGTCATTAACTAAGATTTTCTTTTGCTGCTTTAATTTAGTAAGCTCGTGAATTGAAATGTTGGCCTTGGTTTTCTTCATATCTTCAACTACCTTATACTCAATAGTGTATGAAACTACTAGTGTATTAGATGTAGGTGGATTATATGAAGTAACAGGACTTGTTTGTGTGGTCTTTGAAGTAGAATTTTTTATTACTAATTTATCCTTAACAGGAGTTGAAATTATTTTTTTTGATTTGGTTGCGTTTCTTCAGTAGTGTTTTTTCTCCTTGTACTCATAGGTAAAGCGTCATATTGTTCTTCCTTTGGTAGGATGAAATCCCACATTCCATTTAGTTCAAATTCTTCTTCTTCATCATCCTCTTCTTCCTTTGTTTTCTCTTCCTCTGTATCTTGATTAAATTCAACATTAGATATGATATTTGGAGGTTGAGTATTACGGGACTATCCTTTCTTGAAGTTTTTGAAAGTAATTTTTGAGCTAGAATTTTTAGCGACTTGTTTCTTGATATCTACCATCTCATTTGTCATAGTCTTCAAAAATTTTTGAAGACCTTCCACATCAAAAGGGTCTTTTGGCAGCTTCTTTTTAGACTCATATTTGAAAGATACCTTATTTTATTTTCAATCGTCTTGAGAATTCTTTTTCTCAAGAGAGGTTATGTGTTTCTCTACAGATAGAGATTCCTTCATGTTTTCTACAAGTGTCGACAATTTTTCCCTATCAACAAAAATAGCTATATTGGATGGAAGAGATGAAATATACCACTCAATTTGAACTTCTGCACCAGGAACTGATGTAGTAGGAATTTTATTGAGTACTTTATTCAATCTTGAATCAAAATCTTTTATCTTCTCACCTGTTTTAGCTTTTAGATTTGATAAATCATTGATGAGTATAGTAGTGGCCCTGTCACCCCCAAACTTAGCTAGAAATTGTCCTTTGAACATATCAAGCTAGTTGTAGAGTGGGAAGGCAGTGAAAAATAACAGGATCATGCGGATCCTATTAGAGTATACGAAAACAATCTTACAGCATAATCCTCTTTAACTACTTCTTTTAGATTGATGGCTAACATAAAATTGTGAATGTGTTCTTTTGCCAGAAGACCATCATCATGATTAAATTTAGGTAACCACCTTTGAGGATATTTTGGGAAGAGCATGAAGAGGAGCACGCATATTTACAACCCCTGGATTTTTCCATGGACGTACATTTGGTGAAGGTACTTGGCCTGCCATTGGAGTTTGGGTGGATGTGATGGATTGAGTTTGAGTTGAAGAAGAGGTAGGCTAAGTGCTAGGACTAGTTGAAGGGATAGTAGTTTGAGTACTAGAACTAGTTAAAGTAACATTGATTGTTGGAATGAAATTTGTAGAGGTGAGTGAAGTTAATGATGATGAATGTGATAAAATATTGCTGGTGATTGACTCTGATTGTGTCCTCTTTATTCTCTTTAGAGTACTATCGATGGGAAATTCAAAAGTAAGAATTCTTGTCTTTTGACTTTCTGATCGAGTTAGTATTCTTCGACGTTGTAAAGAAGATGAAATACTAATATCTGATATTTGAGAAGATTCATTCTTTTCATTAGAAATGGATACTCTCTCTAACGTTTCTATCAAATACTAAACTTCTAGGTAATATTGATGGGAATGAAGAGATAGTATGGGTTTAGTATCACTAGGAGACTTAGGAGAAGGATGATCAACTTCAGATTTTAAATAAGAGGATCTAGATAATTTTCTGCAAGTTGATGGGGATCTATAGGTAGAGAGACTCTTAGATCGACCTATAGATTGATCACAAGGCCCTCCTTCTAGTGCAAATGTTGAGGCCTTGGAATTCCACTGCCAAAACATGGGGGAAAACCACCTGGTCTGGACCTTAAAGCGGCTCATTTTCCGTTTGGTGTAGTGGCTCCAACTCGGGATAATGGGACCAGTTTCCCAATAAGGATAATTTTGAGGTGTGTTTTGATTATGCAACATGCAATGGAAAATGATTATAATATATCACATGCATCTATATAAACTATTTATTCTACTATATACCTAGGGTATTTCTTCCTTTATGTGATCTAAAGAGATATCCTTCAACTATTAGTAATGTAGATTATTTAACTATTCAAAGAGATGAAAATTATGTAAGATGATCCTTCTAGCAAAATAGTTTTATTATAAGAATTGTGAAAAATATATCGTATTCATATGTGTGATTATATATTCAATAAGAAATCATAGAAAAATATTAGAACAAAAGTGCATGTAACATTCATCTAGAATAAATTTTAAAATATATAATTCAATAAAAAGGTGATTGTCAATCAATAAAGCAAGACTTATTACAAGTGAATAGAAGTACCACATGTACGAAGTTCTACTCATGTAAACTAATAGTAATTGATCTGCACCTCTTCACTTTCAAGAAATTTAAAGAGTAAAGTAGTGCAACATCAGTTAAACAACTTTGATGGTCAAATGGTAACATATTGTGTTCCATTAATTCATCAAAACACTCACAAACTTGCAATAGTGCATTATTTGCAAAAAAAATTGACAAATTTCTGGACCCTTCTCTAAATGCATGAGAGGGGTTTAAATACTAAACTAACTATGTTCTAAAATAGATTATTACAAAAAAATAGAGGAGTTTTCAAACAACCATCCTCGTAAGACTAACTTTAACTAAAATATAGGAAAACAAAGTAACAATATGACTTAAAGTTCCGATCTTTCTTTTGGATTTCCTCCCAAAGTTGTCAAATATCTAGCATCGGATTGAGTTGATATGGATACGAAATATGTGATTTGACCTGTCCTTTGAATATCACATTTGAGAGTGTTGGATGCGATCTTCTTGTCGAAACTGTAAGAGACTGCAGGGTCTGGTACTGATGATAAGGTTTAATAAAAAAATTCCAACAATTTTCTTGATCAAAATTATTTAGTTATTTAATTTTTTCATCCTACGTTTCTTCCTTTTGTTTCCATTGTGTTTCCAACTATTTAGCTTCTGAGAGCACTTCAAACGTGCACTCTTTGATAATTTATGCTTCCACAAGCTATTCACACACAGATTCAATAATTTCCTTTGCCAACTTGAATGCTTTTGTTGTTTCTTTCTTTGCATGCTTTATCTGTGTTTCCCAATCTTTGAATAAGATTTCCTTGTGGAACTTATCTACCTGCTATAGATTAGCTTCCTTCCCTGCGTCTAATGCTTGCCATTGAATGTGTTCATTGATTTTCTTCTCGATCTTCTCACATTCAAGTTTATGGATAGCTACTTGCTGGATCAGTATTTTACTTCAGTCATAATAAGAGTCAGTAATAGAATATTGTTGGAAAAATACTTATTGTTGTTGTTTTATCTTAACATTTACATCTAATGATTCCTTTATGAATTGCTCTAACTGTGGATGGCTTTGTATTCTGGTCATTATTGCTTCTAGTTGTGTTTTCTTCTCAGTGATTTTTTCTCAATGGTGCAAATTAAGACTCTCAAAATATTTTTGAAATCGAGCCGTCTTTGATTTCATTTGCTCACTGGAGTTAGAATTTTCTTCCTATAACATCATTTCTAATTCTTGTGTTCTATATTATTTCTTCTTCAGTAAAATTTTAACATTAGTGGCCTTATAAAAAGTGGGAGTAGCATATGCCCCTACAAAATATGATATTTTGATTAAATGTTCAGTAGGATCAGCTAAGGGATCCTTCCCTAAAACGTCTAATGATTCATTTGTAAGATCTGAGATTGTCTCATCAATTCTTCTCCTTTTGTTTCTCTTGACTACTGCCTTATGACTAGGCCTGTAGAAGATATCTAGCGAAGGAATTTCCTGAACTTGTAACACTATCTATTCTACAGGCTAAGCCAAAATGATCTCTCGATCATGAGTTTCTAGAACTTGTTGTTGTGGAGTAACAGTTTCCACTAGTTTCTGGAAATTTTCAGGTGTCTGAAAACTAGTAGCTTGATCAGTATTGGGATTGGTTTTACAAGTTTTTATTGCTTTAGAAAAATCATTCCATTCAGTACTCAAATTATTTCGTCGAGACTTTTCTGACTAATCAATTGTATCTTGACTGTGTTGAACTTCTTGAGAAGTTGACTCTATTCCATTACTTCCTTTTTTCTCCCTCGTCTCAATCTCTTGGATTACTTGATCAATTATATTTTCTGAGCTTTCCTTTCTATTTTCGGATTCATTTTCAGAATGATTTGAATTGTGTGATTGATATTCTGATTGCCCCGACTCATCTTTAGACATGTATTTTTCTTCACTACCCAAGCTAATACTTGGAGTCAGTATGTTGACATCTTCAATAGTTAACAAGTTAAGAGGAATTCTCTCCAGTATCTTATTTCTATATGTTTTGAAGGCTTCCAATCCTCTTAGTTGAGTTGACTAGATGAAAACTTAATTATATCTGAAAAATTTTCCATACCTTGAAATAAATCATCAAATTTGTCTACTTGTTTCATAAAAGGCTTCATTTTGAGCTCTGTGATGTAGTTTTTAATTACATCATTCGGATCATATGGCCACTTTGGGATGACTGCAAAATTCAATGGATTAATATTTGAAACTTTCTTTTAGGGATGACCAATATCAAAAAGTGCAAAAGTACCACAGCGTAAAGGAAAATTAGGCCAAACGTCCTTCTTAGCATCTTTAAGCTATTTAGAAGTACCATTAACAAGCTGGTAGAATATCTCTCTTGAAAGTAACTTACTAGGAACATAATATGGTAGGACGTTGGGAGAAGCATAATTCCCAAATACTCGGACATATGCTAAACTCTCCTCTACAAACCATCTAGCAATAGCAATAGCAATAATATATGTACTAGCCCCTTTGGAAACCCTAGGGCCTTTCTCATTAAACATCATCTGGTGCATATATAACATGATTCTATGGAAAATTTTGTAAAAATGCGAATGGAACTCTGAATCCCAAAGGGCTCTGTGATAAATATGGATTGGGGTAGGGTCTTGAGCCTTCCATTTCTATTCCATGGTAGGAAAACTAGAAGAAAATAAAATTGCATCCATGACATAGGAACTCATGTAAAAGGGAGGTATTTCTCTAGATGAGGGACTTCTTTTACTCATATACACCATGATGTGTCTAGCTAAATTATCAGATAGGATATTTTTCCAATTCATAATTAAAGAATTGATGATTGTATCAATTAATGGGACACAATCTACATAAAATCTAGTGGTATCAGGTTTGGCATATAATCTAGAGAACATACCGACAACATAACAGTAAGGGGAAGGAATTTGGGAAATTGGGTACATACCAAGTTTATCTTGCTTAATTTTGCCTTAGTCTTCTTTCCATTCCTTTATTACTTTCATCAGATCTGGATTTTTTGTTCTAAAGCTTTGAAGAAAAGCCTTGTCATATTTCTACTACGGGGAGGGTAGATGGTACATTTCTTGTAAGTCTTCTGCCTTGAATGACCCAATATTCTCACCTTTTCCATATTTGAATGTTATGTCTTCTATGCTTAAGTGGTTTATTACCCACTTAACCATGTTTGTATAGGGAAGAATCTTCGGCCTTGCTGCTAACTTATGGACAAATGAAAATGCAGTGTCGAAGTAGGTTGGGTCTGAAGAAACAAATTCACCTACTGAAGCAAATTTGTCTATTACCCTTGGCTTTTCATCCTCAAAAATCTTATACATTGCTTCCCATGACAAAATTCCACAATCCTTTTTGCAGGTGGTGTCTAAAATCAAGGGAGACATATCTGAGTCTCCGATAGATGATGCTTTGTCAATTCCTTTTCCTTTTTTGTTCATTTCAATTGTCCTCACTCCATTAAGTGGTCTCCTGATTTCAAGAAAATAGAGCAAATATTAAAAGTATATAGAACAGGGAAGAAAAATAGAATTGAAACAATTGCAGAATTCAATTACTTCAGCACATGCTCGAAGTAGATATGTATCTATCAAAACCTTACTTCTATTAAATGTTATTAATCACCAATAATCTTTATAAATCAAATTTATTACACCTTTACATGAAATATCTATCGATGAACTTAAAGGAATTGGATATCGTATTTCAATTTGATATGACATAAGTTATTTCACATGGTTGAGTAATTAAATGACATTTATCACATATCGCAACTTATAAATTTTTCATTTATGATGTTACCCATAAATTCTGTGAAATGCGATCTGCGCAAATCGCACATCGCAAATTTTATGCGGTAAATGATTTTTCTTTCAATTAATTCCTGCGAATTGTGAAGTGCGCATTCAAGAAGTCAAGCGGATGCATTTTATGGGACTTTGGAGCTTTATGTTTATTACTTTATTGGCTCGTCTGGTCCGCATAATCACAACTTATTCCGAGTTGCTTTATAATTTTGATCGGTTAAATGAGGTGCGATGCGATTTTAGTTTATAACGGTGATTTAAAATTTTGCAATAAGATTTTAATATAACTTCGGAAAAAGCTTAATGCATTTCACAGCCCGCGTGATTTATTGGGTTTCAAGTCTTTTAAGTTTGTAAGTTATGCGGTTTGCGATGTGCACTAATGACTAAAGCAGAAAAGCACAAAGAAACTTTATTTCCTAAAGTTTTTTGACTTAAATCAAAAATAAATGAAAATGGATTTCCTAATTATTTCTGAAGGTTCCCCATTTATTATAATAATTGGGCAAGGGTGGGGGGTTTTGTATAGCACAACAGGTCACAATCTCCCTCAAGTTGCAACCTCCCCTAAGTCGCAATATCCCTTAGGTCGCAACTTCCCCTAAGTCGCAATCTCCCTTAGGTCACAACTTCTCGTGGGTCACAATCTCCCTTAGGTCGCAACTTCCCCTTGGTCGCAATCTCCCTCAAGTGGCAACTTCTGCTAGGTCAAAATCTCCCTTATGTCGCACCATCCCCTGGGTCGAAATCTCCCTTATGTCGCAATCTCCCTGAGTTCGCAATACTCCTGAAGTTGCAACTTCCCCTAAGTCAGAATCCTCCTGAAGTCGCAACTTCCCATCAATCGTAAGTAAGCCCAAGAGTCAGGGAAGACCAAAGGTCATGGGAAACCCAAGAGTCATCTCAACCTATATGTACATCTACTGGTGATTTTTTATTGTACTTTTGAGAGAGGCACATTGCTTTTTATTGAATGTATGCCTCTTGATGAATACAAAGAAGTGTTTTTGGATCTCACAATTGAATTTGATGGAAGTCTCATGTGTGGTTATTCTATGAATATTGTCTCTTCGAATGAATGAATACTTCCTTCAAATATTGGTGCACATTTCTACTCATGTATTCCCTTGTGTTATGATCTTCCTTGCAACACGTGGATGGTTGTTATAGCATCATTTATCACCCTCATCTGATTCATGATTGTCTCTTTGGCCTTGGGCACCCTTTCCCATAGACTTGAAAAAAGTTCATAAAAAACAGTGTTTCAAAACCCATACGTGGATATGCCCAGACTTTTCCGCGTGTATACGCGAGTCCGAAGATACTTTTCCGCGTATGCCATTAAAATCATTAAAAAATATATTAAAAAAACCCTATTTTCGAGGCTAGGTTGATGGTTATTCCCGTAATTCAACCACCCCAGCCCATGGCCAACTATTTCCAACTGATTGAAACTACTTTGAGGGAGTATAAAAGCCCCTCATATGCATGGCCTAAGGGAGAGAGAAAATTATATAAATTATACTCTGTTGGAGCCCAATTCAATTCTGATTTCCCGTGCCTCCTGCACTTCCCAGGTATTTATAGGAAACCCTTGTTTCCTGGAGATGCTCATCAGCTTATATGTCATCTCTTGTGCACAAGTCTTGGAAGAATCCTAGTGAGGCAAGGACTGGACGGATCCAGACGAAGGCCTGTTCGAAGATCGTGGAAGGATTCAGGTGATCTCTCCACCTTTCTATTATTGTACATGCTGTTCGTAATGAAGAAGAACCATCTTGTTTCTGAATTCACATGTTAATATCTACTTATATATGTGAAAAGATTGTTAATTAAACATTTTTTATTGTTTATGATATGTTTCACATGGATTATACTGACATTCAGGAAAGATATATGTTGTACAACTAGATTTCCGTGCACGCTTCTTCTTGATTTTCAGGTTGAAGAGGAATAAGAGTTGCTGGGGGTTTGGACCCCACGGGATCTACATCAAATGTAGGATCTACGGGTGAGTTCTACAACCGATAATATCTAGTTTTTAGTGTACAATTTTGGTTGTGTGAGTCCTTCTTGAATAGTATGCCCCAATCTGTGGAGGCTTCTGACCCAACGACCTCTAGGGAGTTATTTCTAGAAATAGAACTGGTGACTCTGTTGGGGATCGCATTCTTATGATTCCCCTATTGGGTGGTTTCAGCTGTTTTAAAGGTTCTTGACAGTTTTAATCATTATTTCCAGTCCAGTTAGTTTTTTCTCAGTCGGACTAAAGACCTGGTTCTTTAGCCAGGCTTGATCTTTTTATTTTTCATTATTTACTTTTCCATACGCTAGTTTTCCTGTGTACAGTCGTGTATGCACGCCTGTTACAAAACTTCTAAGTAGCATATGCCTGAGAAAATTTTGAAATTTTTGATTTTTTAACTTTTTGGTCTTGTCTGCCTATGGTGACCTATTCCTGTAGTGTCCCTTTAGTCTCTGGATTGTGTTGAAGGTGGTTATTGGTATTTTTCTCTCTTGTTTGGTCAAAGACCAGCTCATTTGGCAAATCTTGTTTTTTTTAGTGCTTGCATTTCTGGTTCGAGTACCAAGATCTCTTTTTGGAGATTCTTGGCTATTCTGCTTAATCAGGACAGAGAGCTTCTGCTCATATGCTCTTTCCTAACTTTATTTCTTGCTTTGCACTTTAATTTTTCCTGCTTTTCGGTTGGTTTTCTTGATTTCATTTGACTAGGTTTTGTTACGATTTTTTTGAAGAGTCATTTTTTGTTCTTTGAATTTTTGTTTGCTGCAAGTTTGTGCTATTATACCGGGCTGATTTACTGAGTTTCTTGTCTTCCTTTTGCTCATATGAATCTTGCTACCAAGTGGCATTATAAGATTTGGAGCATTTTTGTTGAAGTTTTGCTTGAAATTCGGAGATTGTTTGGCTTGGTAATTGGATACTTTTCTTGGTCTTTTTGAAGTCTTCTTTTTATAAAAATCAAAAGCCCAAAAAAATTTGTTTTGCCATTGCTTTTGTTTTACATTTTTGTTTTGGTTTCTTTTCATCTTCTGAAGCCTTGTTGAAATATTTTTCCTTCGGTTCCTGTCTTGATCTGGGAAGAGAGTCTTCATTGGTTTCTTTCTCTTATTTCGAGCATGTTTTGGCATCTTTATACTTAGAGTTTCTGGTTTGGGAACCAGTTTTGTGGACAGCTGAAAAGTGATAGAACTGTGGGATTCCTGGAGATTTCTCTTTGCTTTCTTAGATATTGCATCTTAGAGTTGGCATGCTCTTAGTAATTTTCATTAGGTGCACTTGAAAATTTGTAGTATTTTTCATAAATTTTGCGAGTGTGAGGTTTGATATCTTAAAAGAAAAAATAGTCTCGTAGAAACTATGTATAAATTTCTTTTCATCGAAAGGAAATTACTGCATCTGCATGTAGCTTGGTTTTCATTAATGTCTTTTCTGTGTCATAAAACATCACGAGTTTCATTTCCATATTCCCTTGACTTAATATAACATCCAACTAAAATAAGCGCAATAATCTAAAAAAACAACTAGCAAGTTTTTTTAAGTGTCATATATCAACTAGCTAGGTTGTAGGGCCTTGGATTAGGTGAGTGGAGAGTTAACTCTCCAAGGCCGCTCAAACTAAAACATAGAAGTTTATTAAATGAGCGAAATCCAACACCGTTAGGTGGACTGGGAAAGCTCTCCTCCAAAGAGTCAAGCGCGAGGGAAAGTGAAGGCTGAGAAGAGAGATACCCCCTCTCTGATTTGCTGGATCTTGCCTTAAGACCGTTCCGCCCGGCTACTGACAGGGATTGGTGCCCTTAGTTGCAATTCCTAGGTATCACACAGGTGACTGCGGGGGGGAATACCCGTGGTACCTGAGGCAAACGTCGTATCACTTCCAACAATACTTCTGGAGGGTGCCCCGGCGAAGCTTGGGTACTTTCACCAGCAAAGGTTGTTGTTAGGAGGTCGGCGTAACTGTTTCTGTTACCTTCTCTAGTAGATTTGGGCCGTCATTATCCCAGACTATTTTTGAGAGGTCCTATTTTTCGCTTTCTCGTATTTTGGTGTCCGGTCCTAATAACCCGGAGCGAAAATACCTGAAGGTCGCTTGCTTGGTTGAATCTTAGGGATTTTTTGTAGTGAATGCTCTTTGCTCCTAGCTTGCTTAACTTCATAAATTTTTGAATCTAATTAATCTGTTAAAGTGGCTGATCAAGTGCATCGTCGATCGAGGAGAATCCAGGGGTTATCTCCCGAGAGTGCTGAGCCTTCTTCAAGAAGGCATAGGAGTAATATAGCAAACCCAGTGGTATCTGACATAGCGGAGAGAGATCCTCTGCTAGGGCTTGAAGGTTCTGTAGTTGGTTCTAGTGTTGGTTCCAAGAGGAGCACTCCGCTCACCTCGAGAGTCTTATTTCCACGAGAAGAAGAAGTAGAAGTAGAAGAAGTACCTCAGCCTACTGAGTCACTTCCATCTCCTCTTCCTCCTAATTCTCTGTTTTTTGTTGAGTACATCGGACCTGAGTCTGCAAGACCAGAAAGTCCTTATCCATCTTATTCGTACCTTTCGATGGCCACGACTGGGAATGAGGCTTCGGCTGTGAGTGTTGCAAGCATTCAGACTCCTGCTTCGGTAGAAGGAGGAGGCACAATTTCTATATCTTCAATTGCTTCTAGTACTATTGTGTTTGGCTCTGGTCACACCCAAGCACAAGCTTCTCAATCTGGTCCCTTTTGTTTTGGAATTCCCGTTAGTGGGATTCCTTCTTTTTCCTTTTCCACTGCTACAGCTGCATCTGCACCCATGTCCTCTATGGCTAGTGGGTCGGCTTCTTTTCAAGGGTTCCCCTTCAAAAGTGGGAATGTTCCTAGTTCGACTCCTTCCTTAGGGTCTTTTCCTTTTACTTCCTAGACTCAAAGTTTTAACCCTTGGTCTGGAGGTCAGAGTTCGACTACCTTTACCAGTTGGAACCCTATATTTACAGCAGTGGGGGCAGGGAATCAGTTTCTTGCTGGTCAGCAAGGGAATGTTTCATTCCCTTCATCGAGTACTTACAGGCTTTTTCCCCTTTTTCTAATGCTTGGAACCCCTATCAGGGGGTTTCCTCTTCATTCACTACTTCAGTGGGGGGAACTGGTCTGGTCTATGGTAACTCGACATTGGGAGGAGGTCCTTCTCCAAATGTTGGGTCACAAGGATTGTCCTATGGCCAAACATTTTCTACAAGCTCTTTCTGGAAACCTGGTGCCTCATCAAATCCAGGTTATTCTTTTCAAAATGTTGGGAACCCATCCCACCAAAGACGGAATTCTCAGGCCCCTCCTCGTTTACCTTTTCTGGCAACTTTAAACTTGCCAGATTTATCGAAATTGACAAATGATCCAATCCGATATAGTCCGGGGTGGCCTCCGATTCCTACCAAACTACCTTCAGAAATTCCAAAGTTTTAAGGCAAGAATGGAGAGGACTCGGCTGATCATATCACCACTTTCCATCTATGGTGTTCATCTAACTCCCTAATCAAGGATTCGATTAGGTTGAGGTTGTTTCAACGCACCTTGACTGGAAATGCTGCCAAGTGGTACATTGAGTTAATTGGGGATAGTTTTGCTACTTTTGGACATCTGGCTACTATATTTCTAAATCATTTCCAGTTTCCTGTTCATTATGATGCCAGGACAAAACTCCTGGTCAATTTTAAGCAGGACAAGGCAACTCACATTTCTGATCATATTCAGGAATGGCGGAGAAGGAAGAGGCTCATTAAAGATTATATTCCGGAAGAATTCCTCTTGGAATGGTTTTTGAAATCTTTGCAGCCAGATATTTCTAAGGATGTATCCCTATCAGGGGTATTTTCTGAGGAACAGGCTATTTTCAGGGCCCAGCAGCTTGAATTGATATATTCTCAGTCTGGTGTCCTTCATAAATATTTGCCTGATGCTCCTCACTCCAAATTAGACTTGTCCAAGACTAAACCCAGTCCTCATGGTGATGGACTTATTGGGTCGATCGATAGCAGTGCAGCTAACCTGCTTAATCAATTGTAGCAGTTATCTATACAGTCTGCTTATTCTGGTAAGGTTGTGCCTACTGAGTCATCGCCTTCTCAATCTTTGTCGGTAAATGCCGTCCAGACTTCCAACCCTAAAGGAAATCAACAATCCGAAGGGAAGAAGAAGGGACAGAACAATAATAAGAAAAAGGGCAAGGATGGGAAGGGTAATGCAAATAAATCCAACGAGCATGTTGGTGAGGGTCCAAAGGATAAAAATAAAGTGAAGTTTCCATGCAAGTTATGTACTGGAGATCATCTTACTCACCTTTTCCCTAAGATTCAAGATGCCCAGCGCTTGTTAGCTCAGCAGGGTTCTGCCAGTTCCCAGGCTGTGTTGACAAACCCTTTTCCCCAAGGGCAACAGCTAGTTGTTGGCGCGAATCAAAATACTGAGGCTTCCTCTGGGGGCACCTAGGAAGGGGAAAATCCGTCAAACATATATATGATGAGAGCTCACATGGATATCGCCACGAGATCCCATGATTATGGCAAAACTGAGTCTTCTAAAGCCAAGGGTGCTCCCGATGGTACTGAGCTGCTTCATATTACGAGGCCTACTGTTGAGCCTATACCTCAGATGCAAAAATCATCTACTAAGCATACGACGATTAATCCAAATTCCATGGCTGCCCAGAACTACTCTGTTGTAGAAGATTTGGCGCAGAGCCCTTGTGCTATGTCTACTCTTGAGGTGCTCCAGTCTTGTCCAACTCAGCGCAGTGCTTTGCTCACTGCTATTGGGGCTGTCGATCCAAAGAACTCTCTTGTGATTACATTCGATATGTCTAATTTTAAAAAGAGACTCCCGCATCATATTTCTTTTCATATCAAATCGTCGTTTCAGAAATTCAATATCTTTCGGACGGTCGTTGATGAGGGTGCTTCCACATGTGTAATGTCTCTCGCATGTTGGAAGGAAATTGGATCTCCCATAGCTGTTCCATCTGCTACTCTTCTGAATGCGTTTGATGGTCATTCTCACAGACCACATGGCATTATCCCAGCTTTTCCCATCTATGTTGGGGGAAAAACTTTAAATATAGAGGTTGAGATAGTTGATGCAAGCTTGGACTACAACCTTCTGTTGGGGCGAAACTGGATTTATGAGATGGATGCTATTGCATCCTCATTATTTTAGATTATTTGTTTCCCTCACAAAGGGAGGATTCTTACAGTTTACCAACTGGACTGTTCTCCTGTAGACCCGAATGCATCTACTGAATCAAATATCCCAAAGGTGGATAATGCCAAGCCGCCTGTTGAGAATTTAGGGGTTGGAATGTATTATTCTTTGATGGGTACTTTCAATATTCCACATCCTACCATTCATATAAATGCGATTTCATCCTCCAGGGTTCCTATTCGAAGAGAGTTCTTCAAAAATCATTATTTTTCGGACCCTTGGACCTTACCTTTGCCTACCTTCACATTAGCGGAAGGTCAAGTGGGTGGAATGGCATTTCCAATTTCTGCAGCTGAGATTGCTTATCAATCTATTGTTGACTCTGCAGAGTCCATTCCAGTTTCTCTTTCTCCAGAGGAGTTGGATGGCAATGTGGTTCCGGCTTGGACACTTAGTTCTTCTTCCACCCAGGATTTCCTTGATACCACTCTTCCATCTAAACATGCCATCCTGGAAGCTATGAATAGTGTAGATAGACTGTGGGATGATTTGCATCATCGGTCTTAATTTTTACCTGATTTGAGTGAAGTTGAATCGATTTTTCCAAGTCCTTCGTCTTCTGGTCCTGTTCACCTAGTCCTGAACCCTTTAGCACCGAAACAGGTATATGCTGAAGGGAACATGGCTGTGATTTCTCCGACTATCCTGGTGAACATTTCCAAAGATCCCAATGTTATAGAGAATGTCTTCATCGGAGCTGAATTTTCCCCTGAAGAGATTCAGCTTTACACTGACCTCTTTAAAGAGTTTAGGGATGTGTTCGCTTGGTCTTATGAGGAAATGCCTGGTATAGATCCATATATTGTCCAGCATGAGATCAAGACTTACGAAAATGCTAAGCCTGTGAGGCAAAAGCTTCGTCCAGTCAACCCTAGGAAGGCTGCAGCTATCAAAGCCGAAGTAGAGAAGCTGCTTAAGGAAGGATTTATTTTCCTTGTTCCTTTGACTGAGTGGGTTTCGAATCTTGTTCCCATGGATAAGAAACAAAAAACAATTCGAGTTTGCATTGAATTCAGAGACCTTAATAAAGCATTTCCGAAAGATAATTACCCCACACCATTTATAGATCAGATTATCGATGAGTGTGCCGGTAATGAGATTTTCTCCTTCATGGAAGGTTTCTTCGGATATAATCAGATTAATATCCATCCTGAAGATCAGCATAAGACTGCCTTTATTTGTCCCTGGGGTACTTTTCCTTACAATAAGATGCCTTTTGGTCTTGAAAATGCTCGGGCTACTTTTCAGCGGGCCATGTCATATGCCTTCCACGACATTAAACATATTATCGAGGCGTATTTGGATGATTTAGCTGCTCGTTCTCGAAAGAGAATGGATCATCCTGCTCACCTCTGGCAAGTATTTGAACGATGTCGTTTCTACAAGATTAGGTTGAATCCGAACACGTGTGCTTTCGCGGTCACATTCGGTCGGTTATTGGGATTTATAGTGTCTATGGAAGGGATTCGGGTAGATCCCTTCAAGGTAGAGGAAATACTTCTATTACCTCCCCCGTCTTCTATTCGTCAACTTCAAAGTCTACAAGGAAAAGCTAATTTTCTTTGAAGATTTATCGTAAATTATGCTGAAGTTACCAAAGGATTTATGACATTGTTGAAAAAGGGAGTCCCATTCTTTTGGGATGACTTCGCTCAGCGCTCATTCGATGCTTTGAAAAAAGCATTCACCTCTGCTCCTATATTGACTCCACTTGATTACAGCAAGGATTTCCTTTTGTATCTTGCAGCGGCAGAATCTACCATTGGTATGGTTCTGGTTCAGGAGGACGATGCTCTTGCAGAGCATGTTATATACTACCTTCGTCGAGGCTTGGTAGGACCTGAACTCCGGTATACTATGATAAAGAAGCTGGCTTTAGCAGCTGTTCATGCTCTACAACGACTCAGACATTATATTCTTCTACAAAAAACTTATGTTTTGGCAGCAGTCAATCCATTTCAGTTTGTTCTCAGTAGGCGAGTGATTGGGGGAAAATACAATAGATGGATTGTGATTTTGCAGGAATTTGATCTTGAGTTTATGTCTTCCAAGTCCAAGAAATCATTATTTTTTGCGGAATTAATCTCTGAGTTGCCCTGTGGAGAAGAGAGAGTTTATGATGAATCCTTCCCGGATGAACATTTGTTTCTCATCTCTGCACAGGATCCTTGGTATGGGGATATCATTGTGTATCTTCAGACTACGAAGTTTCCCTCTACTTTTTCGAAAGATGAGCGCCGTAAATTGCGTCACTTGGCTAAAAATTACTTAATTATTGGTGATGCTTAATACCGTTGAGGGGTTGATTCAATCCTGAGACATTGCTTAACTCTCAAAGAAGCTGAGGCTGTGCTAAATGATTGCCACAGTGGAGCTTGTGGTGGTCATTTATCTGGGCTTGCTACAGCCCAAAAAATCTTGCGTGTTGGATACTTTTGGACTTCGATTTTCCAAGATTGTATGGAGTCGGTCAAAAAGTGCCATCCATGTCAAGTCTATACTCGAAAAATGCACGCTCATCTAGCTCCGCGTTTTCCAGTCATTACTGTCGGTCCCTTTACAAAGTGGGGTATTGATTATACTACTTGTAAGTCGCCTTCGTCTAAAGGTCACAAGTACATTATTGTAGCATTAGACTACTTTACGAAGTGGGTTGAGGCTATGCCTACTTTTGGGAATGATGGTGAGACAGCAGCTCTTTTTCTTTTCAACCAAGTTATTGCTCCTTTTGGTATTCCTAGAGAGATTGTCACTGATCATGGCAGTCATTTTCAAAATAGGATGATGGCCGAGTTGGCTCTAAAATTAGGTTTCCGGCAGGAGCATTCGTCTCCTTATTATCCTCAAGCCAATGGGCAAGTGGAAGTCGTGAAAAAATCCTTGAAGACCATTCTTCAAAGGACGATTGATAAAGCTCGATCAAATTGGCATATCATGTTGTATCCTGCACTTTGGGCATACCGGATGTCAGTGAAAACTGCAACTGGATTTACTCTGTTTCAACTAGCTTACGGGTTGGAATCCATATTCCCCATTGAATGTGAGATTCCTTCTCTAAAGTTAGCTGTTCAGTTTCTTCCTGACACTTCTAGTCTCGAAGAAAGTCTCCTTCAGCTGGAACATCTTGATGAGCAGCGTCGTGATGCCGCTACGATGAATAAGGCGCATAAGAAATGAGTCAAAGTTCAGTACGATAAGGCAGTCAAACCTAGGGTTTTCTCGGAAGGTGACCTCGTTTTGGTCTATGCCCAAGAGAAGGATGCCTTGGGTACAGGAAAGTTTAAATCTATGTGGTATGGCCCCTTCATTGTTAAAAAAGTCTTTAAAAAAGGAGCGTATGCCTTGGTTGATTTTGAAGGAAATGAGTTGGCGGAGCCCAGAAATGGGCTCTATTTGAAAAGGTATTATGCCTAGGCTTCGGCCTCACATTTTTCTTTTGTATATAGTTAGTTTTTTTTTGTACATATCTGGTTTTTTGGTCTTTGATGTTATGGTGATGTTTTTGATCTACTTTGGCAGGTTGTGTCGAATTTCATGAGTCATTATGGTTTCACCGATGGTGCTAGTAGACACACCCGGAACTTGGCTTCCGCGGCTTGGGTGCTTCATTATCCATCCGGTCAGCTGTTAGTATCAAGAGGAGCCTGCATTGGTCCTAATTCCAATAATGTAGGAGAGTACAATGCAGTTATTTATCTACTCTCAGAGGCCATATCTTTGGGTGTTGAGTCATTGGTAGTTTTCTTGGACTCCCAGCTAGTGGTGTCACAGTTGAACAATACTTATCGGGTTCAAGATCCATTCTTACTCTGGTTTTTTTTAGGGTACATTTGTTACAGCGATCATTTCAGTTTTTAACATTCATTCATATTCCTCGTACAGACAATTGGATGGCAGAATCATTAGCTAATCAAGCAATTGATTGGCATATTAATCATTCAATACATTAAATTTAATCATCAAAAACATCATGCATTTTTTATACATTTGTCACATCACATCATAAACCGCTGTATATATATATCATCAGAGTGTTCAAAAAATATACAAAAATTTGGATCCATATGTCATACAAAATCAGGGCTTATGCCCGATCATGTTCAGTATCAAAAATATACAGTCATCCAGTAATCATGTCTATCTACTCCTGTGGCCCCTGCCCAATATTTGTGTTCTTATAGAACATGATGGCAGTAGCGACACGGCGGAATAATCGCACCCAGTCACGTGGTACTCCCACTACCTGTCTCTGGATAGCCTCAAGTAAATCTTCCACAGCAGCCATAGGCACTTGGTGAGTCAAACCCTCCAAGTTCCTCTGAATAGCATGGAGGGTCCTGCCTGGGTCTTCAGTATCTGCCTCGCCTCTATGGCGCTTGTGCCGTGGGTAGCCCTCAGGACGGATTGGTCTAGTATCTGTATCATGGTCATCATAATATTGTAAGTCATTTTGAATCCAATCAAAAAAAATGTTTTTTTTCACATTTTTTCACATATATTGAAAAAATCATGAAAAAATCATATAATTAAAAAATTGCAATCTCACTGATTGCGCCCCATGCCGAGCCAGGTGGAAGGACAAGGTCTAGATCACCGCGGAAATCCATCTCGGCATAGGGATAGTCCTCCACTGCGATGAATTGTTCCTCCCACCATTGGAAGAACTTGTCGTCCCAGGTGGTTTGGGGAACTTCACTTCCCCCTAGTCTCTTCATCAGATCAGCCCATCGGGCAATTCTTGGGTCTCTTGGGCTATTGATGGAGGAGATCACTTTGGGTCGAAGCCCAAGAATCTTCTCAAAGAAGAATGTCATCAAAATGGTTCCATACCCGAAATTCTTTGTTTTAGCTTTCTGGATGGAGGTCAATTGTTTCTTCATGTTGATTAACAGAGCTGTACACCAATCATACAGGTGAACTAGGCACTCCACAGCTATGGTCATCTGGGTCCTAGATGCCTGATGCAAGGAAGTAGATCCTGCTACCCTGCCAATGGTAAACAGGAGAATCTTCATGTGAAGATCTCTAAAATATTTTATGGCAGTCTGAGTCCCTACTTTTTTGGACTCCTCTACACAGTAGACGTGGACATAGTCATCCACCGTAAGCCCTCCAAAAGGCTTGCCGTGCAAATCTAGTGGGTCTCCCCTCCATGAGAGTCCAGTAATGAAGTAGATGTCTTCCACCTCTATGTGTATAGGCATTTGGTCTATCACGAAGCAATATTCCTCCGTTTCGCAGTAATTTTACCAGCATTTCAAGCAACCAGACATTACTTTTCATGTTTGGCATTTTGAAGACTCTTAGCAATCCGCAATTTCAGAGGATGTCGAGCGATTGTTGATCTTGCATCACTTCATTATCAATTTCACTATGCTCACGTTCCCTCCAGGTGATGGTCATCCTGAAAAAAATCATTTATTTTTTCATTAGATGCATCTTTTACATCACGGACTGCGCATACGTGACTTCCCTTGCAGACAATCGTGTACCATACGCAGGTTCGTCTGCACGAACCCACGTATGCGCAAAGCCCTAAATCAAAACAAATGTTTTTTATGGTGAAATTTCCAAATTTTAACTCTATTAATGGACAAAATTGATAATAATGGTGGATTAAGAGCTTACCTGACTGATCCGACGAAGTTTAATCGTTGATTGCTCCTGTTTTAACGAAAGAGGGTTTTTTCTCCAGAGCTTTTTTTTTCCAAATCAGTAAGTAATAATGAACCAAATATGAGGTAACATGTGTATTTATGCCTAGAAATTGAAATTTTTTTCGAAAATTTGTTATGCCTATTTTTTTCAATCTATCTTAAGCTACATAACCCGGGTGCTTGTAAGTGTCAAGATTGGTATATTTTCAGGTACATTTCGATGAAGTTGAGATTTTTTTCAGTTTTTTTTTTATCCATGAATGTTGACCTGCTATGGTAGGTATATGATCTTCACTGGAATATACGTTAGGAAATCCAACTTCTGTTGCATTTTGCATACTAGCCTCCATTCTGATCACTTGCCGTAGGGTCGATCCCATCAGGTCATGAGTATTTCACCCATTTCACTTGCTGATTATTTAATCATGACTTGGTGGTAGAGCCTTCCTTTACATGGGCTTCCTAGTTAGTTCCTTGCTAGCACTTGCTGCCCATGCTGCGCTTTATGTAGGCTCAGGAGTCCTCTTTAGTCCCACCATGACTTATGTGTTGAAGCTTCATTCTTCTTATTCACTATCATTTTTTTTGGCTATTACCCTAGAGGCTCCCTGGTGTTGTTGAGTTGTATTATTGCATTGCATATTGGCTACTTGTTTATCCTGGCCTTCAGCCGGCTTCATTTGGACTCGATGTTTAAGCCATCTTTTGACCTTGACTTTCTGTACAAGTTAGCCATTGCATGCACTTAGCTATCGTGACTTGACACCCTTCTTACCCATGGATGGAACATTCCTTTGAGTATCGTTGACCATTTTCCAGCACCTTGCATTGGGAATAGGATGGTAGCTATTCCAGGAACTAGTGCATCTGTTTCCTGATACTCGTTATATCCATTGTACTATAACATTCTTTTATTCTTTTTCAGGCTTATTATATGAAAAATACAAAAAAAAAATTAATATGAAAAAAAGAGCAGGAACGGGATGTTATTTCATAATTTGATGGAAGTACAGTATCTGTTTGTCGCCCTTGAACAAAGCACATACTGTTATATATTTCCTTCATTTGGGATGGTTTTAGTTTCGACCTAGGTTCAACTATTACCTTGTTTCACTAGTCAGTCCTCCTCCGGTTGGTTATCTCTTCCAATCATATGGAGAGTTTGTTTTTGCCTCTTGCATAATAGAATTATACAGTGTCATTATTTACTGCCATGGTCATCACGAGTCGTGCTTTTGTTCAAGGGAAGTTCAACTAGAAGTCGGCCATTCTGTGGTGTCTCTTGACTTATTATTCAGTCGGCCTTCCCGGTATTTTCAGTATCTTGTTCTATCACATTAGATGTTTGGCCTTTACTCGTGCTAGTTTGAGAAGGTCTCCATTAACTTCTTGCTAGCGGGTTTGTCTCTTATCGACTACAACATATTTCTCTGAGATTAAACCTAGAGCCGCACCCTGGCCCTATTTCCATCATTGATAGGTGACCTTGTGCTCGGCATTTGATCATCATTATGGGTCTTTGACTAAGTGGTTTTCCTTGTGTTCGACGTCAGCATACATTATCACACTTGGGATTCGTGCAATACCTTGATTTCCATTTGACCCTATCGGTGGATATCTCACCTCTATGTCAGCTTTCATTATTGGTTGGTTCAGAAGGTTTCTTCCATGCGCTAGCTTCATCTTGTGCATGTCAGAAACATACTTCGGTTTGGTTCCGTCACTTTGCTTCATCCGATTCCTTCCAAATCTTGGCCTGCGGGTTACACTCATGCTGGACTGATGTGGGATGCCTTAATGTCTTCCTTCCAGCAGATATTTTCCCATCGACTCTGACTCATTGCTCTGGGAATAAGATCTAGCGTCTTTTGTCACTACCTTAGGGTTTGCATTCATCAGTGGAAAACTCTTCGCTATCGACAGTGGGGATTCATTATTGCCTCCTAATTGGTAGATTCTTCCAAGTGTTCGACTTCAACTCATTCATTCGCACTTGTTAGATTGTACTGGGGAACCTTGACACTCATTATCATTATCGGTGGGTCGTCTCGCATTTGTTAATGGTATACATTATTGATCGGTAATCAAACGATTTCTCACATGGTCGACTTCAGCTCATTTATTCCCATTGTGTAGAATTTTTCCATAGTGATCGGTGAAGACCTCGGGTTGCATCAACATGTTTCGGTTCACTTTTGATAGTCCATTCAGTTTCTGCCAGTGATTTCGTCCACCCTTTTATGTTGCAGTGTCAGTACAAAAGCATCATATATGTTGGCTCTCGAGTTGCGTGATTTTACCATGTGCTCCACCCCTTATGATTTGGTACCTAGAGGTTCCATTACTTTTGTGATCAGACATCTATTTTCAGCATCATTGATCAATTTTTTATATGTGATACTTGGACATTGATTCCAACTTGTACTTCTGGGCCATGCTCAGAGGATTCATTGTGTACTTTCAGTTCATCTATAATTGTATACATTCTGGATCTATTTTTCACTGAGCATGGGTATGCCCGCCTCAGACATGAGCTGACTCTCTGTTTTCTTTCATTGGTTTTTGGCAGGCTGAAATCTGGTGAAGTCCTCTCTTGTCCTCGCGAATATCTTTCTATGCCCATATTACATTTCGGCCATCATGTACCCCTTCTGACCTCATATATTAGGGGGCATTTGTTATAGCATCATTTTTCACCCTCATGTGATTCATGATTGTCTCTTTGGCCATGGGCACCCTTTCCCACAGACTTGAAAAAAGTTCATAAAAAACAGTGTTTCAAAACCCATACACAGATATGCCTAGAATTTTACACATGTGTACGCGAGTCCAGAGATACTTTTCCACGTATGCCATTAAAATAATTAAAATATATATATAAAAAACCCTATTTTCGAGGCTGGGTTGATGGTTATTCCCGTAATTCAACCACCCCAGCCTGTGGCCAACTGTTTCCAACTGATTGAAAATACTTTGAGGGAGTATAAAAGCCCCTCATATGCATGGCCTAAGGGAGAGAGAAAAATTATAGACATTATACTCTGTTGGAGCCCAATTCAAGTCTGATTTCCCGTGCCTCCTACACTTCCCAGGTATTTATAGGAAACCCTTGTTTCTTGAATATGTTCATCAGCTTATATGTCATCTCGTGTGCACAAGTCTTGGAAGAATCCTAGCGAGGCAAGGGCGGGATGGATCCAGACGACGGTCTGTTCGAAGATCGTGGAAGGATTTAGGTGTTCTCTCCACCTTTCTATTATTGTACATGATGTTTGTAATGAAGAAGAACCATATTGTTTCCGAATTCACGTGTTAATATCTGATTATGTATGTGAAAAGACTGTTAATTAACATTTATTATTGTTGATATGATGTTTCACATGGATTATACTGACATTCAGGAAATATATATGCTGTACAACTAGATTTCCGTGCACATTTCTTCTTGATTTTCAGGTTGAAGAGGAAGAAGAGTTGCTGGGGGTTTGGACCCTGCGGGATCTACATCAAACGTAGGATCTACGGGTGAGTTCTAGAACCGATAATATCTAGTTTTTAGCGTACAATTTTGGCTTGAATAGTATTCCCTGATTTGTGGAGGTTTCTGACCCAACGACCTCTAGGGAGTTATTTCCCGAAACAGTTAAGCAACCATTTCTATTGTTAGGGATATTCGTCATGCATAGCTAAAGTAGGATCTTTTCATACACATGCGATAAGATTTTACACTAACATCCAATCCCACAAGTCAAATCGATATTGGATTCTTCAAGAAATAGTTATGTCCAATATCCTACGATGGCTTGATTATTGATTGGTTTAGTATAAAAAACTTGTACGAATTTCCATGTGTCAGCGTTTCTACCTTCAACCCTCAATATGCTACACAAAAAACTACAGTCTGTGCACTTTTAGCCATGTTTTTACAAAATTCAAATCCGATTCTCGGAGAGAAAGTTTTGACGATTTTTCTTCGGTCACCTGTTTGAGATTGAATTTTGGAGCCTGCAAAAACCGTTATTTCCTCAGATCATATCTTCAAAAATATAGCGAAATAGGATTTGAAATTTGTATGCAAATTTCACTAATAATTTGAATCCACGTGGTTTAAATTTAAACTTCTGAAGCCTCATAGAAAACTATTTATGGTGAAAATGACAAGATGGCATGTTTGAAGAAGCGAAATCCTAGAATCCAAAGCTCTGAAACCAAATTTTATGCAACCAACTCAAAAAATAGAAGAAAAGACAGATCAATGACTTAAAAATTAACCTCTTCGAAGGGGAAACCTCCTTTATATTACATAAATGAACAATTATTGGATGATACAAATGATAAGACCTACTTGATATATATAGGAGTCTAAGGGGTCACAATATAATTAGAGCATGTAAAAACTATACAAACAATATGTATTCCAATGGATTCAATCTAATCATGCAATATAATAAAGCAAAATATTGAATCCTTCTACAATTAATTCTACGGAAATTATACATGATCGCATAATCACCCCAAGTAAAAGAAATAAGTAAATCAATCCACAACACCTATATTTTTCCTGGGGAAATAAACCTGCTCAATACCCCTCTATCTATATTTTATAATGAACCAAAGAATCATGAAACAATACAATGCATTCTTTCTCACAAGAATCTGCTGCACTCTCTTGACTGTCTCACATTGATCCAGACAAAATTGGGCCAACACTTAGCCAATTATCAGCTTGTCTTCAGCCTGCCTTGCTCACGCAATCCCTGTGGAATGAAATCCCTATTATTTAGGAATTTTAGCCTTCCTTGACTGCGCAAGTATCATGGGAAATCCTGTGGTATTTTAACTGCATCCAGGCAGTTTGCTAAAAATACAACTGATAGTCAACTTCCCTTTAACCTTTGTCTCAACTGAGTCTCCACTAGAACTGATATGCATGCATCTATTAATATTAAATCGTCAGTCACTTGAGAGATCACTGCATGTGAATTAAATATGATTTAATTCACTTGACCTCTCACTAGTGCAACAATCAGTTACAACTAGTTAAACTGATTTTAACTCACTTAATTAAGTTAACTGATTTCTCATGCATTCAACTAATACACTAACTACAACTTGGACTCTAAAACAAATAGAATCACTCTACATGCCTCACCAACCACCCTCACCTCGAATTTTATGAGCTAAATGAGTATATCACACCCAATTAACTATTACAAGTGATTATGAGATAAGATTACAATCTATTTAAGGGAAAAACAAATTTGACACACATTTCTTCTAATCTAATTAAGAAATAATTAAATCAAAAGCCTCCATGGTAGCCATTTCTAGATACCATTTTCTGGATGTTGTTTTTGGATTCCAATTTCACTCTTTCTTGTTGCAAATTTCAACACTTCCTCTCAACAAGAAAGGAATCAATCTGTCCCGATCCGGTACCTTTGGAATGTTCTGCATGCAACACCTCTCTAGTGTTGTTTGCACATGCAACTATCCTGAAAATGAATAACCTCCAAACAACTGAATCGATATAATGCATCTGTCATCAGAGTCTTCTGACTGCTGGATCCTACTACACATGTCTATTGGGCTCTCTCCGCTATTGACATCTGCATCCATGTACTCTAGTGAGCCTTGGTATTGCACCAAGAGTGATGCAAGTCCTAGGGGCTACCCTACTTTACTTTATCAACCCGGGGTTCGTACAAACTTAGAGGTGATAGTGCTATATACACAATAGATGAATTTTGTTCATGTCATCCTCTTCTGCTTTAAGAAAGGGTGCTATTTCTTAAAATATGATAAAAACTAAAAAGTAAATTGTTGAAAAGAAATGACAGAAAGGAAACTAACTTAATTTGCAAAAATAAAATGATGGAAATTAAAATAATTTAATGTGCAGGAAGGAAATGACAGAGAGAAACTAAATTAAGTTTCTAAAAATAAATGACAGGAATGGAATTAATTTAATTTGCAAGAAAGAAATGACAGAAAGGAAACTAATTCTAAACCACACTTAACTTGGACAAATGGCTAAATGCACTCTATTTATCCTATGGTCTATCTACCATGCGTCTACCCATGAAAATAAGTTATTCATGACTTAATCCTAATTGAAAGAGTGTTGAGTTTGCATCTTGGAGGATATAAAAGGGGCTAAAGAGGCTAATGGAGGGCTTAACACGTGAAACAGGGATTAGAAGTGGAAAGCAGGGGTTTAAACATGATAAAAGCTTTATTATAGCACAAAAATGGCTTTGGAGCTGAATGAATTGAGAAGTGCGATGGCGGAGACGCAATGGAGGAAAAATTTGCGATTTGCGATATTGTAATTGCAACTTCGCAGAGTTGGAGCGATAAGTGTTAAAGAAAGAAACAAAAAGGTTGTGATGAGTGACCTACGATGCGGCGACAATATCGCATCAGCATTCGGAAGCGATAAGTGTTAAAGGAAACAGGTAAATGTTGCGGTTTGCAAAGTGTGATGTATGGTAGCGGAAGATTCGAGGAGAAGGGGCGAAAGTCGATTTTTATTTGATGAGTTTGAATGGTTTCTGTGTAGTACCAAAATGCAATTGCGATATTTCACAATCGGGGTTTGGAAGAAGAAGGTGTTAATGAGAATCACATGGAAGTGTGATTTGCGATGTAGCAGAGTTCGGAATCGGTGTTTGGAGTGGTAGGTCTTAAAGAAAAGGGAAAAGGTTGCGGTGAGCGATTTGCGATGTGGCGAATATCTTAATCGGCGTCAGGAAGCAATAAGTGTTAATGGAAGTAAACTAAACATTGCGTTTTGCATTAAGAAGGTAAGGCAATCATGAATAACAAAAGCCAAAGAAATGAGGTGATCTAAAGGGTTTTTCAAGTGTTTTTGGGAATAAAATGTGGGTGCAACAGTAAAAAGAAGTGGAAAACAAGAGGGAATGGAGGCACACCAGCAGTGCTCAGAAGTGTAACACACCTGCAGATTCATGCACTGAAAGAAAATAAAAATGCGTGATAAAAAAAAATGAAAGAGAGACTTGGACTTGGTAATGTAATTTCTTCCCTAAACTAAAAAATAAAGCAATTTTGGCCTGTGGGAAGGTCTACCCTGCTCGAAATCTATTAACAGAGATGAGAGGGGGAGGCTTGACCACAAATTTTGGATTTTTCCCTCTATTCTACTACTCACAAGCAAATTAACTACAACAACACACTGGAAGAAAAACTAAACATCAATGAAACTATTAAAAGCATAACTAATTGAATGACATAAACAAAACTAGCTTAATGGTAGAAAGGAAAAGATAGTAACACCAGAGAAGATGAGGCACATGGATTGGGCCCTAACCCACGAGCCTAGCTCTCTAAAACTTCAATCAGTAAAATGAAATTAGTCTGCTCATTTCATAAAAGAATAACCTCATACATCTCTGAAAGTTTGATCTCTGAGTAAAATAATAAGCTCAATAGCTTACAACAAATTTTCAACTAGAATCAACTAACTGACTAACTCTTCCTAGCTCTAGCTCTGCTCTATTTATTCTATAGGGCAAATACCAAAAACTCCCCAGAAAATATTGATTGAGTCCATTTGACTCCAAGTAAATAAATATTGAGTGCTTGGCTGCCTCTAGAATTCGAATTACTTGAAATAATTCTTGGGAGATCCTTTGGCTGCCTTTGGAATTTGAATTGATGGAGAGAATCTCTGGAATCCTTTGGTTGCCTTTGAGAGTTAAGGAGGGTGGAAAATCCTCCAATAATTTCTCCTTGCTATCTCCTCCAAGTCTTTATGATAAAATATTTATAAAAATTCTTAATAAATCATGATTTTCTGCACTCAACCTCATATTAGGCACTCAAAGTATTTTAGACTTAATCACCACCTATACTAGCATCATAAAACCAAATAATAATAAAAATCCAAGAAAAAGAGATCTAAGAAGGAAAAAATGTGACCATTAACCCCTCCGAATATGTCTAATGATGGAGCTCATCATCACCCTCCTACTGAATGGTTGCTCATCCTATGAGCAACTAATCCTCCTCCTGCATTTCTTTTAAGGCTTTGATAGCCCCCCTGATTTCCTAAGGAAGAAGTGTGGGACTTTCCCCAAGGGGATAAAAACCATTATTATTTTATGCATTCTCCCATTCTCTATCTTGTGCATGTGTGTCCTTTTCATCATTCAACCCCAACAACAGAGGTGTGCTGAGATTTAGTCCCAACCATTGGATATTTTTGGCCTGCATGGCCCTCTTGTATAATGGTGCCTTTCCAATGCACCCCTCAGTATTTCTGGAGTATGGTACTCCCTGTTCTTGAGGCTGTGAGGGAGGCTGTTCCATCTCCTCTGGTTGGCCATAATGCACTCATCTTCTATCTTCCTAGAAACATCATCAAAGTGGATTATCATCTGGGTTTGAGTCTGAAGGTAGCTTTCAATCAGTGAAAGGTCCCTTTCAATCTCTCGATGGCTAAGGATGACTCCTCTTGGGCTGAAAAATTCTGGTCTGATATATAAGGGTTCTCTATTTCTTCTTCCCATGACCCTCCATATCTCTTTTTCTCTAGTGTCATAATTCACCATCCAAGATATCAGAGCCATCAAATGCATATCCCCCATTGTAGGATTGGGGTCCCAAATATCTAGTTTTGTCAGCACAAGGTTATGCACATAAAACTCTATCATCTTTTCTTGATCAACCATGTTAACTTGCTTGTAGAAATTCATGAATTGCCTACTATCTTGGAAAGGTAGTGATCCATGGGAGGCTAGAGTTTTGATTTGAAATAGAAGCCATTGCTCCTTGAGGTACACAACATGTGAGTCAGAAGGGAATCTGTGCTGAAGGGATTTTATGCATAAGTCTACCATGGTGGCTACTTTCTGTCCTTTTTGCTGTAATTTCTCCTTTAGTGCTACATTTTATGCCCGTGCCTTCTGCAGCTGCTCCTTCAGAACCATTTCTTCAATTATTTCTTCCTCCCTTGGTGATTATTCAATGATAATCATGCTCATGGGAGGAGTTTCTGGCTCTCTCTGACTTATCCTCTGACTCTTGTTAGCTCTGAAATACATAGAGGTATGTCTTTTTCTCCTTGCACTTAGAGAAGCTAAGGTGGCAACTACCTCTTTGTATTGGAGGGATGTGGTGCTATGTTGTGCGTTTGCTTCTTGCCCACTTTCTGCTATGTCTATGACTTCTATGGCCATCTCTTCTATTTTTCCTTGGCCCTTTGGCTCTTCCTCTTATTTCTCTTGTTCCTCTTCTGGTTCTTCTTCTTCTTCTGGTTCTTCTTCCTCTACTGGTTCCTCTTATTATTCTTATCTAAGGCTAAAAGTGAAATTCGACCTTGTTTGGGTTGCTATAAAAGTTTCCCTGCTTATATTTACGAAAGAGGACCAGGCCATGGGTAGGGTGACGCTATTCTGCTGTTGCCGCTGCATGTTTTCCAAAAATACGCAGCTGAGGCTCACTATTGCTACGCTACAAGATTTTGTCGATCTCTCTCCCTTAATTTTTTTTTTTTAATTTACTAGTTTGGATGAGACGAGCCCTCTTTATTAGTAGACTGCACAACTAATTCTTTGTTGTAGATAGTTATGTAACGTGGCTCGGCTCCAGTTTCTATTGTAGACAATTAGACCCTCTTATTGTTAACTGGATGATAGTGTGTGTCTCCTCCTCTCGTCCTCCTCCACTCCAACTGATTAATTTTTTTTTGCTGGCCTAGGTGGCATGTACTTCCAGTTTTTTTCTAGCCATACCTCATGGTGGTGGCCAAGTTAATTGTCCACCTTTCTGCCTCTTAAAATCTTAGTCTGCAAATTTAATTAATTTCGACTATTATGAATACATAACGAGGGGTGAGGGGCTATACCTGAGCTTACTAGTTGATGTCAAGGCAGTTGCAGGAGTTGGATTTTGGAGAAAAGCCTCTTATATGCTGCATTCTTCACTATTTTCTGTTCTTCGAGTGAGAAGCTTGCTGAATGAGAAACTATCTGAGTGAGCTGCTGATCTTTCTTTGATGTTTCTTCCTATTGGAGACGCTGCATGGGGATGCTATAAATGCCATGGGTGGCACTCTTGTATTTCTTGGGGTCTTCTTTATTGACTCCTCCTTGTTTTTTCTTTGCAGTCCGTGAATAATCTTTGTTTTTGAAGGAACTTCCTGATGTTTGTAGCAGTTTGTGGCTTGCTTTATTTTGCTACATTGTGCTCAGGAATGGAGGAATATGGTGTATGGAGGTGATGGAGGAAGTTATGAAAATGAATGGAGTGAATGATGGGATGGATGGTAAAATAGAATAAGGGAAAAAAATATGAATTCTTCCCAGTGTTTCCAGAAACCATTAATAATCTGCATAACAAAAAACACAGAAAACACAAAAATGCAGATGTATTTTTGTTTTTGTTTTTTTTTGAAAGAAAGTGGGCTACCTCCATGGAGGTTTTCAACCCACAGAATTGCCTTAGGCACCTCAGAGAGGTTTTCACCCATGGATCTTTATTCTCTTTTCTTTTTTCTCTTTTTTTTTTGGAGCAAGTGAGCTGCTTCCATCGAGGTTTTCAACCCACAAGTTTCCTTGGGTGCCTCAGAGAGGTTTCCACCCATGAATTTTTTATTTTATTTTATTTATTATTATTATTATTATAAGGAGGTGTGGGAAACTATGGAGTTTCCCATCACATACACCTCTCTACTTATTGAATTTTTGAACTTTTCCTTTGGCAAAGAATTTTTTAAAATTTTAAGTTTGTGACCATTGACAAGCAAGGGGATTCCTTCCTCATCTATTGTTCTGATTTGAAATGCGCCATTATAAATTTTTTTTTCCAATGTGTAAGGTCCCAACCATCTTTTCATCATCTTGCCTTTGAAATATTTAAACCTTGCATCATACAACAACGCCCAATCTCCTTCTTGGAAGGTCTTTCCTTTGATGTTATTGTTATGTCAGACCTTCCTTTTCAGCTGAAATACCTCCGTGTGAAGAATTTCTTGCATTCTGAACTTGTCCAATCCATTTAGTTGTAACAACATCTATTTTTGGGCATTTTATCGATCTAGATTTAATTCAACTTCCATTCTTAAAGTATTGAATTCAAAATCAACTAAAAGTAGAGCTTTATTACCATAGAAATTTTCATAAGGAGTGAATCCTGTTGTTGTCTTCGAAGTCGTGTTGTAGGCCCATGTAGCTTCCACCAATCTATCTACCCAATATTTTCTACTGCTTCTCACAACCTTGGTGAGGATGCTCTCTAAAGCTCTGCCAGTTACTTCTACTTGGCCATTCGCCTGAGGGTGATAGGTAGTATAAGTTTTATGCTAAATCTTGTGCTTCCTCAAAAGATTATCAATGAGGTGATAGGTGAATTGTGCTCTCCGATCAGTGATTATTTCTCTGGGGTATCTAAACTTGTAAAACACATTATCCCTAAAAAAATCTACTACTTTCTCCTCGGTTTCTACCTTCACTGCTTTTGTTTCAGCCCACTTTGTCAGGTAATCAGTGCAGACTATGATATAATTCTTTTGTCTAGATGGTATATCGATAGGTCCAACAAATTCCATGCCCCACTTATCAAATGTCTCAAGATCCACTTGAGGGTGTAAAGGAATTTCATCCCTTTGTGTGGGTTTCCCCATCCTCTAGCACTGGTCACACCTACTGGTGTATCTTTTGGAATCTTGATGAAGGGTAGGCCAATAGTATCCTGCCTGCAAAAATTTGTATGTTCTCTTTGCAGCAAAGTGGCCTCCACATGGGTTGTCATGACATGCAGAGAGGATATCAAAAACTTCTTCCTCCCTCACACATCTCCTTAGGATTTGATTTGGGCCTAGCTTGAAAAGGTTTCCCTCAATCCATGTGAAGGGGACACTTTTTCTAATGATTCTTCTCCTCTCCCTGAATGAAATATTATGAGGGAGTATCCCAGAAACCAAGTAGTTGGCTATATCAACAAACCATGGTGCTGATATATCAAAGAGGTGCTCATCTGGAAGCTGATCATCCACCATTCCTTCTTCTCCTGTAGGGAGAGCTAACCTAGACAAAAAATCTGCAACAACATTCTCCTTTATAGGTTTATCAATAATAGTCAAATCAAATTGATGCAAAAGAAACAACCATCTAAATATCCTAACATTCACATTTGGTTTGTTCATTAAATACTTGATGGCTGCATGGTCAGTGTGAACAAAGGTCTAATATCCAGTTACATAATGCCTGAATTTGTTCAATGCATGGACAATGGCTAACATCTCCTTCTCAGTAACAATATAATTTAGCTCGGCCTTTGACAAATTCTTGCTGATGAAATCAATGGCATAAGGGATTTTTTCCTCTAATTGTCCTAATGCTGCCCCTACATCTTTATCGGATGCATTAGTGTGGATGTGGAAAGGCAGAGTCCAATTTGGACCTTAGATGATGGGGGCAGTGGTCAAATATTCCTTAATGAGCTCAAAAGCCTCTTGACAAGGACCAGACCAAATAAAATCAGAATCCTTGGCCAGTAACCCAAATAATGGCAAAGCCGTCTTGCTGAAATTTTTGATGAACCTTTTATAGTAACCAGCTAAGCCTAATAAATTCCTGACATATTTCTGCTTTTGAGGAGTAGGTACCCTTTTGATAATAGTGATATTTTTCGGGTCTACCTACATTCCTACTTGGGAAATGGAGTGTCCTAATAAAACCCCTTCTTCCTTCAGGAACTCACACTTTTATGGGCTCAAGGAGAGATGCATCTCAATGCACCTTATTAGTACTTTACCCAAATTGGAGAGAGCTTCCTGGAAGTCATCCCCATATGGTGTGAAATAATCCATGTATATTTCTACAGAGCCATGGAATAACTCAGAAAATATGCTCAGGACAACTCTTTGGAAGGTAGCTAGGACATTGCACAACCCAAAGGGTAAGAATCTATAAGCGAAGGTACTCCAAGGGTAGGTGAAAGTAGTCTTATCCTGGTCTTCAGGGATAATTTGAATCTAATTGTACCCAATGAACCCATATAAAAAGGAAAATAACTTCTTCCCTGCAAGGCCATCTAGGACTTGGTCTATAAAGGGAAAAGGGAAATGGTCTTTCTCGGTGGATTTGTTAAGTTCTCTATAATCAACACAAATTCACTTCTTCCCATTCTTATTTGGGACTAAGACAATAAGAGATACCCACTCACTGTCGGATATTGGATATATGAACCCTGCATCCAATGGTTTCTACAACTCTTCTTTGACTATGTCCTTCATATCCAGGTTCATCCTTCTTTGGGGTTGTCTCATAGGCTTGCATCCTTGTTTGATGTAAATATGATGTTTGCACACTTAAGGATGCACCCCTTTCATGTATTTTTAATCCAAAGAAAATGCATCTAGATTCTCTTTCAAAAGTTGGCACAACTGCTTCTCTTCTTCATTCGAGAGATTCAGGTTGATTTTCAAAGAACTGGATGGGCCAAAATCAATAGCTTTGTTGGATTCAGAGGTTGAATCAACTGAATGCACTTCCATCAAAGGTTGGATTTCAGACTCTTTGACTAAGGTTTCAAGAGGAATGTTATTTGAGGACTGGTTTTGAATGGCATGGTCGATGAGTTCATATTCATCAATCTACCCCCCTCTAAGAGCAACATCTATGGTACACATAGGGGCAGTGTTGTAGACGTTACAACACCTCACCCAAAATTTTGGGCATATTTAAAATTTCTGGTCCCCCCTCGCTCGCTAAAATGAAACACAAAGCTATCTCTACTCGTAGTCTTTGAACCTTCTCACCATCATGACAATATTTTTTCACCGCCAACCATGCCATGTGGGAGGATCATGGCTGCACTGAATGAAAACTTTCCGTGCATTAAGTATATTCGTTAAGCCCTTTCACCGTGGGTCATTAGGCATTTTGTTTGGGTACTGCACTTAAACTCATAATCTCATATAAATTATGTGGGGGGGGGGCTTTCTCTAAAAGGTATTTGTGAACTAATAGATATTATAATGTCTCCTGCAAGTCAACCCCATGGGTGATATACCCCAACAATGTCATCACTGCACCGAGGGAAAGAAACTGAAGTTAAAACAACAAGGGCGCAGTTGCGGGACATGACACTTTCATACCCTGTCCACATGGGGATGAGAACTAAGGCTACAGTGGAAAATCTCATCAAGGTAGATGACAAGGATAAGAGTATTTCAACCTGAAATATGGGAAGTGGAAGATATGTATCACATGTATGCAAGGAACAAGAGCGCACCAGTTGAGGGGATTTTTGGTCACAATTAAGCGACAACTTCATTCCTAAAAGGAGAGGGTTACCTTATTCGAATGGTTATATAATTAAATGATGGGTTGAATCAGCAACATCAATTTTCCATGTGATAGTTGTGGCAGGGCTTCTGAAGGCAACCTTGTCATTCCAAATTTCCATTGTCATAGCATCCGACGGGATCCTAGTGAGTTTAAGGACATATATGACAAATATCACTCTATCGATTTGCTTGGAAATGATGTGAGGACTGTTATAAAGCTGCTCGAAGGCATGATGAAAATTTTGACTACAGCATGAGCAATATTTTCAACCTCGGGATTAAAGCTTGGTCTCCTGTCAATTTCTTAAGGCTGATGTGATACGGACTTATCCATTTTCCAATCAATTGTCCTAGGATTTTTTTGTTTCTTCTCCTATTGTTGGTCACTATGGGGAAAATACAGGTTCCTTGCACGAGGTAATTGTATTAACAACTATCAACTGCACCCCTACTAAAACTCTATTACTACACGAACCGGTTTCTTGTAGAAAGATTGGGATATATAGGAGTCTACAGGTATGTTCCCTGATATGAATACAGCAAGTCCCTCAGTGTTGGGGGTGAGGAATTTGTGCATCAAGTTACTTATAGCGTGGATACGTATATCGAATTTCATGTGGTTAATCAAAAAGATAAACTTATCAACCTCTCATGTTTCCCTTTGGAAGACTTCATATCATATTTTCGATCTGTGACCTCGCAGATGAGAAAAGGCATTGGATAGTTTGATAGGATTTTATTGGGAAACATATATCAATTTTTTTACAAACAAACTGTAGAGGTCCTATGGCTGTTTTGAAACCACCAAAAATAAGTTAGTTAGATATTAGTGGGGTTCCTGAAATATGTCCATAACAACATCATTAAGATATGCTACGAAGGTGAGAACTCCAATAATCCATCACATAGTCATTCTTGTTTTTAAGTTTTGAATTTTCACTCAAGACACTTTGGACAACTTGGACTCTTTTTGAGTTGCGGAGGAAATACACATAGCTAACGCGACCGCACCGCGTGACCAGGAGTTGCGGAGCTACCAAGGCGGTGCGGAAGCACTTGATAACTGGAGATGGAACAGAGATAAGTACAGATGAAAGAGATACAGCAGAAAACAGGAGGTAGAACATGCAGACATCAGAAGAGAAGTCGGGAAAAGCCAGAGCAAAGACGCAGAGAAGCCGCCAGTCGCGACGAGCGGGTGAATAAAAGGCGATCACCCGACTGAAGAAGAGAGAGGTTGGTTGATCGGTTGCGGTTGAGGGATGATTGCATGCGGAAGCAGCCGCGGAGGAATCAGACCTGTTCTCTCCATTGGTTCCTACTCTCTATGTTCGTCTTCTCTGTTCTTAGATCCATCTGTATCTGATTTATGAGTTATCAGAGAAGGAAGCTATGTAATCATGTAATTGGTTGAAGAATAATATAAAGAAGGATTGATGTCTCTATGTTTTGGGTTATGGGTTATGATGTGTTTGCACTACTTTAAAATTTTTAAGTTGCGACTGTCTGAATACTTGATTAGTGATCTTGCATGAACATTCTGGTATATGTAATGGATTCTCTTTCTTTCTGTGGTTGCGAGTTTATTCCTCACCTGTGATCCCATCCCCTTTCTCATGTTGTCACGGCACGCCTCGGGTGAGACGCTCTGCTCTCCCAGAGCAGGGTGAAAATGCCGGCGTGTTACTAGACTACACCGGACCCCTTGTTGGCCACAACCCTTTGAACCTGGGTCTTGCCCGCGAGACCTGATTTTTCGCCAACAAATGGTTCCGTTGCCGGGACCTGCATGTTCTGAGGGGATCTAGATCATGGTCTCGAGGATCTTTGAAGGAGCAATACGGCGATGGTGGGATGATCATCTTGACCATTTTATTACTCAGCAGGCGGAGCTGATCAAGAAAAAGGAGGCGGAGGTCAGGGAGCTTGTTCTTTTCTCTGACTCGGCTAGCGATACGTACGAAATTTTCTGGGGAAGGTTTCCCACGGATCTTTACAACTGGTTGCGGAGGTTACGAACGAAGGCGGCCCAAGAAGGCTTGCGGAAGATAAACCGCAGGTGGGCGCACGAAGACTTGGTAGTGCTACACCAGGTAGATACTGAACTAACCCGCGCAGTGGAGTTTTGGGTAAAGACCACGTTGGAAGGATACGTTGTGGAGTTTGCCGCTGAGTGCTACCAATCTTTCTCGAAGGCTGAGGCTGTGTTTCACTCAGGGCTGAGGGGAAAACTGTTGAAAGAGATTCCGCTGTGGATCAAAGCCCTAATGGTGGACGAAGGGTTGATTGAATTCCACAAAACGAGTATGGAAGCGTAAACCACCCGTACTGGGGGAAGGATTGAGGGGACCGATGCTGTGTAGACTGTAGGGGTAGGGAACGGGGGATGGACGTTGAGGCCGCATGCAAGTTGCGGGAGTCACGTGCACATCGGCGGGCACAGATCGCCGATAGGTGGCGAAGAAGGGTAATGAGAGATTTGAAGAAAAGGGAGATCGAGAGGAGAAATCAGAAGGAGGCGCCTCAGAAGACAAAAAGCATGGGTTTGAATACCCGGACAGGAGACGGGACGGCAGCAGACGTACAGTGGGTGCATGGGAGCCCAATGATGTGAGAAAGAGAAGTACCGACTAGCAAGGATAACGAAAAGATGCAGCTCGAAGAAAGTTCCGATGACGAATGGCACGACGTGATGCAGCAGATGTTTCAGGATCAGACGGCACCCACCCCTCCAGGTAGCCCTACGTCCCACCTTCCGCATGGCCAGGATCCCGACCTTCTCCTGGTACTTTATCAACCTTTAAGAAATATTTTTGTTCAGTTGCAAGCATTAAGTCAGTTATTTAGTAGTTCAGTGGCGTCGGTAACGCCCAGTAGCAGCAGCGTTACTAGTAGTAGTATTTTCCCCAGTGGGACCGTTACACAACCAGGACCCGGAGGATTTATCCTGGTTAATTCTCCGCTAGTATACATGGTTGGATCCTTCACCCGGTACCCAGAGTTCTCTGGTCGGGGGAATGACGACGTAGAACAACACTGGTATCTGTGCGAAGCTATCTGGAGAGCTCGACAGACACCGGATGCAGGGAAGTTGATAGAGTTTCAAACCACGCTCAGAGAGAGAGCTCTGCGTTGGTTCATCAAGTGGTCCGAGGTGCACCCTAACCCTGTAATTGCGGACGTAAAGCGGGATTTTGTCCGCGAATTCAAGCTTCCCTAGACAGACCAGCAGGGCCTGTCAGAGCTGTGGGAAATTAAGCAAAAGGAAGGAGAGACCGCGTGGGAGTTAATGCGGCGATTCAAGGATGCGATCGGGAAACTCAGCTACCCGATCGATCCAAACCACCAGAGGGACTGGTTCATCAAGGCTCTGCTCCCCTTGACACGAACCCCTCTTACTCAGCAGAAGATTGATAATCTGCAGGATGCTTTGGAGCAGGCCATGAAGATTGAAGCCATGGCGGGATACCCCCAGGAATACAGGGGGGGGTTGGCTCCGCAAGACCCTTCGCTGATAGGGTTGCAACACCAGATCGCCAGTTTGACTGAGAAGCTCAAGGAAATTCAGCCAGCAAGACCAGCGCGACCGAATGTTTGGTGTACTCATTGCCTGGTTGAGGGGCACATCGCAACCGAATGTCCTCGGTTGCGCGGCGCGGGAGTGGGACCCTCAATTGCGGCTATCCAGCGGGGTCCGCCACCAGGGGGTGGCCCGGCAATGAACCCGCAGGGAGTATACCAGACGCAACAGGCCTTTGCGGGGTTTCAGGCAACCGGGGTCCTCCACCCCAGAATACTGTGAAATTTGCCGAACGATAGGGCATCCTCCTCGGATGTGCCCGATATTACAGAAGTACTCCACGGTGCCGAATAATGTATACTGCGAATTCTGTGTGTCCACGACGCACAACACGGAGCAGTGCAGGGCACTTGACGCACTTGCGGATCGACTGGATCGCCCCTCGTACAGGGTGAACGAGGCTGCGAGGGGAAGAGGTGGCGGCATGCGGGGAGGCCGAACAGGAGGACGCGGGCCGGTAAAATGCTACAACTGTGACCAGGAGGGTCATGTAGCTCGAGAATGTCCCCTTCCGCGATGACCCTGGTGTTCCCAGTGCCGGGTCAACGCCCACGCCACTGAGGACTGTCCGGAACTCATCAAGAAGTGGGAAGAGCGGGCGAGGCAGAGGGCCACGAATCTGATAGGCTCAGAACCGCGAGGGGTCACACCCCCCGACATGCAGAACGTTGCGATAATAACGAGAGGCGGAAAGAAGACTGGCGAGGATGCCCACGAGAAGGAGCCAGCACGAGTGGTGCGGCCGGCATCCCCAAAGAAGTTGATTAGGCCCGAAGTCCAGAAGAAGTACTTTCAGGAGGCGGTTGAGGCATTCACCCAGTTGCAGAAAGAAGGAGGGCTGGAGGAGCCCCAGCGGCCGGAAACCGGTGTTCAGAACGCCGCAGATGCTGTAGTCGCAGATTGGCTCCGGCTATTTCTCAGGGTTATTGATGACGCTGTGCTGCGGCAGCAGCTCAAACATGTGTTGGATGGAGCGCTGCAGGGGCGCGCAGAACCCAGAAACCTGGTGGACACTACGCCTCAATACGTGCAACGTGTCAAGCGGAACAAGCAACGAATCGGCAAAGAATTCCGGCTTAACACGCAGATCGCAGGATTCCAAATCAGCGACACCATGTTGGACTTGGGGTCCGACGTCAACATATTGCCACGAAAGACGTGGGAGGCTCTTGGAAAGCCACGGCTCGCCTATTCCCCAATCCAACTCAGGATGGCGAACCAGTACTGTATTTTGCCAATCGGCCGACTCGAGGGTGTCGAGGTTGACGTTGCGGGGGTGAAGACATACACCGACTTTGAGGTTATTGATATCATGGGCGATAAGGACCCCTATCCTGCTTTACTTGGCATTGATTGGGCTTTTGAGAATTACGCGATCATCGACCTCAAGAAGGAGCTGATGATTTTTGAGGATGGGGAGGTAAGGGTCACTCAGCCACTCGACCCGTATCAGGGTCCGCAATACACAGAACCGGTGGACAGTCGGGAGGATGCTCAGATGATGGACCATCTCTATCAGATGACTGCAGGGAAGCGGGACGATTATATCAACCCGACCGCAACAGGATTTATCAGTTGGCGGAGTGTGCAGAGCTCGGAACTCGGATCCGAGCTTGCGTGGGAAGACTGGCAGCAAGGGGGGTATGAGACCACCACGCGGAGATGTGCCGCCATCGCTCAGGTTCGATGGGTAGGGACTGAGATCCGCAGATATCCCACATTATCAAACATGCAAGAAGTGAATACTTTTATTGCCAAGGTGGAAGACCGGGTCCCAGAGGACAGCCGGATACCACTCTTGGATGTGGCCTTGAAGTCAACATCGGGACGATGGTGGAACAATCACCGCAACACTCTCTTGCGATGGGATCAGGTGGCGGATGCACTACGGGCACGCTTCAAAGAGGATGAAGGGCCCTGCATTACACTTAAACATCATGGAGCTTCAGACCCGCGACAGCACTTGCGGACGTGCGAGGAACAGTGGCGTAGCGCAAGGTATCCTGAGGAGTTGTGGGTCCACAGGTTTATCCACTCCCTGGGTACAATCCCCCAGGCCTGGTACCTGGAGGAAGAGCAGAAACGGGGAACCCGCTCATGGCAAGTAGTCACAGAAAAGTTCGTCCAGAGCTTCTCGTTCGAAGGGGAGACGGCGCAGGAATCTCAGGCCCTACAAGCCGTCAAGGAGGTTCTGTTTTTCCGCCATCCCGAGCCCGATGAGGGCCCGCTGGCGTCACGCTCCGGGGTCAAGAGAGAATTGGTTTGCCAACGAATTGACAGCGAACCGGGGGACGATAGCCTGGAGGACCTGAGGCATCTCTATTTTGACGAAAAGGAGGGCGAGCGGAGCGTCTGTGACGAGCCGACGACAGAAGGAGTCCATTTGCAGCCCCTAAAGACAAAGAAGCTGAACATTGGAACGGAGGAGAAACCTAAGCTGGCAACGGTAGGAGATTACTGGGACGAGGAGACGACAAGAGAAATTTTCAGCCTCCTCCGGGAGTATGAAGATTTATTTCTATCATCAGTTGTGGACCTGAAGGGGATCAAAGGAGATTTGGGCGAGATGCGCATCACACTGAAACCGGGAGCCAGGCCGGTGAAGCACCGACCCTACCGGTTGAATCCACGTATCAAAGAGAAGGTCAAGATGGAGATCGACAAGATGCTGGCTGCGGGTCTCATCTTTCCAGTAGAAGAAGCTGAGTGGGTAAGTCCCATTGTCATCCAGAACAAGAAGGACAAAGTGGAAATCCGTGTCTGCGTGGATTATCGGAGTTTGAATAATGCTTGTATTCACGATCCGTTTCCCACTCCCTTCAGCGACGAAGTTCTACATCATGTCGCGGGAAACGAAGCTTATTCCTTCACTGATGGGTTTTCGGGCTACCATCAGGTGCGCATTGCCGAGGAAGACAAAGCAAAGACGACCTTCACAACTGAGTGGGGATCATTCGCATACCACGTTATGCCGTTTGGTCTGAAGAATGCACCGGCTGTGTTTTCCCGGATTGTCATTGCTGCTTTCCGGGAGTACATTCACAAGTTCCTGGAAGTCTATATGGATGATTGGACCGTTTACAGCCTGCTGAAGAAACACGCCTCCTTGTTGCGTGTTATGTTCGATCGGTGTCGCCAGCTGTAGATTTCCCTGAACTTGAAGAAATGTATTTTTGCAGTACCATTCGGCACACTCTTGGGTCACGTGGTGTGTAAGCAAGGGGTCTGCGTTGATCCCGCCAAGGTCGCGGTTATTGTCCACATGGAGGCCCCCGAGAACATGAAGCAGTTGCGGGCACTGCTAGGGCACACAGGATATTACAGGCGGTTTATCCGCAACTACGCCAAAATCAATGCCCCTCTGGAGAAACTGTTGCGGAAGTCCAAAGCATTTGAGTGGACGGCGGAGTGCAGGACGGCACTCGACACATTGAAGGAGAAACTGGCGACGGCTCCAATACTGGTCCATCCGAATTGGGATAAGCAGTTCCATGTGCACATTGACGCGTCCGGGATTGCACTTGGCGCGGTACTGGCGCAACCCGGGGAAACGATAGTTGACCACCCGGTATACTTCGCCAGCCGACGGTTATCCAATGCGGAGAAGAATTACACCACGACCGAGCGGGAGGCGTTGGCGATGGTGTACTCTCTCCAGAAGTTCCGCCACTACCTTCTGGGCATCTGTTGTTGCCGTGTGCATATCGAGGCTGCGGCTGGTCTGTTTGCGTGGTTGGCTCTGTGGACGGGGCAGTTGAATCAACCCCAACTCTGGCTGGCTGAACAATTATAGTGGCAAGGGGATCCCGGGATGTGGCCACGGGGTCAACAGGTGGTACTACAGTTGCAGTACTGGAGGTGACCTCCGCCCCGTGGTCACCGCCGAAGAGTTCCCGGATCAACGAATCAGACACAGTGGCTGATGAAGTGGACAGATTGGGGGAAGTGGCATGTGGTCTGCTGGTGGAGGGGGCGGTGGATGGATGGAACGAGGTGGGAGGGAAACGAAGGTTGAGGAAATCACCTGGATCAATCAGCGGTTCCTCCGGAATCAGGGTAGCTGTGGGCGGCGTGACTGGTGGATCATCCTCCGTAAGGTCCACCACAGGATCTGTGGTGCGGGCCCTTTTGGACGGAGGTGGCCCCGAGGAATCGGGTTCGGGGCCCGGTTCGCCCATTTTCGTGATGATGGGGGTGGCAGAAGTGAACAGGGGCGTGGGAATGGGGGAAGTGAGGGAAGCGGTGGTGGAGAGACCAAGTGACCGATTAAGCCGAAATTCATTAAAAGAAGGAAAGATAGGAGCGCCACTAGAAACAACCTGGGTGACCACGTTGAGTCTCCGAGCCTGGTCGTTAAAATGCTCCACGACGGGGACCAGCTCTTCGGGCAGGGTCGCTGCGTCTGTGGTCCCCGCTGCGTCTGTGGTCGTCTCCACCGCAACTTGGGAAGACTCCCCGGCACTGGTCGCGGCAGGCTGCTGTGCAGCCCGCATCCCATCAAAGTTGTATCGGATGACTCCATCCCGAGAGTGCTGGACGACCCCTGGCCATGTAGAAACCTCTCTGTGGAAGACATTATCAGTCAACTGGAAGCGCAAGGGCGCCATATGAAACGTGTGGTGCGGGACACAAGCCGGCCGGATGAAAGTGTGGTTATGGCTGACGCCAAACCACACTTGTTCGCTATATTCATCCAGCAGGTTCCGGGGTACCCGTTGCTGAGAAGCGACCACATCAATCATCCTTCCATACCATTCGCGGAACGCCTCCGCGTTCACCTGCTTGGTGCTGGGGGCCGTGGACACCTGCCAGGGAGAATATCGCGAACGGTTGGCTCCTGGTGAGCTCCGCTGGTGTCCGTATCGGAGGAACATGCCATTTCCACATGGCGAATGCGAGGAGCAAGTACCCGTAGATAAAACTGGTGGTCCGTCTGTAATTGTCTTCGCAGGCCGCGAAGAGTTCCTTTAATAAAAACGCACTCCAATTCAATCGGGCCCCCTTGACACAGTGCTCTGCAATAGAAATGGTGTCCAACGTGCACTCACCCTTGGTGTAATGGCGCATGGTCTTGCTAGCTATCAAGTAGCAAGCAAACCGGATTGCTGGTACATTGATCAGATCTATCTTGGCACCTTTGCCACCCCGGTGAGTACCATACTTTGTGTAGAGGTCCGCCTCAGCCGATTTCCGGGCGCGCTTGGAGGCTGTCTGCCCCGCAGAGGAAACATCTGCACCAGTCTGGCAGAGCCCCGTAAGCCGACCAATGTCTGCTGCATGTATTGGAATTTCCTCGTTCAACCATAGGGACCCGTTCTGCACCCGACTGAGGAGGAACCGGGTGCATTGCAGAACTGGTCCGGTGGTGCCGAAGACGGGGAGACTGCGTAAATTCATCAACGTCGACTGTTGAAGACCCCGGAATTCGTCCTTCATCCGACTGTTAGAGCTGCTCCCTGGTGTATAGCGGTGTTCCATGAACGTCTGCCAATGCAGATGGGGAAACTCAGCCGGGTCGGACAAGTTAGCGTCCATGCAGGGTGCATTGTCGTACTTGCCGACCAGTGATTCGAGTCGGTGAATTCTGCGATCAATCGCTGGTTCAGGCACAGAGAGAACGGCTCTCGGCATCTTGGCGCGCCTCTGATAGACCTGGACAACTCGTCTGTAACTGCCTGCTAAGTGCCGAGTGCTCTGGTACTGCGAGTGCTCCGGAGTCGCTGAAACTTCCAAACTGAATTGGTCCGTCATCCCGGTGCCGATAGCCTTCATGCAAATTGGGCCATCTGCTGGCACGCGCGGGGTTGATGAGACTCCATAACGGCAATTAATTCTTGCTATCAGGCTTGCCTGCGATAATCGTGCGATCAACCGTAGGCCTGTGTGTAATCTGACAGTTGCTGATGGCGTCATTGGGAGATGGGCGGACCCGACGGCGGAGAGAACTGCGGCTGATGGGAAATGATTACGGTATGATTACTGTCCATTAAGGGAATTTATGACCAAAATCTGAGCTATCCTACGAACTGACAAAAGGACTGATGGTTATGACCTGGACTGATGCTGGCACGAGGACAGATCCTTCGTGCAGGACACGCTGGACTGGGAGCGGCGTCCTACTGGGTTGGCGCGCCGCCACGCTGGACTGGCGTTGCGACACGCTGGACTAGCCCGCGCCATGCCACGGGCGGTTGCGGTATGGATGCCGCAACGGACGGTTTATTTGACTGACTGCAAAGGAATGGAAAAGACTAACTATGCTCATCCCGGTTGCGGGAGAGTTATTCAACTACGCTACTCTACGGGTGCTCTCGGTTGCGAGAGTTATTGATGGAAAGGGAGAAGGTACCTACTCCTGGTAGGGCTTCAGGCGTGCGCCATTCACCCATCCTGGAAGAACTGTGCCGTCCAATTGTGCCAATCGAACGGCTCCTGAGTCGCGGATCTCGATGACAAAGTACGGTCCCAGCCAATGCATTTGGAGCTTGCCTGGAAACTTCTGGAACCGGCTGTCGTATAAGAGAACTTTGCCACCAACTTGGAAAGCTTTATTTTTGATGTGGCGGTCGTGCCATGCTTTCTGTCTGGCCTTCTGAACCTTCTGGTGGAATTCCGCAAGAAATCGAGCCTCATCCAGCTCCTGCAGCTCCTGGAGTCGTTCCTTCAGTGACGCATCCTCGGAGAAGTGAAGGGACGTTGCGATCAAAAGGCTGGGGACGGTGAACTCGGCGGGAATCACAGCTTCCCGGCCGTACACCAGCTGGAATGGCGTCTGGTTTGTCAAACGTTTTACCGTAGTCCGGTAAGCCCATAATGTCGCTGGTATCCGCTCATCCCAATCATCCCGCTGAGCGTTGCAAATTTTCGTCAAGCCCTTTTCCAGAATCTTATTGAAGGCTTCCACCGTGCCATTGGCCTGCGGGTGGTATGGACTGCTCTTATGATGTTGTATCATAAATGTCTCCAGTAGCGACTTGACCGTGGCATTAATGAAATGCGTGCCTTGATCACTGGTCAAGCTTCGGGGGCAGCCAAACCGGCTGATGATGTGCTCAAAGATGAATCGAGCAGCGGTCTCAGCGGAGCAGTCGCGTACCGCTGCTGCTTCAGCCCATCGCGTGAGATAATCAGTCGCCGTAATGATGTACCGAGCTTTGGAATGGCGAGCGATTGGTGCAATGGGCCCTACAAAATCGACAACCCACTTCTCAAATGGCCGCAACACATGCACGGGGTGTAGCGGAAGCTCATCCCTGTGTGAAGGCCGTCCCGTCCTCTGACAAATATCGCAACGCTTCACATAGGCCTGACAGTCTGTATGCACCGTTGGCCACCATAGGCCAGCTTGAAGTACCTTTCTTGCGGTGGGTTTAGCCCCTACGTGTCCTCCCGCAACACCGCTGTGACATTCCCACATCACTGCTTCCCGCTCATGGTCAAGAACACACCTGCGCAACACCTCATCCAGGCCCAGTTTGTACAGCTGCCCTGCGATCAATTGATAATCGGCCGCCCGGAAAACCAAGTGGCGTTTCTGAAGCGGCGTGTAATCCTCGGGGCACTGTCCCGTGGTCAGATACGTGGCGATGTCAGCCAGGTAGTCTGGGACCGCTTCAACTCGAAATAGATCAGCATCCGGAAGCTGATCATCCAACGGACCATCGTTTTCCCCCGACTCCAACCTGGATAAATGATCGGGACCAACATTCAACCTGCCCGGCTTGATAATTACATCGAACGTGAACTCCTGGAAGAGTAGAAGCCATCGGCAGATTCTCCCTTCCAACACAGGCTTATTGACCAGATATTTTAAGGCCGAATGGTCCGTAAAAAATGTAAACTTACCGCCCAGAAGGTAGTGGCGGAACTTCTGGAGAGAGTACACCATGGCCAACGCCTCCTGCTCGGTCGTGGTGTAATTCTTCTCCGCATTGGATAACCGTCGGCTGGCGAAGTATACCGGGTGGTCAACTGTCGTTTCCCCGGGTTGCGCCAGTACCGCGCCAAGTGCAATCCCGGACGCATCAATGTGCACATGGAACTACTTATCCCAATTCGGATGGACCAGTATTGGAGCCGTCGCCAATTTCTCCTTCAATGTGTCGAGTGCCGTCCTGCACTCCGCCGTCCACTCAAATGCTTCGGACTTCCGCAACAGTTTCTCCAGAGGGGCAGTGATTTTGGCGTAGTTGCGGATAAACCGCCTGTAATATCCTGTGTGCCCTAGCAGTGCCCGCAACTGCTTCACGTTCTCGGGGGCCTCCATGTGGACAATAACCGCGACCTTGGCGGGATCAACGCAGACCCCTTGCTTACACACCACGTGACCCAAGAGTGTGCTGAATGGTACTGCAAAAATACATTTCTTCAAGTTCAGGGAAATCTGCAGCTGGCGACACCGATCGAACATAACACGCAACAGGGAGGCGTGTTTCTTCAGCAGGTTGTAAACGGTCCAATCATCCATATAGACTTCCAGGAACTTGTGAATGTACTCCCGGAAAGCAGCAATGACAATCCGGGAAAACACAGCCGGTGCGTTCTTCAGACCAAACGGCATGACGTGGTATGCGAATGATCCCCACTCAGTCGTGAATGTGGTCTTCGCCTTGTCTTCCTCGGCGATGCGCACTTGATGGTAGCCCGAAAACCCATCAGTGAAGGAATAAGCTTCGTTTCCCGCGACGTGATCTAGAACTTCGTCGCTGAAGGGAGTGGGAAACGGATCATGAATACAAGCATTATTCTAACTCCGATAATCCACGCAGACACGGATTTCTGCTTTTTCCTTCTTGTTCTGGATGACAATGGGACTTACCCACTCAGCTTCCTCTACCGGAAAGATGAGTCCCGCAGCCAGCATCTTGTCGATCCCCATCTTGACCTTCTCTTTGATACGTGGGTTCAACCGGTAAGGTCGGTGCTTCACTGGCCGGGCTCCTGGTTTCAGTGTGATGCGCATCTCGCCCAAATCCCCGGTCCTACATCGAGGTCCCCTTCAGGTCCGCAATCAATCACCCGCCAAGAAGAGAGTGGTTGGTTGATTGCTGCGTTGAGGGATGATCGCATGCGGGCTGCCCAAAGTGAGGAATCGCACTGCTCTCTCCATTGGTTCCTACTTCTATGTTCGTCTTCTCTGTTCTTAGATCCATCTGTATCTGATTTATGAGTTATCAGAGAAGGAAGCTATGTAATCATGTAATTGGCTGAAGAATAATATAAAGAAGGATTGCTGTCTCTATGTTTTGGGTTATGGGTTATGATGTGTTTGCACTACTTTTAAATTTTTAAGTTGCGACTGTCTGAATACTTGATTAGTGATCTTGCATGAACATTCTGGTATATGTAATGGATTCTCTTTCTTTCTGTGGTTGCGAGTTTATTCCTCACCTGTGATCCCATCCCCTTTCTCATGTTGTCGCGGCACGCCTCGGGTGAGACGCTCTGCTCTCCCAGAGCAGGGTGAAAATGCCGGCGTGTTACTAGACTACACCGGTCCCCTTGTTGGCCACAACCCTTTGAACATGGGTCTTGCCCGCGAGACCTGACTTTTCGCCAACAAATGGTTCCGTTTGCCACTTCGTGCAACACAGACGCCTGTCCACCTTCCAGAGTTTTTACAGAAAGTAACAAGCCATGTGCCAATCTTCACAAGAACAGACAACAGCAGTTCCCCGAGCACAACGAATGCATCAACCGAGTCCAAGACAGCTATATCTTCCATTCGGCGCACGGCCTCTCAAGGCCGAGCAGATTTACAATGAGAGCTACAGTGGGCGATGCACCGAGCAATGAACCGCATCACTTCGCGCTCATCAACAACAAGTAATCACCGTCGCAGATAGCGTCTACCTCCAGAACAGCCAACACAGTTAATCGTGCGCTCTCCCGCCGTATGGTTTATGGGCACGGCTCACAATGCCCCACTTTCTCGGACAGAAAGAAGACAGACGTTTACAAAGCTCGCCATCTTAGAGATCGCCACCACCATTTGCAGAGAGAACCAGGAGTTACAGGCGGCGTTAGCCGCACGGCCTACCCTACCAGATCCACCCACTGATTATTCCGGACAGGTAACTGCCAAACAAGCACAGGCAGTCAATCTACAAGAAACTCTCCATTCCATGACAGCAGCGGCTTCGGCCCTTTTACGCAGCTTACAGGAGTGCTCCCTCGCACTGACAGTCAAAACGCAGCCCATTGCTGCTCAACTGCAACAACTCGCCACCCAAATTCGGGCGACCACGGACCAGGCCAGATTAGACCAGCTCTATGCTCAGACGGACGAGCTGGAACTTCAAATGCAGATGACCGAGGCCGCATCAGCAGCAACTAAGCACACTCTCCGGGAGATGCGGCCGCCCCTTCGCACCCATGCCGAGGCAATGCATCAGCTGGATGCCACTGCCGAGTCCCAACTCGCCACACTGTTCAGGGATGCCCCGACGCCCATCGACGAAGCTGCAGCCAACCGAATTGTTCAAGATGCTGACCTGCTTATGCAGGAATGGCAGCAAGCAGTGGCAACTTTCACAGAGCTTCGAGATTCAGCACTCCGCCGGGTCCCGGAGTTGGGGCCCTTGTTTGAAACAGCAGGTGGCGGAGCACAACAGAAAAGGGCAGCAGAAGAAGGAGCAGCAGAGCAGGGCACAGAGGCCGGCGAAGGTATGGAGGTAGAGACTGTCATTTGCGATTGACTCGCGGACGAGTCAAAGGATTGTGGTCGGGGCCTGTTGGGGCCCTTGTTTTGTTTAAGTTTTGAATTTTCAGCCAAGACACTTTTGAACTTGGACTCTTTTTGAGTTGCGGAGGAAATACACATAGCTAACGCGACCGCACCGCGCGACCAGGAGTTGCAGAGCTACCAAGGCGGTGCGGAAGCACTTGATAACTGGAGATGGAACAGAGATAAGTACAGATGAAAAAGATACAACAGAAAACAGGAAGTAGAACATGCAGACATCAGAAGAGAAGTCGGGAAAAGCCAGAGCAAAGACGCAGAGAAGCCGCCAGTTGCGACGAGCGGGTGAATAAAAGGCGATCACCCGGCTGAAGAAAGGAGGAGGTTGGTTGATCGGCTGCTGTTGAGGTCATTGTTGAGGGATGATTGCATGCGGAAGCAGCCGCGGAGGAATCAGACCTGTTCTCTCCATTGGTTCCTACTTTCTATGTTCGACCTTTCTGTTCTTAGACCCATCTGTATCTGATTTATGAGTTATCAGAGAAGGAAGCTATGTAATCATGTAATTGGCTGAAGAATAATATAAAGAAGGATTGCTGTCTCTATGTTTTGGGTTATGGGTTATGATGTGTTTACACTACTTTAAAATTTTTAAGTTGCGACTGTCTGAATACTTGATTAGTGATCTTGCATCAACATTCTGGTATATGTAATGGATTCTCTTTCTTTCTGTGGTTGCGAGTTTATTCCTCACCTGTGATCCCATCCCCTTTCTCATGTTGTCGCGGCACGCCTCGGGTGAGACGCTCTGCTCTCCCAGAGCAGGGTGAAAATGTCGGCGTGTTACTAGACTACACCGGACCCCTTGTTGGCCACAACCCTTTGAACCTGGGTCTTGCCCGCGAGACCTGACTTTTCGCCAACACCATCACATGCGAGTGTCGTAGACTTTCCTTTTTCTTTAAAAAGGGAAAAAGAAAAGGGACCAACACATTGCAAAAGGTAGGTGTAAGGATGTAAATGATGAAAACTCATGAGTTGAAAAGGGGCGAAGATGCCATAACTATTGCACATTGAAACTATGTAACAATTGCATGCAGGTTTAAATTGTCCATTGGAATTTACGAATCTTCTAAAGAGATTTGAGTGCAACACAATATTCCGCTTTTCAACGTGTGGCGAGCGTTTAATGTTTGGTGTGGTGGAATTCTGAGAGGGGCAAGGGGTAAACGCGTTTGAAGCGAAAATTACCACAACGCATGCAGAAACCTCGTGATCCATCATGATGGCCACCATAAAGACACACGCACTTCAAAAGGATTAAAATGTAGAATATGGAACATCTGTTTGGTAAGGAGAGAGCAATGTATGGTGGCTATGCCATGCCTTCCTTAAGGGTTCCACGCGATTAATATGCATGAGTTTTTTTTCAAGGTGGATCGAGCGTTGCACCAGGACAAAGCACAATAAAAGTAACAAGTCGACGCATATGTTTCTGCGTGCGGTAAAGGGTGAAAGAAATTGTGTTGTGACTATAACAGGTCACCAGATGAGGAGATATTATGGTGTAGTTTTGCGTGAAATACCATCACAGCAACTTCGTTTAGCTGAGCACTGGCACCCAGATTCCTCAAGTAGCATCGCATTCATCATAATTTCAACGTTGCACACAGGGAAATCATGCCTAGGGGAAGATGAATCACCATGCGACCTCTCACCAAGTCGCAGCCTCTTTGGTCACATAGTCGCAACTCTTTTCGGACTCGAAGAATGCGACTCAACCACCATTTGTGACTCTGCGACCTCTCCCAAGTCACCAGGTCACAGAACATGCAAAGTCGCCCAAGGTGCGACCACCCAACCATGTGACTATGCGACCAAGTCACCAGGTCATGAAAACATGCTAGTTTACACACGAAAATTGATATCCATCATCTTCTAAACCAGTTTAAAATGGTGTTGCACATTTACATGAAACCTTTATTAATAATTCACGTGGAGCCTATGATTATTCAACAGGCGTATGTTAATACGGTGGGCATCATTTTATAATGGTGGGTTAAATATACATTGGCAAAGTTTGTTGATGGTGAAATTACAATGGATTTTAAAACCATAGTTTAAAATGGTGTTGCACATTTAACAACGCTAGAGCTTGGCTCGGGGGGATATTGAATGCCAACTCGCATAAGATTGACCTATCCTTTGGCTCATACATCTAAGTCGCATAGAGTTTCTTACTCTTTGAATCCTCCCACTATAATGTTTCTTCGTTGAAAGGGGGTCCCTACATCTGTATTGTGGTGCTTCTTTTCTTACATGGAAATAGAGAATTTACCAGGGAATCAGTCTCGGGAGAAGACTCTTTTTTTTTTTGTTTCACCATAAAAGAGATACAAGGTGTTTGAAGCTGAGCATGCGCCTTTGTTTAAAAGAGTATCGTTCAAGACCATTGCTAAATTTACATGGTTGGCAACTCCTTATCTACTGGTGTGCTTTAACACCTAAGTGAACTAGATGCAGTAGAGCATGAGGAGAGCGAAGCACTTCCTCATGCCAAGCATAGCTTCAGCTTGATAGAGTCTGAGAAAATGTTGGGGATAAAGTACAGTGATTAAAGGGGCATAGGGAAAGCCTACACAAGCCGTTCTCTTTGATGAATTAATGACACAACACTTAACCACACAGGGGTCTAAAGTTATCATTTTTACTTGTGCAATTAATTAAATACGCCCCTAAAATTATTATTCAATCAATGAAGACATGTGACCTAAGCTATGTGACTGCAGGTGGAACCTGTTGGTTGCACGATGAGTTGGAGTTTTTCCCAGCAAGCAAAAGGGCCCTTTTTCCAAAGCAAGGCATGTAGGATAAGGAATATTTCTATGAAATCTAGAGATCACCAAAACAAGGTCGCAAGTCACATATTTTCTTAAGGTCGCGGGTCGCAGATTTTCTTAACGTCGCAGGTCACAAATTGCTCGAGGTTGCAAGTCACAAAGTCCAGTGAGGTCGTAGGTCACAAAAGCTACTAAGTCACAAGGCAGCCCAATCGCCAGCAAGACAAAAGGTCAGGGAAACCAAAAGGGCGAGTTTGTTCTATAAATACTTCCTTCGAAAGATTGTACAGGACCTTTTGTTTGGGAATCAAGAGACATAGAGCATTGTATAGAAGGACTACATATTTTTGAATATGAATACAAGCATGTGTTAACTCCATTTTTGGATCCGATGTTGGTCATCGTGTGAACACTATGAGTATTTTGTTTTCTCGTTTCTAACATCTTTCGATTAATGAAACTGTCTCAAATTACATCATTTATGCATTATAGTTTTCTAAAATGTGTTAATGGTGCTATGTTTATTTCTCTTTCTCAATGAATGTTTATAACTTTGTTTACCGACATTTATATTTTCACCAAAACCATTTAAGGAAGTGAAGGGTATTCTCGCCATGAGGAATTGTTTCTTCTCAGGTTAGAATAGCATACAAGCATGACCCTAATGATATGGTCGTTGACAACATTTTCTTTGGCACCATGCTTTATAATTCAGGCTTGCTACGCATAGTGTTGTATGTTCATTTAATTCATCAATCATGTGTCTTGTATCATCCGAATAAGCGTACGTGTGTCCGCAGGTTTATAGAGCCCTACTGAGACCCAAGGAAAGGAGAATTAAGCAGTAGCCGGAACCACACCCCAGACGGGATCCCTATTCCAAATGGTTTAGAGTCTAGTTGGGACTTTTTACCGGGGAGATCCCCCCGCCGTTACGACGATTTTCCCTGGCCAACAGTGGTGTTATATAACTCATATTCTTCATCCTCCAACCATATAGGGAGATTATGATCAATGGAAGGCTGGGCTGGAGGATATAAAGCTAGTTGTTTAGACAAAGGCCCATTTTTGATAGTCATGTTTTCAACATGACAATTAATATAAGCATCAGTAGTGGCTAACCAAGGTCTCCCTAAGATGAGGGGATAACCATTAAAATTAGTTTTTGGTTGTAGGACCAGGAAATCTGTAGGATACTCCCAAGAGTTAGTGGTAACCATCACATCCTCAACAATTTCTTCCGAAGTTACTATGGACCGATCTGCAAGTTGCATAACTGTTGTGGTTTTCCTCAAAGTCCCTTGGAGATTAAGTTTCAACATAGTTTCCTTGGTCATGACGTTGATGGTAGCCCCTAGATTAATCAAAGTGTTTGGGACTATGACACCATTTACATGCACATCAACAACTGGACTACCAGGGTCCAAGTACTTTGGAAATATCACCCTTCCCAGCATTAGGTCAGACAATTGTCCTACCACATTGATGGTGGGGGTATCTTGCTTCCTTCTCCCATGTTTCTTGAAGCACTTTTCTTTGATGAGCCTATTGTAGACAGAGACATCCTTAATGTCCTGGAGAAGTGGTATATTTACACATAAATTTTCCAATTCTCCCAGGAGATCAAGCTCCTTAGGGGTGTGCTGACTAGCCAGGAAAATAGGGTTGTTGGATCTGAGTGTTGCCTTCTTCCTTTTCCTCCTCAACCTCTACAGGTGGAGATGGAGGATGGTTCTCTGGGAGTACTCTTCCTGACATGATATTAACCTCTTGTATCTCCACAACATAAGTTGTATAGGATGTTTATCCATTGGGAGCCTCTTGTGCTTGTCTGTTGTTCAGGTTTGGACTGGGTTGTGTAGGTATAGGTAGCTTAGGTGCAGCAACATGAGTAAGCTAAAGTTAAGGTTGGGGTGGAGGCATTAGAGAAGGTGGTTGATTTTGTTGAGGCCTCCATCCTTGGGATGGATTGTTCCACTGAGGTTGCTGTGGAACATATTGTTGGAATGGTTGGTTTACTGGCTGAGGATGATATGAAGGGTTGTAAGGCAAAATAGGAGGTGTAGACAAGGATGGAGGAGTGGGGGTGTACGAAGGTTGCATGGGTGCACTCTGATTGTTGTGATAGTAAGAGTAAGGTGCACCTTGCATAAATTATTGATATGGCCGAGGGCCCTGAGGCCTTCTCTGGTTGATGAAACAGAGTTTCTCTGGCATTCCTTCCCCACCTTGATATACAACCTTAAGTCTAGGTAAGGAGGGACACTTTTTTGGGGCATGATTCTCCTCAAAGACTAAGCAAACCTCTATTACATTCAATGGACATTCATTTCTTGGGTGCTTCCTAGTACATCGAGGAAAAAACATGGCCAGGGCTCTCTCTGCTTCCTCTTGCTTCATTTTGACCTGCATTATGTCCATTTTCAAAGTAAAGGTGTGCATCATGTCACTCTTGAGGTCCTCTAACATGTTTCCAATCTCATGTTTTGTGAAGGTGGAAGAGGAAGGGGTATTGGATGTGCTTTGGCTAGCTCTACCCTTTTTCCTAAATGCCCTAGAATGGTTCTAGAAGACAGTTTTGATTGCTTCATATGGTTGTTGGTTGATATATCCTCCTGATATCATATTCAAGGTTTCTATCATATCTTCACTGATCCCTCGAAGAATTACAAGCTTAAGTGATGCAGGATCAAGAGTGTAGTTGGATCTCTTATAGTTTAATTGAAACCTCTATTCATAGTCCTCTCGGGATTCATCAGGTCCTAGAGTCATCCTAAATATTTCATCCTTAGTTTCCTTGGACCTACAGTAGTCTCTGTATTTGTTGATGAATGTCTCTTCCATATGCGCTCAGGTAGTGATGCTATCCCCATGCAGACCCATGAACCAGCACAAGGTTGCATCCTTAAGGGTGGATGGGAATAGCTTCAACTTTTGATCATTAGAGGTGTAGTTATAAGTCCTACAAACAACAAAAAATTCAAACATGGATGTGTCAGAGTCGTCAGAGGTGAGTCCATGAAAGTGTGGGAGAGATGAGGGGCTAATGTATTCATCTTAGTTTCCCCATCTACCTCTCTTATGGGAAAGGCTCTATGGGTCCCAACCATGGTTAAGATAGGTGAAGCAGGTCCCTTAGTTGAAACAAGGTCTTCTCCTTCTTCCCCAATAGGATCCTCAAAATATTAAGAAGGCTCTCCTAGAGGGGGTCCACTCTCATTTCCACTGAAGAAGAGTTAAGGGTGGACAGGAGGTGATGTGGGGGTTTTAGGTAAGGTTTGTCTTTGAGTATTCCTAGTCCTACGAGGAATGAAAATCAATTTTTTTTGTATTTTTCAATGTTTCTGAAATGACATGAAAATAAAGGAAAGCAGAAAAGAGTGCTAAAAACAAAATCAAAACATCTACTAGACACCTCCTTGGCAATGACGCCAAAAAGTGGTGAGCCCTGGTATCACACCAAGAGTGCTGCAACTCCCAAGGGCTGCCCTACTTTACTTTATCAACCCGGGGTTCATACAAACTTGGAGGTAACAATGATATATACACAATAGATGCATTCTGTTCATGTCATCCTCTTCTTCTTTACAAAAGGGTGCTATTTCTTAAAATATTATAAAAATAAATTGCTGGAAGGAAATGAAAGAAAGGAAATTAACTTAATTTGTACAAAGGAAATGATGGAAATGAAACTAATTTAATGTGCAAGAAGGAAATGACAAAAAGAAACTAAATTAAATTGCTGAAAATAAATGACAGGAATGGAAATAATTTAATTTGCAGGAAAGAAATGACAGAAAGGAAACTAATTCTAAACCACACTTAACTTGGAAAAACGGCTAAATGCACTCTATTTATCCTATGGTATATCTACCATGCGTCTACCCATGCAGCTAAGCTATTCATGACTTAATCCTAATTGAAAGAGTGTTGAGTTTGCAGTTTGGAGGAGAGAAAATGGGCCAAAGAGGCTAATGGAGGGCTTAACACATGAAACAAGGCTTAGAAGTGGAAAGTGGGGGTTTAAACCTGCTAAAAGCTTTATTATAGCACAGAAATGGCTTTGGAGCGGAATGAATTGAGAAGTGCGATGGCAAAGATGCAATGGAGGAAAAATTTGCGATATGTGATATCGTAATCGCAACTTCGCAGAGTTGGAGCGGTAAGTATTAAAGAAAGAAAAAATAAGGTTGTGACGAGTGACCTACGATGAGATGACAATATCACATCGAAATTTGGAGCGATAAGTGTTAAAGGAAATAGGGAATGCTGCGGTTTGCGAAGTGCAATGTATGGTAGTGGAAGATTTGAGGAGCAAGGGAGGAAGACGAGTTTTTTTTGATGTTTTTGAATGGTTTTTCTGCGGTACCCAAATGCGATTGCGATGTTTCACAATCGAGGTTTGGAAGAAGAATTTGTTAACGAGAATCACATAGAAGTGTGATTTGCAATGCGACAGAGTTCGGAATCAGCGTTTGTAGCGGTAGGTATTAAAGAAAAGGGAAAAGGTTACGGTGAGGGATTTGCGATGTGGAAAATATCACAATCAGCATTGGGAAGCGGTAAGTGTTAATGGAATTAAACTAAACACTGTTTTTTGTATTAATAAGGTAAAGCAATCGCGAATAAAAAAAGACAAAGGAATGAGACAGGTTGAAGGGTTTTTTAAGTGTTTTTGGGAATAAAATGTGGGTGCAACGGTAAAAAGAAGTGGAAAATAGGAGGGAATGGAGGCGCACTAGTAGTGCTTAGAAGTGTAACACACTTACGGATTCATGCACAGAAAGTAGATAAAAATGTGTGATAAAAATAGTGAAAGAGAGACTCGGACTTCGTAATGAGATTTCTTCCCTAAACTCAAACAAAAAGCAATTTTTGGCCAATGGGAAGGTCTACCCTACTTGAACTCTATTGACAGAGATGAGAGGGGGAGGCTTGACCACAAATTTTGAAGTTTTTCCTCTATTCTACTACTCACAAGCAAATGAACTACAAAAACACACTGGAAGCAAAACTAAACAACAATGAAACTATTAAAAGAAGAACTAATTGAATGACAGAAACAAAACTAGCTTAATGGTGGAAAGGAAAAGATAGTCACAACAAAGAAGCTGAGGAACATGGATTGGGCCCTAACCCACAAGCCTAGCTCTTTGAAACTAAAATCAGTAAAATGAAATAAGTCTATGCATTTCATAAAATAATAACCTCATACATCTCTGAAACTTTGATCACTGAGTAAAATAATAAGGTTAATAGCTTGCAACAAAGTTTCAACTAGAATTGACTAATTGACTCACTCTTCCTAGCTCTAGCTCTGCTCTATTTATTCTACAGGGCAGCTACCAACAGCTCCCCATATAATAGTGATTGAGTCCACTTGAATCCAAGTAAACAAAGATTGAGTGCTTGGCTACCTTTGGAATTCGAATTGCTGGAGAGAATCTTTGGGGATCCTTTGGCTGCCTTTGGAATTCGAATTGCTGGAGAGAATATTTGGGATCCTTTGGATGCCTTTGAGAGTTAAGGAGGGTGGACAATCCTCCAATAATTTCTCCTTGCTGTCTCCTCCAAGTATTTATGATAAAATATTTATAAAAATTCTTAATAAATCATGATTTTCAGCACTCAACCTCATATTAGGCACTCAAATTATGTTAGCCTTAATCACCACCTATACTAGCATCATAAACCAAATAATAATAAAAATGCAAGAAAAAGAGATTTAAGAAGGCAAAAAGGTGACCATTAACCTCTCCAAATATGTATAGTGATGGAGCTCATCACACTCTGCACTTCTGCCAACTATGATCTGTGCTCCAAGATCTGACACCTATCACTTTGATTTTTATCCTCCTGACATCTGAATGCATCAATCTAACTAATCCTTCCTACTACTGCTGTACTGTGGGCTCCTCGTAGCCGGGTTCTATCCATGAGACACACCATCTCAATGAATCTTGCCTAAATTTATTCTTGGGATTAATTTGGCACATCGTTCCACCTCACTCCTGGAGGTATAGTTGCATGTAATCCCTCTTTCCTTATGGCTCTAAACCTCCTGGAGGTCTTTGATTGAGTGAAATATTCCACTCGGTCACCTCTCTTCTTCTCCAATTGTGGCTTCTCCACAACCTTCTGAGACTGCTTCTAAGGCTGTATGTTTAGAGATAATTTTTCCCTCTCATCCACCAAGTCACTAACCACTACTTTTCACCTCAAAGCCTTGCATGCATCCTCATCCTTGAGTGCATACAAGTTATTGAATCTTACACTGATCTACTTCACTTGTTCCGTGGCTATGTGTTTAAGGAAAACTTTTCCTTTTATAAACATTACTTCATAACCACGTTCTTCCAATACCGCTACGAAGACAAGATTCTTCCTTAGGCCTAGAACATGCAAAGCATCTGCTAGTCTGAGATGGGAGCCATTCTCCCTCTGAAAGGTAATTGCATCGATGTTGGTAGCACTATACCTCTCGTCATCTCCGAACTCTAAGCTCTGTTGGAGGTCCTTATATTCCAAAATTTTCCTAAGCTTGTCCTTCAGCACAACTTCCTTTGGTCGTTGTTGTTATCAAACAAATCTGTCAAGGCCTTCCACATTGCATGTGGAGTTGCTTTTTCATGGAGACTCGATACAATGTGATCTCAAACTCCCTCTAATAAGATCCTCCTCACCCTTGCTACCTTATTTTTACAAGTATCAAGAAGAGAGACATCTGCTACTGCGGGATTGGGAATATCATTATCAATGAATTCTTTTAACCCATTTTCCTCCAGCACTGCCTCCATTCTGTCTTTCCATGCAATATAATTAGAACTTCTCTCCAGTGAATTCTCCAATATTAAGCCATTGAAAGCCATCTTGATCTGCTTGTCGCAGTAATGAAAGTATCTGCAAGTTTGAATACTGTTCAACACATAATCAATTTCTTCTCCACTATAGTGATTTCTGGTGCTCTAATACCATGTAGAAATTATAAAAAAAATATGTATTCCAATGGATTCAATCTTATCATGCAATATACTAAAGAAAACTACTGAATCCTTCTACAATTAATTTTGCAGAAATTAAACATAATCGCCCAATCACACGAAGTAAAAGAAAGAATCAAATCAATCCATAACACATATATTTTTCTTAGGGAAAGAAACCTTCTCAAAACCCCTCTATCTATATTGTATAATGAACCAAGGAATCATGAAACAATACAATGCATTCTTGCTCATAATAATCTACTGCACTCTCTTTATTGTCTCACACTGATCTAGTCAAAATTGGGCCAACACTTAGCCAATTCTCAGCCTGTCTTCATCATGTCTTTTTCACGCAATCCCTGTGGAATGAAATCCCTATTCTTTAGGAATTTCATCCTTCCTTGACTGCGGAAGTATCATGGGAAATCTTGTGGTGTTTTAACTACATCAGAGCAGTTTGCTAAAAATACAATTGATAGTCAACTTCCCTTTAATCTTTGTCTCAACTGGGTCTCCACTAGAACTGATATGCATAAAAATATTAATAGTAAATCGTCAGTCACTTGAAAGATCACTGCATGTGAATTAAATATGATTTAATTCACTTGACCTCTCACTAGTGCAACAATCAGTTACAACTAGTTAAACTGATTTTAACTCACTTAATTAAGTTAACTGATTTCTCATGCATTAAACTATTACACTAATTGCAACTTGGACTCTAAAACAAATAGAATCACTCTACATGCCTCACCAACCAACCTCAACTCGAATTTCATGAGCTAATTTAGTCTATCACATTCAGTTAACTATTACAAGTGATTATGAGATAAGATTACAATTTATTGTCCAATTTATTTAAGGGATAAATACATTTGACACACATTTATTCTAATCTAATTAAGAAAGAATTAAATAAAAATCCTCCATGGTAGCCATTTCTGGATGTTGTTTATGGATGCAAATTTCACTGTTTCTTGTTGCAAATTTCAATAGAGCCTACATAACAATAATAATGTAAGGGCACAACAATAACAATAGAGGGCTTCTATGGGGAGAAAAAATAAAAACATGGGGGATACATGGGAACAAAAATAATAATAGGTGGCTATACTAAAAATTACAATAAGGGGAATACACTAGTATTATAGGGACCTAACAATGGCCAATTCAATCAAATTTTGTGTAGAAAATTTCATAATTTGATTTTAAACACATGATCTATTATTCTCTTGTAAAAAAAAAAAAAAAAAAAAAAAACTCATGATATAAGATCAACTCAGATATTAAGCAAGTAAAAGAAATGGAGATAAAAATGAATCCACCAAACCACAAATAACTCAATGGGAACAAGAGAAAAACAAAAAACATAAAGAAGAAGAGGAGATCTAAAAATGAAGAGGGAAAAAGAGAAAAGATCTAATTGAAAGCACAATTTTTGTTACGGGAAAATTTCACCAAAGAAAGTTGATTAATTTTAATATAGTAGATCAAAGAATGATCTACCAATATTTTTGTGTGAACATGAAAAATATCAAAGATTCAAACCCCAATCCTTTGCTATACAAACAAATACATTCAATACTTGCACATGATAAGATGGAGATCAGAATCTTAAACCTTGTATCCTCGTAGATAAATGAAGTCTCTTGAGTCTGATGTAGAGGAACCACACTTAAACTTGAATATCTCGTTCCATTTATAACAAAATAAGAACCTACACAGAACACCACCAAACAAGCAAACAATTGCCTTTTGGTAGAGGGCCTGTTAGCTTAAAACCAACATATGCAAGCATAAAACATATTCAAAACATGTACATAAAAGGAATATGTATCTATTAATCCAAAATGAAAGTACAAATTTATACCTTCCAACAAAGGAGATCCTTTCCTCAATCTTGTAGTATGGTCTCCTCTCCCAATACAATAGAGCTCTCGTGCTATAGTTTGGATACCAGATATAATCCCCTTTCATCTTGGTGATATTATATAGGCTCATTATATCCTTTGGGAGAATGTATCTAGACATTTAGGGGCTTGAGAAGTTAGAAAACTTCTATAATAACGGATCCCTAGCCAACTCATACACAAGAGGGCTAATTTGATCTCCTTGGGAACGGAAAACTCTAGAATTTTTTTCACAATTATGAGGTTTTTATCAATTATCTCAATTATGAAATAATTATTATCTCAAAAATATAATATGTTGGAAATTAATTATGAGAAATAACTCAATCATGTAATTCCACCCTTTTATCATGGGATAAATCTCACATAAGTAAAAGAAAAGGTGACAAGGGATGCATTTTCTCCAAAAAATCGGGTTAAGTTGATATTGGGTTTCTCTCACTATAAAGGAGTGGTGAATAGGGTTATAACAAGAGGATTAAAAGCTTGATCCGATTATTCATGATATATTCAACTATAAATATTTTATAAGTCAAGAGAAAGATGTTCCAACTCTATCTAATTAAGGTAATTCTCTGATCAATGCATTAAAATGCTCTATCCATCAAGAGTCTAGTATGCCTTATCTTAAATTTGATCAAACTAGTGGCACTAACACTATTTTCATTGATAAATCCGATGATAGTGGTGCATGTTTACCTATTGATTTTTCCAAGCAACCTAGATATGATGATCCACCATTAAAAAGTTCAGGGACTTGTCAGGAAGTTGAGGTACTTCATCCCATGCTGATGGTTATGTCAGGTTCTCGCAATCCTGTTGAGATCTCTGAAATAAGTTGGATCCATATTTTCATGCATAAATTTTTCTTTAATATTCATCCCTTAGTTATGAATTCATTCTTAAAGGACTTTCAATGTTTTCAAGTCAATATTATTTATCCTCAAGGTATAATTTCTAGTCAGATAAAGGATTCTTGTTTGGTTAATCCTTCTTCATGTGAATTCCTTGCATTAGACCAAGGATTGGAGAGCACATTTTTCATGGATAATTATGGCCTAAAAGCATGTCGAGATAAATGTCATTCTGGGTTGGAAGATTTGTCTCTGTTTAACTCTTCTGAGATCGATTACCTTCTTAGATATCTTGTGTATGTCATGAAGCTAATCATATTACTAACACATTTCCTCTTCTGGAGTGCTTGCATATGCTTCAATCATTCAACTTACCAAAACCCTTGTGTTGGTACAAATATTGGGCTTGATTTGACAGATGTTTCTAATATTTTTTCAACTCAGTATCCTAGTTGGTTTCTTGGATTCACAATGTCAACAATTGTTTCAAATGTCCTAAGATTTCATATTGTTTATTTTAAATGTAATTTGATAAAAAGGGAACCTATAAAGAATCAAGAAACTTATGTGTTAACCAACCAATTTTATCATTATACTGGTTCTAATAACTATCACCCAATTAAATATTTTCCTATCAGCATATTTGATGATACTTGTTTTACAACAGTTAATTTTGTTGAATCTATTGATTTATATGATTCATCATTTCGATGTTTAGATTTTTTTTGAATAGTTGAGTCACTACAGTGTGAGTTGATGGTTAGGACAAGTCCTCACCATCTTGACAAGATTTCCGAACAAGATTAGATTGAATCCCCCTTAGAAGAATCTCTTTGTGATTCAAATGCTTTGATTGAAAAATATTTTTCCTAGAAGTTTCAGGGTTTTCAATTTCATTGTTTTGACTATCGAGATCCAATTACTGAATGGTTAGAGAAATATTACCTGGAAATCTCCGTTGCAAATAATAAGTTTCAATATTTATTAATGTTTGAAAAAACTGAACACACAAATGAATTTGTATTCACAAGTAGCCTTCAAGGTTGTGTTTTTGGTCTAAATCTAGTCTCCTAAATTGAGCTCATTTAATTGTCAACCAGGGTTGGTAAACTGCTGAAGTGAAGTGTACTGTATGTACCTAGGTGTTTGTTTCTTAATGCGTTGTGTGTAGTATTTTATGATGTTTTTGGTCTTTTGTGATGATTTTTGATGTTTTTGATCTTTTGGTGGTTTTATGTTCACAAGGAAAATGACTAGAAAGCTAATGGAAGGAAGCTAATGATTAGAAACAGAGTGAAACCTAATTGGTTGATGTCAAATGGTAAATGCAAATGCAATATTAAAAACAGAATCAAATCTAAACTATGAATAAGCAAAAGCAAAGCTTGATAATGACTTTTAAGCAAATGATTCAAAACACAAACTAAACTTGTCAAATTCTTTCATCAAGGGCATTTGAGAGAGAGCTTGAAACATGGTCACTAAGTATGCAAATCTTCCTAACTAAACAGTTTAAACAACTAACTTATAATGATGCAACATTTTATCCTTGATTAGAGATTTGTTGAAGTATGTTTGGAGTAAAACATTGATACCATCATAAGATCTTCTATTCTAAATCTAGTTCCTAACTCTATTCTGCAACTCAGTTTTATGGCACTACACTTCACTCAAAGTTTATGGATTTTTGAAATAGTCTTTTGAGGAAATGTTGGTTTGTAAGATGACAAGAAAATTGCAGAAATACTTCAGGCCTTAAAGTGATATGGTCTTCTGTTCATATGTTTATGAATCAATTATGGATTTTGGAACAAGAAGAGATTTGTGAATAATGAAGGTTGTTTTGTTAAGTTTAACAACTGAAGTAATCTAATATGCAGTGAATGGCAACTGAATATGGAGTGCAAATGCAATGAGTTGAACTACAACTGAACCTAAAATGTCACTAGCCTAAAACAATGCTGAACTACAAGTCATTATCAAACTTAAACCAAAACAATTGAACATGAGTTAAGTGCAATTAAACTCCAGAGCATGCTAACTAAGCTATCATGCATTATTCTATGGAATTATACAGTCTGTTTGTCCATCATGATTGGTATTTTGGAAGAGTTCCTTCTTGTGGAAGAGTTTTTAGAACAATCCTGACTGTGTAATTGAGTGCAAATGTAAACATAAAGACTGAAAGCGATTAAAAACTAAGATATCATGGCTATCTCCCACTCATCATTATGATATATTGGACAAGCGTTTAAGAGCAAGAACAACTATGGTACTTAGTGAAAACACACAACTAAAACGTTCAAGATCACAATCATGCTTAAGACAGTATAAAGATTTCTTGGAAGAGTTTCTTCTTGTGGAAGAGTATTGAGCATAAGTATAACTGTGATGGTGAATAAAAGAGACTACAATTAAATCCTACAATACTATAGCCATTCCCCATTCATCATTATAATCTTTTGGAAGAGCTTCTTCTTTTGGAAGAGTTTTTAGAATGAGTATAACTACAGTAGCTAATGAAAACAACTACAAATTCAACTTCAAAAACGTAAAGGCAGCTAGAATACTTATCTAAATTACGCAAATAAATCCGTGCAAGAGGCAGGGGCCCTCTACCACCTGATGGAATCTAACTCCAAATCAAATCAACGCTTTCAAAACAACACTGTCTGCTTCATTAAAAGTGAAATAACTTGAACAGAGCACTCTGCGTCTTCAGAAATGTAGCACAGAATCTAAGCAAAATCTAGAACAAAATCTAGCTAGCTCTCGGTTTCCCAAGTGTTTATATAACAAATGTAAATAACAAGACTTGCAACAATTTCAGGAACACTGTCTTTCCTTATCGGAATCACATTAGGACTCTTGAAGTGGCTGCGTAAAAGGGAAAAAGACATCTGGACTGAGACAGTCCTAATAGAAGTCTGCCTTCCTAAATGTGTTCCCACGTTCCAAAACCATACCCATAATTCGTTTCTTCCTTCATGGTGAGCAACGAACCATGTAGACATGACGTGGAATATGCCCATATGCGGTTTTTCTTGAGAGGCCACCTGGAACATACTCAAACATGAAGACAGCTGCAGAATCGCCGGTTAGCTACGGAATGTCTGCATTCTGCAGCTAGTTCCGGTAAAAATGCTTTACAATGGCAAAAATCACAAAACTTAGCAAGTCAGTCATGTAAATCATTCTAAAAGTAATTTTAACTAAATTCATTGATCAATTGGGTCTAGGATAGCAATGGAAAAAGGAAAATGAGGTAAAGTGGAATGAAAGAAAGTACAATTTTGAGGCTCAGCATACCCCCACTACTGTCTCTTTGCATGTCCTCATGCAAATTATCCTATGAACTCAGAGGCTTCTGCAAGAACATCTAATCCTCTCCTTCTCCTTTGTCTGGAAGCTAAAGATCTTCTGGGTTTTCTGATAACAAGTTTGAACCTTAGGTTTGTAAGTGCCCTGATTAGCTTTTTGTTCCTCTTCTTCAACTTGTCATTGGTCTTTTCCACTTTGTCTATATGTAGGGATAAGGTTGAGTTCATATCAGTTTTGAGCTTGAATTGATCCTTGAGAATTTCATTCTCATTTTTGATGTGTCTATTAAGTATTTCCAACTCATATCTATCCCTTCTTAATACATCTATTTCAGACAGTGGAGGACTAGGGCTTCTCTCCTTACTTTCTGAAGCTCTCTTTTCCAAAGTTTCCACATAATCATAAATTTCTTGTTGAGCAGGGTCAATTTCAGGGGTTCCTTCATTAAAATCCTCTTCAACATCTTCTTCAATGGATGTTTCCTCATCTTCTATATTAATCACCCCCGTTTGTTTGATTTGAGTTTTCCTCAGTTTCCCCTTTAGTCTGTGGCTTCTTCTGGGCTGAGAAGATCCCTCTCCTTTCTCCATGGCAGATTTCCTGATTACCTTTTCTTTCTTAAGTTGTCTCTTGATTTGAGTCAACTTCTCTGAGATGATTTCCTCACTACTTTCCTGGACTGTTTTGTCAATTTCAACTTTTGAGGCCCTCCATTTTCTACTTCTCTTTGTAGGCTGTGGTTCCGGTGAGGGTTCTTTTGGCTCTTCAAAATGATTTCTTATCAAGAAATTGTCCCATGTATCATTTGTTTTGGCTAAATGATGTTCAATCAAAATTTTAACCAAACCATGATGATATAAAGTTGTCTCTAAAAATTGAACCCTTCTTTGAACATAGGAAGCCATCTTTTTCAAGCTTTGAAGCAAGAAATATGGTAGGTTTAAGTCTTCCCCTAGAAAATGCATTATCAGTCTAATGTGGTAGACATAAAATGTGCCATATCTACCCTCACATGTAATAAATTTTTGCAGAAGAAGTAGTATGTTTCTCCATTTATTTTTCAATGCAAAACTTGGAATTCCTTTCTTAAATACAGTGACATCCATACCTGGTGATTTTAGAATTTGCTTCCAGGATTCATTGTGGAATTCTCTATTTTTGAACCATCTCTCTCCATTTCTGAGCAACCCTGTAGCTTCTGCAATGAAAACTTCAGTGACAGTGAATTTGACATCTCCCACTTCAACTTCAGTTCCTTGAAATGATCTTGCAAATGTTTTAGTGACTTCTTTATGGAAGCCATTAAATTTCTCCAAAAATTGAAGCCATCCTATTTGTTGCAACATTTTCTAGACCAACATCTAGACCAATGTTACTAGATAATCATCATGTCAACCAAAAAATATGAAATTAACTACCTATAATCAAAACAAATATTTGGGTGCTACAAAATCAACCGTCCTAAACTTAGTAGTGTGAAATAAAGCTAAAACATACATGAAAAATACCATTTGGGAGTTAAACAAACATATTCCACATTAAGGATGATTCACATATGGAGAAATATTAACCTTCAAATTTGAATATTTAATTATTATTTGAGTATCTTTGGATAACTTTTGTTTCAGATTGTTTATCATTGTTTTGAATTTATTTCAAATGGGCTCTGAGTTGTTCATTCTCTTGCAATTAGTGATTAATATGACTACTCAAGTGTGGTATAGTGAATAGGAATTATTGTTGCTAATATAGGTCCAACAAAGCAGGGTTGGAATTAGAAGGAATTTGAGGAGTTTTCTCGGTGTTGTTATTGGCATTAAGCTCAAATTTACCGTGATATACACAATCTTTAGCCTAATATTTGGATTTTTTTATGAAGTCTTGAACGGAACTTCCAAATCGACAAACTGATCTAGTGGATCAATAAAGTTCTTCAAAGTGTTCAAAAGTGCTCAAAATCGGTGTCAAAACATAGATATCATTGTCTTCAATCTAACACAACTTTAATCTCTCAAAATCGATATCGTGTTCTGATCATTTCCTAAACATCTAAAAAAAATTGCAGGTTGGATGTAGGTACGCTATCTGGGCAGGTTGACTGTATTTCTAGGGCCAATGCCAGGCTGTCAAGTGGCCTCTTCATATTGGTTCGTCGTTGTTGCGATTTTATTGGTTGAAATTGTGTTTTTGTGGTCGAATAGGTGGAAGCCATGTGGGCCAATGGAGAGCAGCCACGTGGCCTCTCAATGGTGCATTAAAATTGTGTTATGGGTTGAAATTACCCTAGGTTAGTCAAAGATGCGACTTGTGGTTGGGAAACACAACGCCTTACTACCATGCCACCAAGTGGAAGTTATTATACTATGGTTAAGTTTCGGAGGTTGGTGTTTGGGGGATGGGCTCGGGGTTAAGCCCTGATCCTCGGTCACCCCATACCAACGAGACCACCGGCAGGTGGTCAAGGGCTCAGGCTTAACCCTGGACTAAAGCCCCGGTTAATGAAGCAACCACATTTGGGTCTGGAGTTTGGTATAACCCGGTGACACGTAAACCCAACCATGGTCGCACATAAACCTTACCATGAGTGTGGGTTATGGTTTGGCATAGAAATTTGAAACTAATCGCGATAACATATAACATTGCCACAATTCAAAGACGTAGTTAATTGACTGGTATAAATTTATGGCCCAAACCTGGATCCAATAATGGAAAAAAGGGTTTGTAGCCATATCTTATCCGCTCATGGGGGTCATTGGGAAATTAAAGGGGGTGACACTTTGCACCAAATCCGGCGTGAATATCACCGGTGTCGGGTGAAATTGTTTCTCAATGGTTGGAAAAATGTTAGATTCATAGAATGGTTAGCAAATTAGTGTAGTTTGTAGATCAGTTAGCAAAAAAACTTCTCTAGAGCATAAATTCTTCAGGTTTTGACCAAATTGAGCCCAACAAGAGGCTAGCTTGGGGTTTTTGACTATTATGGAGCCATTGGAGACATTATTTTTTCATTCTAAGGACTACAAATCCATGTAATCACATATTAGAGCACTTAATGAAAGAGGCCCAACATTGGAAACTGGACCATGAGATGCAGCCTAGGAGGGGTAATCTCCATCATTTTGTTGTCTTGTGTTACTATATATGGTATTATTGTCTCTATTTTTATGCTGAAAGTTGAGTTAAAAACCATTAATTTATGTGCTTTTGAAAATTGACTAATTACCTAAAAGACGTAAAAAAATTACTTGCACATTTCATCAAACCTTCAAGTATTCAAATACAGATCAGTTTGGTATCAGAGCTTTGGTTCTTTGCCTGTTCTGGAGTTTTAATTATGTTGCAAGTATTTTATGATGCTTACAAGGTTGAATATGAAAAGAGGAGAAGGAAAGCTTCTGGGAACAAGTCCTGAAGCTAGTTCAAGGAGAACACATTTATCACAAGTTTCACCTCAAGTTTCACCCAAAGCCTCACTAGTCATGGAACTTGAAGGGGGCCCTAACAATATGTCTGAGGATGAGAAGAATTTCATAAAATCATTCTTTGAAATGGATGAAATGGTGAAATTTCTTTATGAGGAAAGGAACTCATGGTTGCAAGGAGAAATATCAAATCCTCCAAAGGGAAATGGAGGAAATTGAGACAAACCTCCAAAAATAAATGGAGGGAATCGTGAAAAACTACCTATATCTCCAAATTTATCCACCTTCATCTTCACCTCCATCCTCACCCTCATATTCTTCTACATCAACCCCTTCAGAAACACCTCCAAATTCTCCAAAGGGACATGGTAAAAATCCTTTGTTAAAACTTGACATAAAGTTTGAATTGCCTATGTATATTGGAAAGGTAAATGCTAAGAAATTAGATAATTAGGTTCATCAGTTTGAAGTGTATTGCAGGATATAAAGGATCAAAGATGATGAGACCAAGGTTCAATTTTCTTCTCTAAGTTTGGAAAGTGCAGCACTCATGTCGTGGGAAGCCAAAAGTAAAGAGGATCTCAAGAAAAGAGTTAATATTATAGCTTCTTGGAATGATTTTGTAAATGAATTAAAAAAACTCTTTTATCCTTTAGCATACATGAAAAAAACTATAATGGAGCGGAAAAACTTTAGACAATAAATGGGTCACAGTGTGCAAAGTTATACCCAAGAATTTATAGAAAGAACTTTGAATTTGGGTGTAGCTTTATCTTCTCAAGACACTTTACTAAAATACATTGGGGGTTTACATAGTTACTTGAGACACACAATTCTCATGTTTAACTCTACAAATCTAGATGAAGTTTGAGTACAGGAAACTCATCTAGAAGCAAGAGGGAAGAATTTTCTCCAAGATGGCAGAAAAAATCCATTCAAGAGTGGAGATAAAGGAAAGGGGAAATTAAAAGGGAAAGGGAAAAAGAATGCTTCCATTAAGAAAGACAGTGAAAAGCTCACATGCAAACACTATTCAAAAGAAGGCCATGATGAAGACCATTGTTAGAAACTTCATCCTGATATGAGACCCAAAAAATTTAACAACAAAGAAAACAAAAATATTGTTGCAAATACACAACATGATTTACGATTTGATTCTCAAGATGAAACAAATATCATAACCATGTGATTTAAAGGTAAGGAATCTATTGCAAGTTCTAGTTCTTCTAGTAATCTCAATGAAACTCTAAATGATATGGAAAGAATAGAGCTTTTCCATATTAGATTTATCTCAAAACATAACAAAATAGAAACTTTGTTTGATAGTGGCTAACAAGCCAACCTCATTTCAGAAACCATTGTCAAGAAACTGAATTTGGAAACCATTCCTCATCCTAAACCTTATCCTTTGGGTTGGGATGTTAAATACCATGTTGAAGCACACACATGGTGTATGAGGAAGATGAGCACACACACAAGAGACTCAACACACAATGAAGGATAAGCGTGAGGCTTTCTTATTTTCCATTATACAAAGATGTACATTTATAGTACAATGGTGTGACTCTTGGTTTCATATTCCAAGGTCACTTGGACTCCATTGTGACTTTTCGCATTTCACACCTACCCATGTAGGATTAGGTGTTCCAACATCCCCCCTTAATCCGAAGGGGTATGTGTGAGTCCAAGAAAAGAGTTGTAATACAAATCTGCAAAGTATACATGACAGCACTTGGCTGAATCAACTCTCTAAAATGTTGGAAAAAAGAGGTGGTTTTAGGATGACCACAAACACTGGAACGCAATACATGTTGCAGTTCCCGGAACTCTTCCAAAACTGGCAAGAAGCTGAAGGCTTCTGCTAGAGGAATTGTCCCTCATAAAAAAAGGAGACCTTCGACCTAAAAGAAGGGAGGTCTACTACCTGTGGTGGTTTTAGGTTGTCCACCAACCAAAGATGATGGTTTTAGGTTATCCACCAACCGAAATGATGGTTTTAGGTTATCCACCAACCAAAGATGATGGTTTTAGGTTATCCACCAACCGAAAATGATGGTTTTAGGTTATCCACCAACCGAAGGTATGCTCATGGGCATCCGTGTCTCTGGCTACATCTCTGAATCCGAAATGACGAATTGTGGCTCAGGCTCGCTTGAACTGCTGGCTACAACTCTGAACATGGAATGAGAGATTGTGGCTCAGGCTCGCTTGATCTGTCGTCGAAGCTTGTACATGACCACCATTTTTCCCCCTGTCAGGGACAAGGTGAGATGATGGCGAAAACTCAACTGCAAGTTTGCTCAATATCCGTGAACAAGTTCTAACATGTGTCGTAAACATCTTCTTGGCTGCTGATGCCCATTGCTAAGAAGCGATCCATCCAAGATGAATCTTGGTTCTTGCAGGAGGCTTGTGTCTGAAGCATCTGTCTGAAGAATGAGTGTGCCGACCACAGTGCTTGCATGGATGAAGATCAAAACAGTGATCTTTCATATGGCCAACTCGATCACAGTGTTGGCATTTCACAATCTGTTGTCGTGGAAGTGGAACAGGATCTGGAACAGTTGCAGGTGAACTGTCATACAGGAATCCGGCACTCTGAAATATGATGGGCTTGGTGTAGTCTGGAATATGAAAGGACACATCCTTGTCATATCCAAGACCAATTCGGTGCTTGTTGTGGACAAGCTCTTCCCAAGGTCTGATGATGGGCTTGAGAAGTGCAGGTTGAACTGCTGCATCTGCATGTAAATCTGCTCTAGTACAAGGAACTGAATGGGAATCAACTAGAACTTTGCTGACTTGCTGCTGATGGGAGTCTTTCACAATGTTCTGAACAGAAACAGGTTCAGAATGGTGACTCTTTTGCTGAAGTTCGTCTTGCTGAAGCTGAGATTCCAACTGCAAAAACTCAATCTTTTCGTGTGCATCTAGCAAACAACTCTGAATGTTACATAGAGCATCCTTACTCATTTTTATCACATCATCAACATTTGAATGAATGAGTTCATTCAACAACATTAATGCCTCATTGATTTTGGCCATTTTCAACAATTTAGGCTCAAAAATGAAAGGGTGTCGGCTTCAACCGAGAATGCACCCGTTTACAATGTGATTCAACAACAAATACAAATGACTCAAGAAATTCCCAAAGTACAAGGTGTGCTCCTCAAATGATGGAGGGAAATCAACAATCCAACAACTCAAATACTGATTGCAACTATGAAGAAGCAATACAATGTCAACTCAATAGAATATTTCTGCAAAAATGTGCAGCAAAAACAACTGTGCAAAAGGCCTTTAAGGCAGCTGAATTTTCTTCAAATAACTGGTTTGCAATGACGGCAAACTTGTCTTCTCATGTAAAAATCTTCAAAAAATCACTCTCATGTCAAAAATCACAATTCACACAATGTGAAATCTACAAATTTCTCTATATATATTCAGTCCATGTCATTTCGTCATTTTCTCATTATGCCATTTCTTCTTCCTTTCTGCTTTTCAAGTCTTCTTTCTCTTTCTCTCCTCTCTCTGCTGTTTTTTTTTTTTTTTTTTTTTTGAAAGACAGCGAGCAGAGAGGAAATCTCAGAGACAGCAGAATTTTAAGCACAACAGATTCCAGAAATTGTCAATAGGACCCAGAAATTTTCCAGTAGCAAAGTATTGGACAAAATGCAGAGATTTTTCTCAGGAAATGGCGCAGAATTTTTCCAATAAAAACTCAGAAATTTTTACTTCAAAAACCCAGAACTTTTCTTCTTCAGAAATTCAATTTAAACAATTTCCAGCAGCTCTTTAAATGCGGAATTTAAAATGCAGAGATTGCAGAAAAAATAAACCTTCAGATGTGCAGTGCTGCTTGCTGCTCTTCTTCAAAACAAATGCTGAATGCTGGGATTTTAAATGTTGCTCTTCTCCAAGATAAATTTCTGAATGCTGCAAAATCAATGAATGCTGCTTCTTCTTAAAACCAATGCTGGAATGCTGCAAAATGTCTGCAAAAACTCTCTAGATGCTGCAAAAATGTCAACAATTTTGCAGATATGCAAAGGCCATAAACACAAATGGCTCACTCAAAGTGGAGCAGGGCCAGAAATCGCCCGCTTTGATACCATGTTAAACACCTTGTTGAAGCACACACATGGTGTATGAGGAAGATGAGCACACACACAAGAGACTCAACACACAATGAAGGATAAGCGTGAGGCTTTCTTATTTTCCATTATACAAAGATGTACATTTATAGTACAATGGTGTGACTCTTGGTTTCACATTCCAAGGTCACTTGGACTCCATTGTGACTTTTCGCATTCCACACCTACCCGTAGAGGATTAGGTGTTCCAACAGGGTATGCATGTGACAATGCAAAATTGCAAGTGACAAGAAAATACAAACTGAAATTCGCCATCGCTGCAAAATTTATTGATGAGGTAGAACTTGATATAGTTCCACTTGACATATGTGATTATTTTTTGGGAAGCCCATATCTTTATTATAGAAAATCCATCTTTCATCGCCATGAGAAAAAGTATCATTTGTTTGAAGATGGGATTGAGTACATTGTTAGAGCACATCACAAGAAATTAAATTTGTCTCTTGTGGATGTTGGACAAATAAAGAGGCTTGTTATTTCAAGCAAGAATTTGTACTTTTGATGATCAAACCCAAAAATTATGTTGAGAATGAAGCCTTCCAAGGTTGTGATGCAAGTTCAAAATTTGATTTGATTAAGGTTGTTAACACCTATGATGAGATGTTTCAGGAGCCTAAAGGATTTCCTTCTAAAAGAGGAATCCAACATTAGATCCAATTGCAACAAGGTTGTCCTCTTCCAAACATTGGCATGTAGAGGATCTTAGTCATGGAAAATGAAGAAATAAAGAAAAAAAATCCAAGATTTTTTTGATAAAGGGGTCATCAAATCAAGCACATCGGCATGCAAGTCACCTATTTGTTTGGTGCCAAAGAAGGATGGTATATGGCGCATGTGTGTGGGCTTTAGAACATTGAAAAAAATTACGGTAAAGAACCATTACCCTCTTCCTTGAATTGATGATTTACTTGATCAATTGAAAGATGTTGTTTATTTCACTAAGTTGGACTTGAGGAGTGGCTATCATCATATTAGGATTTCTAAAGGAGAAATTTGGAAGACAACCTTCAAGACAAAGCAAGGTTTGTTTGAGTGTTTGGTTATGCCATTTTGGTTTTGTAATGCTCCTAATACATTCATGATAGTTATGAATGATGTTTTAAGGCCTTTTATTGATGATTTTTTGATAATGTATTTAGATGACATACAGAATTTTAGCAAGACTCATGAATAACATGTTAAGCATGTTAGGCAAGTACCAGATGTATTAAAGAAAGAAAATTTGTTTTTAAAGATGTCTAAATGTGAATTTGGAAAAACTTCTTTAGTATACTTGGGTCATATTGTTGGAGGGGGTGAGTTCAAGATAGATCCCTCAAAGGTCAAAGTCATTTTGAATTGGCCAAAAACCAAGACTACAATAGAGGTTAGGATCTTCTTGGGAGCGGCCCAATATTGGAGAAAGTTAATTTTTAACTTTTCTTCTGTTGCAAATCCATTACATGCACTGACATGTGTGAAATAAGTTTTTCAGTGGGGAGGAAAACAACAAAGCATTCGATTCATTAAAAGAAAGGATCATTATAGCACTAGTTCTTGCAATTCTAGATTTGAGATAATCATTTGAGATACAAGCTGATGAAAGTGACTATGCCATGGGATTAGTCTTGATGCAACATGGTAAGCCCATTTGTTTTAATTATGAAAATTTTAATGGTGCAATGATTAACTATCCTACATGTGACAAAGAATTTTATGCTTCGGTGCAAAGTGTGAGAAATGGAAACATTACTTGATGGGTAAGGAAATTGTCACACACACTAACCATCAACCGTTGTAATACTTGCAATCACAAACCAAGCTACAACACATGAGGCACTTCATATGGATGGGGTTTTTTATAAAAATTACACTTGGTGATAAGGTATAAGAAATGTATCTATAACAAGGTTATTGATATGCTTTTTAGGCCAATTTTTAGTGCATCCATTATTCTTAAGCATAATTCTATCATGCGTGAGAGCTATGTTGGGCATTATGCTTTAGATGAGGATTTTAAGGATGTATATGAAACTTTGTGTCAAGGTAACCAAGTAGAGGAATTAGATTAGTATGTACATGATAAATTGTTGTATCATCTTGGCAAGCTATGTATTCCATAGGGAGAAAGAGTCAACATCATAAGGGAAGCACATCTTTGATTTTTGGCCATTTTGGTGTAGGCTAGACAGTGGCACAATTACAGAGGTATTGTTATTTGCCTCGTATGCTTGAAAGTGTGTCACGACATGTAATAGGATGCTATTTATGTGTTTTTAGTAAGCCTATCAATATAAATTTTTTATTTTATACTCCACTTTCGGTTCCTTCTCATCCCTGGGAAAGTGTTTCCATAGATTTTTTGGGAGGTCTACCTATGTCTAGGAAAGGTCATGATTATATTTATGTAGTTGTGGATCGTTTCATAAAAGTGTGTATTTTGATGCCTTGTAAGAAGCAGGTTGCAGCTGACCAGACTTTGAAGTTGTTATTTCAAAAGGTATGGGTGCATTTTGGGTTTCCCACATCTATTATTTCTGATCGATATTATCACTTTGTTGGGAAATTTTGTTCAAGGTTATGGGGAATCATGGACACCAAATTGAAAAATAGCACAAAATTCCATCCACAAACACATATCCAAATATAAGTGGCGAACAAAACGATAATACACCTTCTTTGTGGTTATTACAACAAGCATCCTAAATTGTGGGATGAAAATTTGCACTACATTCAACATGCTTAAAACCGAGCCAAGCATTCATCTACTCAAACATCGCCATTTGATGCATGCTTGGGATACTTATCGAAATCTACTCTAGATTTTATCTTTGGGAAATATGTTTCTATTCGTGGACATAGTGACATAGATAAGACCAAGAGATTAATTGAACAAGTGTAGTTGGTGCATCATATGGTTCAACAACAATTGGAAAAGAGTCAAGCCAAATACAAGACAAGACATGATAAGCATTGTATCGATCACATTTTTCAAGTGGGAGATGAAGTTTGGCTTCACATTAGAAAGGGAAGAATCCAAGGAGAAGGTAAAAATATTAAACCAATCATATATGGTCCATTCAATATTTTATAGAATATTAGAAATAATGCCTTCAAGTTAGATTTTCCTCCATTTATGCAAATCTATGCAGTTGTTAATGTTGAAAATTTTGAGATTGTATGAGCCTCCTTTGATTGAATATCAAGGAGAGAATATTTAGATTCTTTCAATTGAATATTTCTCTTCTAAATATCTTGAATAATTGCAACAAGACACCATCCTTGACAGGAACATAGGAACTTCAAATCGAGGGAACGTGGAGTACCTTCATGTGGGGCTCAAAGGTAAAAATCCAAGTAACAAAAAATGGATTGAGATTGGAAGGGTGAGGGAACTATACCCTCATCTGTTTGCTGACTGAAAATGATATTTTGGAGGTACAAAAGCTTCCAGTGGGGAGGAATGATTCAGTGGATCAGTAAAGTGCTCAAAACTAAAGTGTTCAAAAGTGCTCGAAACTAGTGACAAAATGTATATCTCGTTGCCTTGAATCCAACGCAACTTTAATCGCTCAAAACTAATATCGTATGCTCCTGATATCGCGTTATTCATTTTCCTAATAACTAAAACAAAATTGCAGGTTAGATGCAGGTATGTTGACTGTGCAATTCGTACACTAACTAGGTAGGTTGACTATATTTCTAGGGCTAATGGCAGGCTACCAAGAGGCCTATCCATTTTGGTTCATTGTTGTTGTGATTTGATTGGTTTAAATTGTGGTTTTTTGTTCCAATAGGTGGGAGCCACGTGGGTCAATGGAGGGAAGACACGTGGCCTCCCAATAGTGCATTAAAATTTTTTTATGGGCCAAACTGCCTCCGAGTGAGTTGAACACGCGACCTGTGGTTGGGAAACATAAGGTCCTACTTCCATGCCACTAGGTGGAACTTATTATACTATGGTCATAAGTGGTATATAAAGTTTCAGAGGTTAGCATTTGGGGGATGGGGTCAGGGTTAATCCCTGGCCCCTGGTCACCCCACGCTCATGAGACCATAGGTAGGGGGCCGAGGGCTCACGCTTAACCCTGGCCCAAAGGCCTAGTTAACAAAGAAACAACAGTCGGGTCTAGAGTTTGGTATACCCTAGTGACATGTAAACCCAACCACGGTGGCACATAAACCTTACCATGTGTGCGGGTTATGTTGTGGCACTAAAATTTGAAATGAACCCCAGTAGCATATAACATTACCATAGTTCGGACATGAAGTTACTTGGATGGTGCATATTTATGGCCCTAAATCGGATCCAACGACATAAAAGAGGGTGCTTGGCCCAATCTTATCCGCTCATAGGGGGGTCATTGGGAAATTAAAGGGAGAAACATTTTTTCCCCAATCCGACGTGAATATAATCGACGCTAGGCAAAATTTTCACTCGATAGTTTCAAAAATGGAGGATTCGTAGAATGGTTAGAAGATCAATGTAATTTGTAGATCAATTAGTAACAAAACTTCTCTAGACCATAACTTCTTTATTTTTTGGCCAAATTGAGCCCAACAAGAGCCCATCTTAGGGTTTTCAACTATTTTAGAGCCATTGGAGACTTGCATTAAAAATCTATGTAATCACATATTTGAGCACTTAATGAAAGAGGCCCAACATTGGAAGTTGGACCAAGAGATGTAGCCTAGGAGGGGTGAACTCATTCATCATTTTTTTGTCTTGTGTTACTGTATATGGTGTTATTGTATCTATTTTTATGCTGCAAACTTAGTTAAAAACCATTAATTTATGTGATTTTACAAATTTACTAATTTCCTAAAAGACATAAAAATTTACTTTCACATTTCATCAAACCTTCAAGTTTTTAGATATAGATCACAAAAAATTCCTTTATAGGAGCGTTCTTATGCCTATTTCGTCAATTCTTGGAAATTCTTCTTTCCAATTGTTTAGCCTTGACCTTATAATGTGGCTTACTAACTAGGTTTTGTTCTGCAGATTTGGATTGAGAACTGTGAGGTGAGGGTTTGGAAACATGTTTTTCCTCGAATTCAGATCAACATTTTTAGCCATGCTTCGAGTGACATGGGTTGGTGTAACATAATTTTTCACTACCTTGTTACGATAAATTCATTTCCTAGTTTTACATCTAACAACTCTTGATAATTATCCTTGTTAGCCAGCATAAAATCGACAGTTGAAGAGATATGCGAAAATTTCACGGAAGAACCCTGTTATTGAAAAGCCTGGGGCTTCTAGAACTCATTCCACGAAAGAAATGAATCCAAATCATAATCGCACTTAACTAAGTAGTGTTTGAAAAAAATAAAAATAAATACATGGTGAAACAAATACATGTTAGGTTTTTTCTGCTAAGCCTTGTAAGATTTAGCCATCTTGGCTAAGCTTCTATACTAAAACTATGGGAGGTTTAACCCATGGAAAAGGAATACCATTATAAGACGTACATGGTAAATGAATACTAGACGATAAAAACCCTTACAGGTAATGTAACGACATAGGAAAATAAATTTATCCTACCACTTAGTATTTAAAAAGGAAATGGGCATATCTTTGATGTCATAACTACAATTTTTATTGACAAGGAATTTCTTCCATGGAATATCTTGATTGAGACACTTTTTTGACCACTTTTCTCCTTTTATAGGCAGATAATTTTCCTCTGCGATGAACATGACACCCACATGGAGTTATAACTCTTTGAGTGTCACTTTCTTTCCATCGAAAGTGATTGCAAAGGCTCAGACTACTCGTTCATTGTAGCATTGAAACAATTGTAGGAACTTCCACCACCCAACACTTTGAAGAATTGGTACATATTCATCATAAGTTTCAATGATATCAAATCCAATGCGTTTGATTCAAATTAATGGCGCCATGGTAAATTTCTTAATAAAATTCGACAAGGTTTTGACTCAGAAGGGTGTATGAAAAAAATGGAAAGTTTAAAACCCTAATTTTTTGCAAAACACTCAAGGAGAACCTGAGTAGCGAAATGAACACACAAGAGACAAAAGTTCCCTAAGTCAAAAATTGGTTGGTCGGATAGGTTAGGCATACTAAGAAATAATGGTGACAACAATGTTTATACCATGACTCGAAATATAGGATTGGGGTAACAGTGCGTGATAGTAACATATGGAAAAGACCATAAGAATAAATTCATATTTGTCCTCCTAAGTCAGTAGGATCAATAATATTTTATTCAAGTAAATCTCCCTGAATCCAATCTCGATTGACACATATTGTTTCGCGGTACAACATATCTCAAAGTTTTGATATAACACTCAATGGCATAGGGAACTGAAGGTCATATTAATGATTATGATGGTAATCAAAGCAAGGTATAGGTAGGTGAATTGATCAAAAGATTCAATGTTAAGAAATACTATGAAAGGGTGACAAGGTTTGAACCATATAACATCTTAAGTCACTATAAAAAACCATATCATTCCAACATGTATATTAAACATAGCTAACAACCTTTAGAAACTATCAAGACAATCATATTTATGCCTAGAATCTTTATCCATATCGCTATATTGCAAGAAAGTCAATTAAAATTCACAAAACCCATACGAATATAACATAAAAAATATTTACATGAATCAATAATATAGGAGTATATATACTCAAACTAAAGTAGTGATTTCCATATCAAGTGACAATCAAGGTATTTTAAGACTTGTAACCACATAGGTAACCTAGAAGAATAGGTTACTTAACTGCTACAAAATTAAAACAAATGACGAGAGACCCACAAATCAATACAAACATCATATTTTAATTAGAACCATATGCCAATCACAAATAAAATGTCTTCATAAAATCCATATTTGAATAAATATTCCAAGTTCCAATTACAAAAATCAAAGAAAAATGTGAATAAGAAGAAAGGGGCCCATATCATTTTGAGAATGAGAGGGGATTCAATTGGGATACCAACAATTGGCAACTCACTGGATGAACCAATTATCTCTGACTTCAAATAAATTCGAGAAAAGGACATAGATCAGATGATTTAAAGTAAATTCCCAAAATAATATGAGAATGATTGTTGTAGCCCTTCTTTAATACAATTAAATATTCATAAATACATATTAAAATTAAAATAGAAAAAAAAAACTTTATAAGAAAAATAAATATAAATTTTTGGAGAATCCAGTAACCAAAAGATTGAAAAGGTAGAGTGGATAACCAATTTGGCGATATAGTTTTAACTTCAATACCATGGGAATTTCCTTTTCTACTCGCAAGATTTCATAGCCTCGATAGGGATACCCTTTAATATGACTTAGATTCTAGAATCCCATTTAGATGATTGTGAATTCTTGGTTCAACTTACAGATTATGAGTTGTTGGGAAAGCTGACTCAGAAGCCTCTTAAAGGAAGGATGACATGCAGATCCTGAAAAATTAAACTATATTTTCTTTAAAAATTTAAATTTGGAATCCATATCCTTGGAGGGGACACCTTTTTGACCAGTTTTACCTAAGTGATTTTATCCCAACAAAAAAACACAAAAAAAGTTGAAACCATCAGTAATTTCTTGTAATTCCTTACTGGAATAGCCTATTTGATAGGGAAGGAAACCTAAATCTCCTGAAGAGATGGAATGGCATGAAAATTCTAAGAAGTTATGAACTTCATATTGATTACACTCCCTTAGTAAAATAAATTTGTTGATGATGTCAAGGACTCCCTAGATATAACAGGATCAAAAAGTCTCTGTAGTGCTAATTTAATTGATCAGGAATTTTGAACAGGAAATTCAGTTGATACAAAAACAAACAAATCAGATAATTAGAGTATGAATAACATCAGTATGATATTTCCTTGAAACATATTTTGGACGTGTGACAGCTACATTATTGCTAACTAGCTGAATTACTAGTTAATTAATTTAATGCTATTACTGAAACATTTAATGCTATTTTAATAAAAAAAACTATTATGAAAAATAACTGGACAAGAAAAGTAAAAATCTGATGGTAAATGTTTCCAGGAACTAAAAAGAGGTTGGGAACAGTTAGAAACAATTACCTACTCTTCTAGGATAAAGGACTGATTCCAGAGAGGAGTAGGGGTTTTGTGAATGGAAAAAGGAAAGAGTGAGAAATTCTTGAGCTGGTATTAACCAGTGGGATTACACTCAGAAATTTCCTGAAACTTCTGGTTTTGACTGGAATGGGTGTCCTGAGGTCAGAGCAGAAAGATTTATTTTTCACTGTTAACTCGAACCAATCAGTTTGGAGCACGGGGGAAAGGAGGGCGTAATAGCCTCACTTGAAGGTTGGGAGTGCCGCAGCTGAATAATTTACATTCAGATGAGTATACATGCAGAACTAAACCTGATAGTTTCATGTAAATTCTTATTTGTTAGAAATACTTATCAGGATGATGGAAATAGTAGTGTATAAGCTGCTATATTTCAATTATTTTATACACTAGCAATATTAATCTTCTCTGTTACTAGATGAAATTACACACAGAATAAAATTACTGTGATGATTCTTTCCAATAAAATACTGATATGAAATAATGTAAGAGTTTCTAGAAAACCGTAGCAATATTTCAAGAAAACGGAATTGAATATAAGAAAAACAGAAAAATGAAGCTAATCATAGATTTTAGCTTATATGTACTATCAATACTATCTTAAAAAAAAAGAAAACAGAGTACTATATATTGCAGAAAGAAAACATTTACTGTTCCAAATCCTTATCATTATACAGATAGATTACACTATGCTAATAATTCTACTAAGGGATAAGAATGATTAATAGTAATGCTTACAAATATTTCAAAGCTGAAATACTATTATAGTTAAGTATGTAATAGTAGAAACCAACATTATTAGTGGAAGACTGTCAGATGAAGGGTTAGGGTAAATAACCCAATCCCTAACCTAGTTGTGCTTCACATATATACATTAGAAAATACAAGGACATCAAGAAGAATGGTGGTCCGGACACCTTGGAGAAAACAAAGAAAGAAAGTATAACGTGTTTCATACAAAATAAACATATTCATATGATGCATATTAAGATTTTATGCATATCTAAGAAGCATTAATCTAGGGTTTATCCAAGTAAATAATTACATGAAATAGCTTTGTAAATGTGAGCCGTAGTAAACAGCAGTGAAGGTAAGTCATATTCGACTTTGAAAACAAATAGACAAGCCAGTAAATGCATCAAAGAACATTGTCAAACTTCAAGAAAATTACACACAGATTCTATTTAACAAAGTTATATGTCAAGAAGGAAGAAAACAGAGCTAAATTGCAGCTGCTCTCCTGTTCTAAAAACATTCGGGATAAACCCAGAAACTCCGCTCTGTAGTATCAATCCGGGAATTATTACAAACCAAAAACCCTTTTAAAAATAGTTACAGTCCCGTAGCTTATTGTTCATTTAGTTCCAATAGAAAAATATCATAGCAATGTTCCTGTAAGGAACCATAAATTTTTTGAAAAAATTACTCGGCGGTCGAGGCCATTCAACAGAGCTTGTGTGCATAATGCATCCTGGGGGCTGATTGGGCAAGGCGGTGAAACCCTCGAGCATACCGGATGAAATATTGAGTGGGATAAGTGGATTGTTGAACCTTGCAACTGAAAATATTTCCACAAAATAGAAAAATTGGTACAAGGCTTCGAAAGCCTTACCTGCCAAAACAAATCGAACCGAAATGATTAGATTACATTATGGTTACATAGTTTTGAACTTGAAGAAATGATAAACCCTGTTTTTCAATAAGTTTACCTGAAGAGAGCGCCAGAGAAAACTGGTGGCTATTAACCTCATGAGCCTGTATCACATAGTAGAAAAGGGGATAAGATATCCATATCATTTTAGCATCCAACCCAAGTTAAACGAGTAAAACAGAAACATAGGTTTTGGAAATCGAAACAAATAATACAGGGGTAAAAGAAGTAACCTGAAGACATAGCTGAAGCGGTGACTGGGTGAAACAGAGCATGGTGGGAAAACCTCCTTAGTCAACCTGTTTATAAGAGGAAAACCTCCTGCAATTTCTAAATCGGGCTCAACGCTGCCATGGGCAACCAAGTCAAAATTTGAAACAGAGAATTGACATAATGGTGGAGCAAACCCCAATGAACCAACACTTCACCAAAGGAAAATGACATGCAGAATAGCCAAGTGCATGAAGATAGAGCTTGGCGGGATTGCCAAGGCCCATTTCTCGCCTCGGCCAGTTTTCATCGATCCAAATGCATTCAATCAACAACGTAGAATGATTGTAGCAACCTCATGATCATTGCATGTTGTATACACTGGACAAGTGTCACAAAGAATTCCGAATGCGTATCAATGTGCATAAATTCCAGTCTAAACAACTAAGTTCGCATTAAAATGAAATGACAAGTGTGGCGGAGGAGCATTAAATCCATATGGTTCGATAAAATTATTCCAATGTTTTGTGTTGATTAATATATATATATATATATATATATTTCTATTATGCTTCGATAAACATATTCTGAAGTTTTGTGTTGATTGACATATATATATTTCTATTGATTACTTATATATATATATATATATATATATATATATATATAAGAACCATAGAAATGCCAAAATCAACACATCGTTGAATGTGAACGATTATATGAACACATCCGTTATATTAGATTTTCAAGCATATTTTATATGGTTACATGGCATAGTTTGAATAATTACTATATGATCAGTTATGAAGGATTAAAAAAAATTATGAGGTTTCCTGTGATGGTTGTGACAACTGGTATCGTAGCGCATTCACTAGAAAATTTGGCGGAAATTCCGACGGCCAATTCGTCGCTATTCCGACACATAGTCGTCGCAAGAGCGACAGTTCGAGGGCGGACAAAACGTGGTTTTTCATGCCGTCGCAGTTCCAACGCACCTAAAAAGTGTCGCACTATCGACACTTCTTCCGTCGCTTCTGAATAAGCGTCACTCTTCCGACGTCTCACGAACCGTCGCGCTTCCGACGTTTGTAAACGGTCGCACTTCCGACGAAATGTGGTCCGACGTTTTGAACGTCGCTCTTCCGACATTGTCCATGGTTCCAATTCCGACGCAATGTGTTTCGACGTTTCTAGACGTCGCTTCACGGCGTTGTGTTGCCGCAAATTCCCACCAAATGTGTCCAACGTTTAATCAGCGTCTTCCACGTGTGGGCACCGCCACTCCCACGCAATGTGGTCCAACGCGAACGTCGTCGTCCGAATGCCTTTATACCTCGTTCGTCCGACGCTTCAGTTGTCCGCCCCGACGTTTACAAAGGCGTCTGTGGACACCGATCATGTGTTCAATTAAAAAAATGAAACTTTAAAAGAGGAAAAAACGCTCGTTTGAATATATGATATGAAGTAAAACTGTCCATGAAGTCATTACATTTTCACATCCGAAGATTGGAACCCAAATATCCATCCAGAAAAGTGGAAGTCCCACCCCAGACAATGATAGAAAAATACCCCATGTCACATACAGGGACATGATATAAAACCCAATAACGGTCCACATGGAGATTATCTACAAATCTGAGAAAGCATCCAAATATGCCCGAGGCATCTATAAGAAAGTGAAATAGCAGTATGTAGAATAGTAAAGCAACAGATAGAGTACCGACGTCCAATGTTCCAAATACAAATTAAAGTACCCAAAATACTTGAACAGAGAAAAACGCTAATCATGTGAGGAGTGTGATATGTCCAAAATATAAAAAGACCATCAGACCATATCAATAAACCAGCAACATAGACCAGCATCGCTAGTTTTGAAGGCAGAGTGACAAACATTAATCATTTTTTTTTCACAAGAGAAAAAACGTTGTTTTGAATATATTATATGAAGTAAAACAGTCCATGAAGTTATTACATTTTCACATCTGAAGATTGGAACCCAAATATCCATCCAGAAAAGTGGAAGTCCCACCCCAGACAGTGATAGAAAAATACCCCGTGTCACATACAGGGACTTGATATAAAACCCAGTAACGGTCCACATGGAGATTATCGACAATCTGAGAAAGCATCCAAATATGCCCGAGGCATCTATAAGAAAGTAAAATAGCAGTATGTAGAATAGTAAAGCAACAGATAGAGTACCGACGTCCATTGTTCCAAATACAAATTAAAGTACCCAAAATCCTTCAACAGAGAAAAACGCTAATCATGTGAGGAGTGTGATATGTCCAAAATATAAAAAGACCATCAGACCATATCAATAAACCAGCAACATAGACCAGCATCGCTAGTTTTGAAGGCAGAGTGATAAACATTAATCATTTTTTTTTCACAAGAGAAAAAACGCAGTTTTGAATATATTATATGAAGTAAAACAGTCCATGAAGTCATTACATTTTCACATCTGAAGATTGGAACCCAAATATCCATCCAAAAAAGTGGAAGTCCCACCCCAGACAATGATAGAAAAATACCCCATGTCACATACAACGACTTGATATAAAACCCAGTAACGGTCCACATGGAGATTATCGACAATCCGAGAAAGCATCCAAATATGCCCGAGGCATCTATAAGAAAGTGAAATAGCAGTATGTAGAATAGTAAAGCAACAGATAGAGTACCGACGTCCATTGTTCCAAATACAAATTAAAGTACCCAAAATCCTTGAACAGAGAAAAACGCTAATCATGTGAGGAGTGTGATATGTCCAAATATAAAAAGACCATCAGACCATATCAATAAACTAGCAACATAGACCAGCATAGCTAGTTTTGAAGGCAGAGTGATAAACATTAATCATTTTTTTTTCACAAGAGAAAAAACGTTGTTTTGAATATATTATATGAAGTAAAATAGTCCATGAAGTCATTACATTTTCACATCCGAAGATTGGAACCCAAATATCCATCCAGAAAAGTGGAAGTCCCACCCCAGACAGTGATAGAAAAATACCCCATGTCACATACAGGGACTTGATATAAAACCCAGTAACGGTCCACATGGAGATTATCGACAATCTGAGAAAGCATCCAAATATGCCCGAGGAATCTATAAGAAAGTGAAATAGCAGTATGTAGAATAGTAAAGCAACAAATAGAGTACCGACGTCCATTGTTCCAAATACAAATTAAAGTACCCAAAATCCTTGAACAGATCAAGAAAAACGCTAATCATGTGAGAATTCTAAGTAAAGTTAATCTATTAACATTGGGAATAAAATTACACCGAAGTCAAAAACATTGCCTGGCCAGACTCATGGCAAATTTGTCATCAAAAAATCAAAAAATTAAGAAGACCGCCCTCATACGGGGAAACCAGTCTTGAACGTTTAATTTACAGAATTCAAAAATATTACAAAGGTCCAGCACAGTAAAATAATCTAAAAGCAACCCAATTAAGTGGGCCTGCTAAGCAAGAAAAACAAATTAACCAAACTACTCCTCCGGTGGTTCCTCCACGATTCGGCACCATCCTTCGGAAGGTCCAGGATCGCTAGGTGCTACCTCCACATGCATGCCATGGCTCCCCTCCTGAAGGCCCGAATGCTGGCCGGCTTTTTCCGAGCTCAGACCCGCCGGACGGGTGCATTCTTCCTCTGTTTGGGCCTCCTCGCGGAAGACCACAGTGACTACAGCTGTGATTCGCGGGCGGTTGAGAGTGCAATCAAAGGAAAATTGCGCAGTGCGCGTCGTGGGAGAAGGTGAAATAGCGGTGGGGAAGCCAGGAGCAGGGGAATCCATATGGTGGCCAGATGCTACAAGCCGACCCCGCCCACTCCTAGTATTTGGATATCGACCTAAGTAATAATCACTGGACTGGCCGGAAGTCATCTCTGTTGAGGTGCTGGAGGGAGCGCGCCGGGATTGACCTCTAGTGCTCCCCCTGCGGCAACGCATCCTATGACGAACGCGAGGCATGGGTGCAATCTCAGGCGCAGTGGGCACAAGAGACAAAGAAGAAGAATTCCAATTAACAGAGGAAGACAGATAGAGACAGAACCGAGAGAAATGGAAATATGCAGCAAAGTCTAGGCAGAAGTTCCGCTGGCCACTTCTCCTTATCGTCACAGTTACCAGGCAGTGTAATCCAGCAACCGACTTGTCTGAAAAACCATGGCTAAACGCCATTTTGTATGTCAACCCGTCTGCAATGAAATCAAAGGACGCCCATCATAATTAATCTCTGATCATTAATAATGAGAGCCGAAGGCCGGATCAAATTGGAGCGTGCGGAATCGCTCAGAGGAGTGGAGGTCCGATCTTGAACAGTGTTAAAAATTAATTAATGCAGATTTGATGTGAAAACTTAATTGAACAACGTTAAATGTTAATGCGATTGATATGAAATCGCCATATCCATGTCCCATCGCCTTAAACGCCATCGAATGCACCCGCAGCCGGGAGCAGGGCAAGTTTTTATTGAGGACACGTGGTAGAAATTGATTGGAGCGGATCTTTGTTTGGGCCGCTCGCGCAGTGGAAATCCGGACCCGAAAAATATTAGGGCAAATTTGATAAGAAATTCGCGTCACAACTCTCCCTCCGTACGCCAGCCCAACTTCGGACCCGAAAAATATTAGGGCGGAATTCATTTGGTTTTCGCGTCACAAAATTGGTCGACGTCAGCAGGCTATTTTGGAACGCGAATTTGGTTTGAATTATGGTTTATCGCCGTTTGAAGTCTGGTGGGCTCGACTTAAGAACAATTTTATTTGATCCCATCTTATAAAATTTGTGTTGGTTTTCTTTGATAATACACATATTTATAATAAATCATGGGAATACCACACTAAACATGTGGAAAAGTTATATAAATTATTGAGAATAATCATTTTTATCTAAAAATATCCAAATGTGCTTTTGGGAAATCAGAATTCGAGTATTTGGTTCATATTGTTTTAAAGGAAGGAGTGAAGTTAGAGCCTCAAAAGATGCAAGCTATTACAAAATGACCTATTCCTAAGAAAATCAAGGTTCTTAGAAGATTTTTTAGACTTACATGATATTATTGATCATTTGTTAAGAATTATGCATGAATTTCAAGTCCACTCACATATCTCTTGAATAAAATATCATTTATATGGAATGATGAGGCTACTTTGGCATTCTCTCTTTTAATGGATGCCATGTCTTCTACACCAACATCGGTTGCACCTAATTTTGGTAAAACATTCATAGTAGAGTGTGAGGCACTAGGACAAGGAATTTACGTAACATTAACACAATAAGGGATATGATTGGCTTTTAAAAACAAGGAATTCAAAGAAAATATTTGGTGAAATCTACATATGAAAAATAAATGGAAGCAATATTACATG